>CM070599.1:12335312-12815493 GCA_036346395.1 Hsuehochloa calcarea | reverse complement strand
ATGTCATGATATACAACCAATTAACACCAAAACAACAAAGACAAATTACAAAGAAAAGATGCGCTTCCATTCCATGAAATATCGATCAACAAAGACTATAATGCACTAATTACAACCAAAAGTCTCAGATCCACTTTATTAATGCCCACAGAAACATGTTATACCCAAAATACACAAGTCGACCACTACCTCACCATGTTTTAAAATACAAACGTTAGCACACAATATTTATACGCATATATGCTATGCTATTACACACTACTTAATGGACAACTACTAGCCTATTACACAACTAAAGCCGATCACATCCTTCACCCTAAACATGGTCTTCTGTTAAAATTCACCTGAAACTCATTTAGCAAATGAGCCTCGTGTGAACCAAGATCAAAGGGTCTGGGGCTAATGAGACGAGTGGGAGAACCCAACAGCAGATGATGTCCACCAGAGTGAGTAGGCCGAAAAGTGCAGGAAATCCAGCAGACATCCCGCCCCGACGACACTCGACCAAAAACAGAACCACCGAACCTCTGAAGTCGCCATCCCTCGGGTACAAGTGGCAGCTGGAATCTCATTGTTGCCGAAGCACGCTACGAGGAACGCGGTTCGTGGCAACACCAAGCCTCAATACTTTGTGCCTCGGGCAAACGATGGCGGTCTCCCATAACTCGTACACGAGACAAAGGTTGATAGGTTTGGGCCATGATACTGACCAACCTCGCTAACTCAAGCAAGACGATGGGTCCTCTCCAAATCAGATCTCATCAAACGTAATCACATCCGATCTAGGCCTTGTTTTGGGAAGTGCACATAGGTGGTCGAGACAAATTCGCCAAGTCATGACGAAGGAGGCTCATCATCCCACGCCAGCCTTCCCCGCATGTACCCATAGACTCCTGAGGTGGCACGCACATGGATGCAGAGGGAACACTACCCACCACCCGTCTCGCGATCACATTAATGATAGCTTGGTACTCTTCCATACCAGCCCTTGCCTCTACTAGATGGCATATTTTGGCCGATAAGGAAATTAGCTCGCCACATCATGTCTCAAGTAAGGTCGAAACTCCGTCCACACCTTCTACGCGAGTCTCCTTAATCAAATACCACCACTCATCTACAGTATAAAAGACAAGGTAGGTAAGAAACTGATCTTTAAAAAAACAAAAGAAAGGTGGTTAAGAATTGATACTAAAAGAAGATAAGAAGTAAAAGACAAAGATGCTTAGATCTTTAGAAATTAATTATGTTAAAATAGTATCACGTAGACTCACTAAAGGCAACAACCATGCTAATTTATCCTACAGCAAACATATGCTCGATATTAACGTCAGAAGACCTCAATTATTGAAATGTGCCTTATTAAAATTATAATCGATAGCATAATTTTATTTAAGGAACAAAGGTAAACTTTATCAAGAATTATACTAAAAGCATAATGATAACAAGTAACAATTTCAACATTCGTGTTCTCTGATATATGTCATGCAATATTTCCTGATCAAGAATATTGCACATATATCCTTAAACAACATTGCATCATTCACATACAAGTCATACATTCACATAATTATACATCAATACTTACATCACTAATTTTGCTTGCTACAGTACCGAATAAAAACAGATGACCTTGGGTCATTAACAAAAAGAGCAACAGCGGAAACAAAAACATAAAAGCAAAACCACCAATGGCCCCATCATCCCGCAGGCTATTGCGTGGAGGCTAGAACTAGCATTACTAAGAAGGCCACCTGACGGCGCTAACGGGCATCTCATAAAGGTATCCATCCTCACCTGCAACAAGAGGTCATAAAACCCTGAGTACGAAAGGTACTCAGCAAGTCTTACACAAACTAATAAAAGAAAGTGTTTGATAGAACCTATACAAAGGAATAGAATTTTATATGCATAAGGTTATCAACAGAAGGCTTAATGGGTTCAATTTGCATAAAGCGATACCTGTTAACCTACAATTGCTAAATTTTGACAAAGCAGTTTTAATAATTCAATTTGGACTAAAAACAGTAAGTAATTGAACATAAGCATAAACAGTATCAAAAATAGTCACAGATCATTACCAAACCAAACATGACACTCTCATGCCAATTTAAAATTCTCAAAACCCAAATTAGAGCAATTTCTATACAGTGACATCAATCCAAGCGTTGTCCGTAATCGTGACACGCTATTCGAATAGTTTTAACCTCGCAGGTGTACATCTTTACCCACACGACTTAGTTAGCCCAGAGCCCTAGGATAATAGCACACTGCCTTTGGTATGCCGGCCGGGTAAACTAAGATTCGGTATTTTTCAACAAGTTAACACTATTGAGTTGGATGACCCATGTGAAACTGATCCCGCTTAAACAACGACTGATAGCATATATTCAACCGAGGTTCACATGTTGTACAGTGGAATGCCGACCTAACAATTAAATGCAAACTCGTGTTAGCCACACATATTACACCGCTAGCTGGCCCTCAAGGTACGTATATGCGATGTAACACATCTACGCCTACCCTTCTAAGAACATCCGATATCGATATAGGTTCCACATGGCATACGACACGCCCAAGACTTAAGCATCTATGCCATATGAAATCAATACACATGTCCTTACTCTCCGATCCAACTCAATAATATTAACCCTTTACTTAACCAACAATACCTATACACTCGCAGGTGGAAGTACGCTGGTGCTTGAATTGGGCTGTCAGAGTTCAGGCCTTAATCAACCTGCATAAGACAACCATAGCTCCCATTCTCGCACTAGGCACCATCACTAGCATCCACTTGTCCAGATTTGAATTAAGTTTAACAAAGAAGATTTATATTCATATCATATTTAAAGAAACCGAACAAAGAATCAACAGTAAATAAAATGTATTTAGGGTTCCCTGTGTTTGACAAGATAAGCTCACAAACATTACCGCTCTATGGATCTCCATGGCTAAGCAAAATTGAAAATTTAGTATTATATCACCACAAACTATCGAGGTTGAGTGTATGATCAATTCAAGGTAAGTTTATAAGTTCCGGGTCATAGCTAACTAGGAATGTAACATAAATAGTCTTTAGAAAATTGTATGCAATAAGATTACCGTATTTTATAAATCTACAGCTCAAAAGATTAGGATCAACATGGTGCGTAGAGGAAGCTTGCCTTGGTAATAATAGATAACCTCTTGTTCAGTTCTCGTGGCTCAACAAAAGATTCAACAATCTCAAGAACCAAGATCTAGAACACAAAAGTCCAATGAATAGCAAGAAAATGGCAGAGAGCAAAATGCAGAAAAGAGTGCATGATCAATAGCTCAATGCATATTTAACAACATGCTTAAGTCATAACTATTTTACATAAAGTCAAAAGCATATAGCCGGCTTCAGCTAATACCATTTGTCCCAAGTAGATTAAGTTAAAACCACAATTTCAGATTTTAGCAAAGCAAAAAACTGGATAGATTTTCAACATGGTCGGTAAGAAAACTAAAGACCGAATCGAGATTCTATAGCTAAAGTTTCAGATTTTGAAACTGAAAAGCTTAACTTAATACTTAACATCATTAGTTGACAAGAATTACAAAATTGAAATCCTTGCTATGCATTGCCGGTTTGATCAGCAACAGTAGCAAATCAGGAATTAACTCTGATTGCTACAGCTTCAGGTTTTAGCAAAAGATGACATTTGGACAGATTTTTAAGGAAATGATTTGCTGCATCAAATGAGTATTCTTGATTAAGCTACAGCTAAATGAGCAATATTTAAAATCTATCTCATCACATAGCATCAACTAATACTACTAGCAGATGATCAAAATCGATTACAAGTTTCGCATTTTTAGCAAACCGAAATCAAGCGTAAATTCAAAATCGATTGATGAACTAGGACATTAGAAAAAAAAATGATATTCTGGACTAATTCTCAACTAAATGAGAAATATACTAAGTCTAATTCATCTCCTACTATCAGCTATCAACCAACATCAATTTCAGTTTAGACTGCTACAGTTTCAGGTTTAGCAAAAATGAGATTTGGGCTGATTACAAAGTGATGGCTTGCTGATTTTTGCTATGAACCAAGCAATGATTTTACTTAGATAACTAGATAATGAGTAAAACTTATAGCCTAGCATACTATTTAGCATCAAATACTAGTAGTCATCAAAATTTGAGGCTTACAAAGTAAAGCAAAAACCAGATTTTGAAATCTGAAATTCTGGACAGATTTAGAGATGCAAACTTGAAGCTCCATTAGACTATAACAAATTGACATACAAGATGGAGTTATAGCTAGATAAGTACCTCTACAAGTTTAACTTATCACCTAGCATCCCTTAACACTAATTAGCAAATTTCAGCTCAACTGAAAACAGCAGTTTTCGATTTGTCAAAACCAAAACCGTATATTTCACAAAAGAAAGATATCTGATGTATTAGGCTAAGAGAAATTGGTATTCTTAGATTAAATTACAGTCAAATGAGTATATTTTAAAGTCTAGCTCATCTTTAAACATTAGTGGACACTCAAGACCAAATTTCTGTTCAAACTGATTGCGTTTTCAGATTTCGTAAACCAACAGACATAATGCAAAAGACAACAATAACTAAATGATCACAAGTAAAGTACTATACTTTAGCTTAGAGTATTCCTAATTAGATTAGGAAGTTAACCCACCATTTGCTAACAAAGAATTGACAAGAAATAATGAGGTGGTCAGGCACTACTAGTCCAACCGAAAAATGATAAAGGAATGAATGGCCACTAATGCCCTCTTGCAATGTTTGAAATCACGCTACATCACTAAGACCTGTAATATATTTGCTAAAGTAGTAACTAAACAAGTACTAGAGTCTACTAAAAATTATCAAGACTAAGTGATGAGAAATGGAGAACAAGAATCTGGCCAGCATGCTTGCTAGATTGACTGATAGCAAACAAGACAAGATAAAAATGAAGTTCGGACTGGTTTGGGAACACCAAAAGAAGAAAATGCTACTAATGATTCTCGTGTTCAATTAAGACCTAATTAGGCTGATAAGTTAACAAGAGAAACCCTAAACCTTGCAATGATAAGAAAGACCGAAAAGCTATAAAACAAAAGTTTTGTCAAGACAAACTTGAGCACCACATGCACAAGGAAGTGATTTGGATCACCTAATGAGTTTCCTAAGAATATCAAGAAGAAAAGACATAAGATCATGTCTTACCGCCTAAAGCTTAGAGGAGAAACTGTGATCTTTCAGCTGAACAAGGAAATTATCGAAACCACATTCCTTCATCAAGCAGAAAACACCAAGCAATATTCCAACCACTTGGTTTCAGCAGAGCTAACCCAATTCCACCAAAGAAGAGAGAATCGTAGAAGTCATATACCAAGGAAAAGGGCAGGAGTTAAACACTAAAGCTTGGGAAAGGTTAAAGCTCCAGAGCAAAGGAGAGGGTTCTAGAGATGCTGAGGTGGTTCTGTGCTAATCGACATTGTCGATCGATTGCACCGCCCCCACCAAAGAAGAGAAAGGAAAAGAGGGTTGCTACCTCGAGTTACTTGTCGACAAAACACCGCTCCCAACCGACAAGAAGGGAAGGAAAAGAGCTGGCACTAGCTGCTGCCTTGCATTGCCTCGGGCCGACAGGCCGGTCCACGACCGCTCATTGCTCGCTATCTTGTGCTAGCCGGAACATCGCCTCCGACCGCAAGTGAGACTCTCGGCCAACTAAGGAAAAGAAACGAAGGGCTTTGCTGATCGATCGACTGATGTAATCGCTTCCAAATTAAAGAAAGGAAAGACAATGTAGTCATAGGCCGTGGCCGAAGTCGCCGCCTACATCGGGTTGCTATGCCCAGCCGAAAGAAAGAAGAGGGAAAAGAGATCAGCTGCTTTGCTCTCAGCCAAAAGAAGGAAAAGAAAAGAGCTGCAAACCTCCGCAGGAGCTACTGCCCAAAACTGACATTTGCAAGTTTCAGCAGAGCATCCAACCTCATCACGATCAGCAGTTGAAATTTTTCCAGGGACAACTGATCAACAAAAGCAAAGCATTTGGTGATCAAATAGAGAATCGAATGTTTCTAGGGAAGTAAGGGTAGTGATCAGATATTGGCTAGAGAAAGAGGATTTTTGATTATAACAACATATCCAAGTTTCACAATAAACAGTGATGCTACAGAAGACATCTTATTACTGTTTATTAAAACTGGGCTGTTACAGCAACCGACCGGGCCGCCAAGCTAGTTGCCAAACCCGAAGCACATTTCACAAAAGTGAGGCCCTTGGGGCTCACCTTCTTCCCCTGCAAACAAAAGCAGCCGGCAACAGCCGGTGAGTACTTTGAATGTACTCGCAAGGCTTACATGTGGGATAACAAACCTGTACATATACTACATGCAAGCTCATTGAAGTGGAGGCTATACGTTTCATTTTAGCATAAAGCAAGTTTCCATTTGCAATAATGTAATAGATTGAAAGCAATTTAACAAATCTGTTTTTAATGTTCAAATAATCACAAATGACAACAATATAACAGTAGATAGAGAACAAAGAACGATCCCGAGGTGACTACGACCAGTAGCCACCACAACAATAGCACGAATTACCCATTCATACCACCCATGTCAAATTTTAGTTTGAAAGGTTGAAGTCTAACTCTTGCAAAACCTAACCAAGCGTGTCCATAACCTAGGACGAGGCTATTCGAATAGTTTTATCCCTGCAGGGTGTACCATTTTACCCACATGCCAGACCACCTTTTTGCCAAGCTATTCAGCACACTTCCTTAGGTATGCCGGCACGGCTAAGTCCTACGAGGCCTTCCAATATTGTGAATTATTCACGAGCCGCCTGTATGGATAGAAACCCATACGCTGTGCTCTGAGTCATCGTAAAGCTCTGGCCAACTACCCTTCCTGCAAAGCCTTGACAACTACGACGCCTCGAGGTGCAGAGCCTACCCGGAATCTCCACCACCGCACACCCAACACAAGAACACGACCACATATCATGTTTCACACAACACACACAACCCCCTCCTGCGACTCGGAGATAACCCACGCCAAAGTACTAAGTCAAAAGGGGTCCCATATAACCCTCATGTGGTTAGTACGCAAAAATGCTTGGAGAGTGTGACACAAGATGTTCGGTCCTTGTTGACTTAGGCAAGACAACCACAAACCCAATAACCCACCATCCGACCACTTGCCCAAGTCCAAATCAGTTTTCCATTTTCAGATTTTGACTTTACAAAATAACAAAGCACAAATGCTGGTCGTAATGACATAATAGGTAATGTGATCAAGATCATCGACTACAATCGATGGTCGCCCAGTACTACCGAATCTATGCATTTCTAAGCAATTTCAAGTCGGAAGCTACTAAGTGACCGGAGTCCATCCATCGAACTCCGACCACAGCCAATAACCTAAGCTCATGGTAGTAGAGGATAAACAAGTCCTACAGATTATGCAACTATAGGATGCTAACCATAATTTAACAACAAAATAGCAATGTATACATACGAGTTGGAAATCAATATATTAGACTTGAAAAATAATAGGATTAACATGATCAAACTGCTTGTTCGCTTGTCGGGTCGATACCGAGGATCAACAGTATTGTCAATGTGCTCTTCGAATCCTAACGGGAAAAGCGAAAAGCAGTCGATAAGAACGAATAAAATGCAAGGACTCAACATCAAACTTTTTCCAAAAATTCTGAAAACCTCACCGAAGAAATGTACTGATTTATAAAGAATTTAGCAACAAGAACCAATTGATTTGGATTCTTAATGCCAAAACTACGATCGAAGAAGGTCTTACGACCGTGTGGTGGTCGAGAAGGATGTACGATCGTTATTAGTCGAGATGCACTTACGACTAGGTACCACCAGTGAAAACACTTAGGACCACTGTAGTCGTGAGCAAGTCTTACGACTCAGATACAAGCCGTAGAGGAGTCAGAGGATCACGCCATAGTCGAGTGAGACTTACGACTATGGGGGTGATTGTAGGAAACTTACAATCACTCTGCAGGCCTCTCCTTCTAAGCATAAGGGGCCCCATCGGGAACTATGGGACGCCCTATTTACCCATCACAACATCGTAACTGGTCTAAACGACTAAGCTACAAAGGATCGGGCGAATTCACCACGAGGCGCGCCCCGCACTTCTTTGCGTCAAGGCCCGACCCCAACTGGCACGACTACTGAGTGCGGCAGGAGAGGTATCGCTCGGAAACTCGCCGAACGGGCAATGCCAAGGACAACGAAAACACACTTACTTTCCTATAGGGCAATGCGAAAGTACCTGGGCTGAAGAACGACCAGAGACCCACGGAGTGGCTCGTGACGAGTTATCCGAACGGCGGTGGTATGGTTCTCGCTAGGCCACAGCGACCTGGGCACAGAGAGAACCAAACCGCGTGAGAGTTAAGCTCCAAATAGTAAAGGGGAAGCAGAGGGGGCGAAGACTTGAAGAAGAAAACCCCTGCTGCACCGCCTCCACCGAAGCCCCACTCTCAACAATGTCGGTCGAAGAGATTGCGAGGGACTGCAGCTCAAGCAAGCGGGTGAGTGCTAGCTGGAGTTGCGAAAGCGCTAAAGGAAGCTCAGGGTGAAGCAAAAGGGAGTTTAAATAGAGCAATGGCAGAGAGCAACGGCCGGATTTTTCCAGTCGGGTCAACACTGCCATGAGAGCACTTGAGAGCGATGGGAGCAGTTGAGTCATGGCTCTCTAAGAGATGAGCGCGACAGGCATTTAATGCGCTCAGAGCTAGCCGTTTAAAGGTGGACATAGAGTGGACTGTACGCCACTACTTTTCCCTTCTGCGCACGCCATGGCAGAGCTCACGCGTGCGCGGACAGAGGAAGGAGACGACTCGTTGGTCGTCGGATTGAAATCGAACGGCTGGGCTGGATCGAGCGGATTGAAACGATCCCAACGTTCGACTGGTCGAAGGCCGTTCGATACCGATCCAACGACTTAGTTAGATCGGGTGGTTTACAACGACTCTAGCGTTCGGCTGGTCGAAGGCCGTTCGATACCGATCCAACGGCTCACGACCCTAGCGCCCGAACAACCGAGTTGGCACAGCTATTGGACTGGACCGAGTCAGGTGGCTCGAGCCCGAGTCCGATCCGAACCTACGGAACAGTGCAAACCAGCTAGGGTTTGAACTTGAACAACTGATTTTTGAGGGATCATTTAAGGTAGCAAGCAAACTCCAAAATCTATGAAATTTTAACTGGAGCTTGCTGACTGCAGGAGGAACTTCTCATAAAATTTTATGGGATTTTACGGTACTGAATTCTCCTCCAGGAATTCCAGAAGGTGAGAGCTATGGTTTGACCAAGCTTTGACTCGCCTCCAAGAATCACCAAATAATTTCTAAAAGTCATGAGATAATTCAGAGGTTTTGCCAAGCCTCCCTAGCACTCCGGAGAAATATCTCCAAGGGTTTGGCACAAGATCTATGACCAGGAGGTTTTTGATTAGCGTCGAATGAGGATATGAATTTGATCTTCCACAATTCTTTTAAAAGAACTACAAAATGACTGTGGGTTTCAAGATGCAAGAAAAGTTTTAATTTCTTCGTATTTTCTCACATTTGAACCACACTTCTAGATTTGGGATGTTACAAAACCTCCCCCCTTACAAAAATCTCGTCCCGAGATTTGGCTCACTTGGTAAAGAAAGATGGATAGTCTGCATAGAGACGATCTTCCCTTTCCCAAGTAGCCTCATCCTCGTAATGGTTCACCATCGAACCTTAAGGAACCTCGATGGTTTTATTCCTTGTTCTTCGCTCGCCTCATCGAGTATGCTAACAGGTGCTCGCGATAGGTCAAATCCTCTCGACATCGAGTTTCCAACTGAGCTCCTCCTGCTGGGACACTGAGGCACTTTTAATTGGGACACATGGAAAACATCATGCACCCTCGAGTGCACCGCAATTCCAACTTGTAGGCAACAGCCCTTTCTTCTCGATAACACTAGAAGGACCGACATATCGAGGAGCTAACTTGCCCTTGACGCCAAATGATGGCCCTTCAAAGGAGAGACCTTGAGATAAACAAAGTCATTGGGCTCAAGCTCAACTCGCGACGACGGCGATCCGCATAGCTCTTTGCTCGGATTGAGTCAGGCGCAAACGATCACGAATAAGTCGGACTTGACTTCGCCTCATTGATCGAATCCGCCAAAGAAAGGTCTTTCACGGCCTCGCATCAATTCAACGGTTCTGCACTTTCTCCCGTGATAAGGCCTCAAAAGGTGCCATGCCGAGACCGCTTGAAAACTGTTGTTGTAGGAAAACTCGCAAAGGCAAGCATTTCTCCCAATTCTTTCCATACGAGAGAACACAAGCACGAGCATGTCTTCCAACACTTGGTCGAATTTTTCGGTCCGACCATCGCTTAGGGGTGATATGTCGTGCTAAATGTGAGGCGGTTCCCATAGCCTCTGCAAGCACTTCCAAACCTCGGCGTGAAAAGTGCACCATGATCCAAACGATCGCCTTTGGTACACCATGCAAGCGCACGATGCGGGAGACATAAAGGTCCGCGAGTAGACTCACACCGAGGTTCGTCCGCATCGCGTAAAATGGGCTACCTTCACCAATCGATCGATGACAACCCGATGGAATCCTTGCCCTTGATGTTCGGGCGCACGTGATAAAATCCATCCCGATCGAATCCCACTTCCATTCAGAATAGGCAAAGGTCAAGGGGCCCCGCTGACGCCGATGTTCGGCCTGACACGACGACACACGCCGCACTTCGCAACGAACTCGCAATCTCCTCTTCATTCGGGTCCACCAAAATCTCTCGACGGAGATCTTGATACATCTTGGTGGCCCCGGATGAATAGACGGCGAATCATGGGCCTCGCGGAGAATCAAATCCCGCAATTCCATGTCCTTTGAACTACAAGGCGCGTTCAACCTTACAACACCATGCTCATCCTCGAGAAGCACTTAGTCGTTCCGCTTTGACATTCTCCTTTATGCGGCTCACCCCATCATCCGATTGCTGAGCGGCCTTAATCCGATCCACCAAGGTTGGTTGCACAACCAAGGCAGCGAGGGAACCATGCTCAACCAAACCTAAGTTGAGACACTGGAATTCCTTCAGAAGGGTGGGTTGACGCCCCTGGAGCAACAAGGCATTGCATTGCGCTTATGATTAAGCGCATCGGCAATCTACATTAGCCTTGCCCGATGGTAGTGAATACCCATATCATAATCCTTGACCAACTCCAACCATCTCTTTGTCCGAGGTTCAGATCCGTTGGGTGAACAAATACATTAGGCTTTTGTGATCCGAATACACTTCGCAACGATTACCGATTAGGTAATATCGCCAAATCTTAAGCGCATGAATCACAGCAGCCAATTCCATGTCATGGGTAGGATAGTTGAGTTCATGAGGTCTCAATTGCCTTGATGCATAGGCCACCACCTTGCCTTCTGCATAAGGACACAACCGAGTCCTCGACGAGAAGCATCGCAAAAGATATCGAAGCCCCGATGGATATCGGGAAGAACGAGGACGGGAGCGGTGGTCAAACGCTCTAAGTACTTGGAAGCTTTCTCACAAGCATCGGACCACAAGAACTTCTTGTCCTTCTTAAGCAACTCCGTCATCGGCTTCGCGATCTTGGAGAAGTTCTCGATAAAACGGCGATAATATCCCGCTAAACCAAGAAAACTCCGCACTTCGTTTACCGAAGTAGGCTGAATCCAGGAAAGAACATCGCTGACCTTGCTAGGATCAACGGCTATGCCTCCTGCTGAAAGAACATGACCCAAGAAGGCCACTTCCTCCAACTGCACGCGACTTGTCGAACTTCACATACCGGTGCTCACGAAGCTTGCCTAACACAAGCCTCAGATGCTCATTATGTTCCTCCTCATCCTTGGAATAGATGAGAATATCATCGATGAAGACCACGACAAACTTATCCAAATACTCCATGAATACCGAATTTATGAGGTTCGTGAACAAGGCGGGAGCATTGGTTAAGCCAAACGACATGACGGTGTACTCATACAAGCCGAAGCAGTAGAGAAAGCCGCCTTTGAATATCCTCGTCGATCCGAACTTGATGATATCCCATTCTCAAATCAATCTTGAGAATACTCGAGCTCCAGCTAATTGATCAAGAGATCATCGATGCGGGCAATGGATACTTATTCTTTACCGTGACCTCATTAAGCTGGCAGAATCAACGACATGTTAAAGTATTGTCCTTCTTCTTCACGAAGATTGCGTGACAACCCCACTGAGATGAGCTAGGCGGATGAAACCTTTCCTTGTAGCTCATTGTTGCTTCTTCAACTCCACCAATTCGCTTGGTGGCATCCGATAATGCCTCTTTGAAATCGGGCAGACGGAACCAACTCAATGACAAACTCGAGGTCTCGAATCGTGGCATCCCCGAAGAGCTTCAGAAAGACATCCATGAAATCACTGACGGTTGGGACTTCACCAATATCTAGAGCGGCTTCGCCTGCCGCCAAGAGATGCGGACCTAGCAATTTTCTAAAAGCTTAACCCGCCCCGAAGGACTAGATAGAAAGACACACTTCTTGGCACAATCGATTTGTCCCTTATGCTGAGACAACCAATCCATACAAAGAATTACATCTAGACTTGCTGAATGGAGGAGGATAAGATTCGCAAGAATCTCACCTCGATCTCGATTGGGACATCCCTACACTCTGATTCACTCTCAACCCAAACCAGAGAGAGAACGAGCAATGGGACCAACAATGGAGTAAAAAGGAGCTCACTAATAGCAGCAAAAGACTCAGAAACAAAAGAATGAGATGCTCCTGAATCAAACAAAACGGTAGCAAAATGAGAGTTAACAGAAAGCGTACCCAACACAACGTCAGTGCCTCCCGTGCCTCCTCTCGAGAGGAGGTTGACGCGCCCACTACCCACGCCTTGGGTAGCAGAACGATCTTCGTGTCCCGAGAAGGACCACCTCCTGCCCGCCCCTCCATTAGGACGAGGGGTCGCCCGGCCTTCTTAGGGCATTGGTTCGCATAATGCCCCTTTGGCTGCGTGCGGCAGTGACTCTCGCACCGGGCTATGGAGCCACTCGCCGACTCGCAGTGCACGTGATTGGGGCACGGCTCGCGGGATGAAGAACAAAGCCGACGGCCTCTGGGTGCCAAGTCCGTGGACGCCGACCGAGATCGATCAAGCAGAATAGCCGCCCTGCATGACTTGCGGGCCTCCCACTTACGCTATGAACTGCAGTGCTCTCCCCGAGTGCTCACGACAATGGCCTTGTCTACCAAGGCCCGAAAATCCGGAAGTCAACGACATGATAGCTTGTCCCGCAGCCTCCTCGCATAAACCGCCCTGAACTTCTCTTGTTTGGCCTCATCAGGCCACCTCTTCCGAGCATAACGAGCCAAATGGTTGAACTCAGATAGGTAATTCAGAATCAGAGACGCCTTGTTTGAGCGACAAGAACTCCTTCTTCTTCACCTCATCAGCCGAAGGAATGTGACTGATGTAAGGCGCGGAACTCCTCCTGTGTGACGGTGTGACCGCAGTCGCATGGCAGAAAGCTCTCCCACCAAGACAAGGCCGCACCTCCACCGGTGCGATGCGAATAGCTTTCTCGTGTTCTCGCATCGCGCTATGCGGTTACCAACCGCACGGCCAATCGTCAAGGCTAAGCGGTCCTCGACTGAGAACGAGGGGCCGAAAGCGAAGAAACTCCACGAGTCCCCCACGCGGCTGGTGTCCACTTCCTTGCCCGGATCCTGAAGCACCGGTAAGGGCGGAAGTGTTGCACGCGATAACGTCCAGAAGAATCCTCCTGTCCTCTGCACGGTTGCGCTCAATCTCAAGAAGGACCTCGACCATGGTTGGAGGAGGAGGAAGATCCTCGCCTGCACTCAACCGACCGGCCTTTGCCACGCGAAAAGGCCCGACCATCCTGCTACAAGAAACTTGAGTAAAAGACTAGACTCGAAAGCAAAGCCGAAACGAAGCAAAAAGCTAATGACTAGGGAAATGGAATACCCCCTAATCGAAAGCCAAAAACAACAAGTGTATAAACTTAAACATGCTTATAAAAAGACTCAAAAACAGTAACGAATCCCCAACCAAAGCTCAACTTCCCAATACAATTAACCCGTATTGAATGAACGAGTAATAGATTGAGAAGATAAAAATCAGAATATAACATAAGATCTGATACCACTAAAGAGCAAGGTTACATCAACGAAAGTAGTGTTAGATACTTAGCTAACTAGTATCACGTCTTACCCTTCTATTCCCACAAGTTTTAGTTGATTAAACTCTCATTTTCTACCCCATTAGAAACCATCGAGCTTGCTGTCCGGAAATTGAAGTTGACGTAGCGATTTTGCATCCAAGCTCCCAGTCGAAGTCTTCCATTCTAGAAACTTCAAAATCTGACACACCTCAATTTACCAAGCTCAGTGGTTCGATCAGAAACCATTGAGCTCGCGTCTGAAAATTGAGGCATGCTGTCCAGATTCCGCATCCAAGCCTCTAGCCGAAATCTTCAGTCCAGAAACTTCAAAACCCTAAGCACTTCAATTTGCCAAACTCAGTGGTTCCCAAAACCAAATTGACAATTGTTTTCGAAACGGAGATGAGAGGAAAACAACTTTCAAAACTCAAATCAGGGTGAGATGAGATGAAGAAAGCTAAGATAGGTAAGGAATAAAATCTGAGAACTTACTTAAGCTTTCAAAATCATTTGATACTTTGAAAATAAGGTTTTCCAAAATACCCTAAAGACGACCAAGCTTGGGTTACTACGGTCAGTATGGCACTGATACCAGAACCTTGTGAGACCCCGGTTTATCGGGCTTGTAATGCTTAACCATCCACTTGGTCCTAGCATCACAAATCAGTTAATCCGAGACTCGAGACATGTATACTTCCCAGAGTGCAGTATACACACCTCTTCACAAAATTCATGCATCAATTCCATTCATCCCCAAAGAACCGAGGCAAAAATAACCAACCAGAGATACATAAATAAAGGATAGTTATTACAAAAGAGAGGCCGACCGGCCAAATACATAGAAGAAAGAAATAGACAGCGGAAGCAAAAGTGCCATAAGATGGCTATAAACAAAAGAGCCGACCAGTGTTCCTATAACCCACAAGGCAACCGACCGGGCCGCCAAGCTAGTCGCCAAACCCGAAGCACATTTCACAAAAGTGAGGCCCTTGGGGCTCACCTTCTTCCCCGCAAAACAAAGCAATGCAACAAATGCTGGTGAGTACTTTGAATGTACTCGCAAGGCTTACATGTGGGATAACAAACCTGTACATATACTACATGCAAGCTCATTGAAGTGGAGGCTGTATGTTTCATTTTAGCATAAAGCAAGTTTCCATTTGCAATAATGTAATAGATTGAAAGCAATTTAACAAATCTGTTTTTAATGTTCAAATAATCACAAATGACAACAATATAACAAGAGATAGAGAATAAAGAACGATCCTCGAGGTGACTACGACTAGAGCCACCACAACAATAGCATGAATTACCCATTCATACCACCCATGTCAAATTTTAGTTTGAAAGGTTGAAGTCTAACTCTTGCAAAACCTAACCAAGCGTGTCCATAACCTAGGACGAGGCTATTCAATAGTTTTATCCCCGCAGGTGTACCATTTTACCCACATGCCGCACTCACCTTTTGCCAAGCTATTCAAAGACACTTCCTTATGTATGCCTACACTGCTAAGTCCTACGAGGCCTTCCAATATTGTGAATTATTCACGAGCCGCCTGTATGGATAGAAACCCATACGCTGTGTCTGAGTCATCGTAAAGCCTCTGGCCAACTACCCTTCCCTGCAAAGCCTTGACAACTACGACGCCCTCGAGGTGGAGAGCCTACCCTAATCTCCACCACCGCACACCCAACACAAGAACACGACCACATATCATGTTTCACACAACACACACAACCCCCTCCTGCGACTCGAAGATAACCCACGCCAAAGTACTAAGTCAAGAGGGGTCCCATATAACCCTCATGTGGTTAGTACGCAAAAATGCTTAGAGAGTGTGACACAAGATGTTCGGTCCTTGTTGACTTAGGCAAGACAACCACAAACCCAATAACCCACCATCCGACCACTTGCCCAAGTCCAAATCAGTTTTCCATTTTCAGATTTTGACTTTACAAAATAACAAAGCACAAGTGCTGGTCGTAATGACATAATAGGTAATGTGATCAAGATCATCGACTACGATCGATGGTCGCCCAGTACTACCGAATCTATGCATTTCTAAGCAATTTCAAGTCGGAAGCTACTAAGTGACCGGAGTCCATCCATCGAACTCCGACCACAGCCAATAACCTAAGCTCATGGTAGTAGAGGATAAACAAGTCCTACAGATTATGCAACTATAGGATGCTAACCATAATTTAACAACAAAATAGCAATGTATACATACAAGTTGGAAATCAATATATTAGACTTGAAAAATAATAGGATTAACATGATCAAACCGCTTGCCTGCTTGTCATGGTCGATATCGCCGAGGATCAACAAGATTGTCAATGTGCTCTTCGATCCTAACGGAAAAGCTAAAAGCAATGATAAGAACGAATAAAATGCAAGGACTCAACATCAAACTTTTTCCAAAAATTCTGAAAATCTCACCGAAGAAAGGTACTGATTTATAAAGAATTTAGCAACAAGAACCAATTGATTTGGATTCTTAATGCCAAAACTACGATCGAAAGAAGGTCTTACGACCAGTGGTGGTCGAGAAGGACGACGATCGTTATTAGTCGAGATGCACTTACGACCAGGTACCGCCAGAGAAACACTTAGGACCACTGTAGTCGTGAGCAAGTCTTACGACTAGATACAAGCCGTAGAGGAGCGTGAGGATCACGCCATAGTCGAGTGAGACTTACGACTATGGGGGTGATTGTAGGAAACTTACAATCACTCTGCAGGCCTCTCCTTCTAAGCATAAGGCCCCACTGGGAACTACGGACGCCCTATTTACCCATCACAACACCGCAACTGGGTCAAACGACTGCTACAAAGGATCGGGCGGAATTCGACCACGAGGCGCGCCCCGCACTTTGCGCTCGGCTTCCCGACCAACAGACGACTACCTGAGTGCGCGGAGAGGTATGGCTCTGAACTCGCCGAACGGCAATGCCAAGGACAACGAAACGCACTTACTTTCCTATAGGGCAATGCGAAGTACTGGTGGAAGAACGACTGAGACCCACTGAGTGGCTCCAAAGGACGAGTTATCCGAACGCAGTGGTATGGTTCTCGCTAGCTACAGCTACCGGGCACGTAGAGAACCAAACCGCGGAGAGTTAAGCCCAAATAGTAAAGGGAAGCAGAGGGGCGAAGACTTGAAGAAGAAAACCCCACGCACCGCTCCACCAAGCCCCACTCTCAACAATGTTGGTCAAGAGATTATGAGGGACTGCAGCCAAGCAAGCGTGAGTGCTAGCCGGAGTTGCGAAGCGCTAAAGGAAGCTCAGTGAAGCAAAAGGGAGTTTAAATAGAGCAATGGCGAGAGCAACGCCGGATTTTTCCAATGGGTCAACACCGCCATGAGAGCACTTGAGAGCGATGGGAGCTTGAGTCATGGTTTCTAAGAGATGAGCGACAGCATTTAATGCGCCTGAGCTAGCCGCTTAAAGGTGGACATAGAGTGAATCAGACGCCATCGCTTCCTTCGCGCACGCCATGGCAGTAACTCACGCTACGGACAGAGGAAGGAGACGACTCGTTGGTCGTCGGATTGAAATCGAACGGCTAGGCTGGATCGAGCGGATTGAAACGATCCCAACGTTCGACTGGTCGAAGGCCGTTCGATACCGATCCAACGACTTAGTTAGATCGGTGGTTTACAACGACTTAGCGCTCGGCGGGTCGGGCCGCTCGACACCGATCCAACGGCCACGACCCTAGCGCCGAACGATCGAAGTTGGCACAACTAGTGGATCGACCGAGTCGTGGCTCGAGCCCGAGTCCGATCCGAACTCACTTTAACAAAGGCAAACCAACTAGGGTTTGAACTTGAACAACCGATTTTTGAGGGATCATTTAAGGTAGCAAGCAAACTCCAAAATCTATGAAATTTTAATCGAGCTTGTCGATCGCAGGAGGAACTTCTCATAAACTTTTCTGGGATTTTACGATACTGAATTCTCCTCCAGGAATTCCAGAAGGTGAGAGCTATGGTTTGACCAAGCTTTGACTCGCCTCCAAGAATCACCAAATAATTTCTAAAAGTCATGAGATAATTCAGAGGTGTTGCCAAGCCTCCCTAGCACTCCGGAGAAATATCTCCAAGGGTTTGGCACAAGATCTATGACCAGGAGGTTTTTGATTAGCGTCGAATGAGGATATGAATTTGATCTTCCACAATTCTTTTAAAAGAACTACAAAAATGACCAGGGCTTTCAAGATGCAAGAAAAGTTTTAATTTCTTCGTATTTTCTCACATTTGAACCACACTTCCAGATTTTGGATGTTACAGCAGCGCTCGGAAAAAATAGAAACATGAATTAGGGTTCCTAGACCCCCGAATTTCCCGATCCTTTTATACCGGTACGAACCAACTCCTCCCTAAAACCCCAAAATAGTTTTTTTAATAACCCCTTTCGTTTAATTACACATGGGCCCTCAGCGGTTAATTTTGGAATGTTACATTCTACCACCCTTAACGGAATTCGACCAGGAATTCTATTCCCCGTTCTACTCAAGAAACAACCACACCGCTGAAATTAAACACAACAACCTAACACGTACCTGATATGAATAATTCTCGTATTGCTCACAAGATGCGAGACTCCAACTCCCAAGTCGCATCTCTCTCGGACTGATGAGTCCATAACACCTTGACATATACCAACGTCTTATGCCTCAACACTAGCTCTGACCCCTCAACAATACGCACCGGACGCGACTCAATTGTGAGGTATTGCTCAATAGTCACGCTCCAATGAAACTTTATGCTCGGGTCCTCAAAACTTCCTCAAAGATTGAGACACGAAACACAATGTGAACTCCACGCATGGACTCAGGAAGGTCCAGACGGTAAGCCAACTTCCCAATTCTTCTAATAATCAGTAACGGTCCAACATACCTTGGGCAAAGCTTCCCTTTGGTACCGAATCGGACAATGCCTTTAGTGGGAGACACTCTCAAGAGTACCTGGTCACCCACCGTAAAATCCAAGTCACGCCTCACATCCGTGATAGCTTTTTTCTCGCTCCGAGCCGCTAATGTATTCTCGCTCACCATGGCGACGCTACCAATGGTCTTCAATCCAAATCCAACCTAAAACTGCGTTTTCTCCTACTACATCCCAACATAGTGGTGATCTGCACTTCCGCCCATACAGAACCTCGAATGGTGCGGCTCTAATACTGGAATGGTAGCTATTATTATAAGCAAACTATGAAAGGGGCAATTGGTCCTCCCAACTACCCTTCCAAGATAGAACGCTAGACCGCAACATGTCCTTCAAAGTATGAATAGTGTGCTCTGACTGCCCATCTGTCTGAAGGTGAAACATGTACTAAGGCGGAGCTGTGTGCCCAATGCACTATGGAGACTCTCCCAGAACTTGGAGATAAACTGGCCCCTCGTAGAAATAATGGTCTTTGGCACACCATGCAGTCTCACTATTTCTCGCACATAAATAGGAGCTAGATCACTCGCTGAATTTGTCATGCGAATAGGAATGAAGTGCGCAGACTTGCTGAATCGATCCACCACTACCCAAACTGCATCATTCCCTCACGGTGAACGAGGTAATGCCACCACAAAGTCCATAGAGATATCATCCCATAGCCACTGGGGAACCTCCAAAGGCTGCAACAATCTTGCAGGACGCTTGTGCTCAGCTTTTACTTGCTAACAAACACCACAAGAAGCCACATGATTAGCAATGTCCACCTTCATCCTTTTCCACCAGAAATTATGTTTCAAATCTCGATACATCTTAGTTTCACCAGGATGAACAGTGTACGGAGTGCGATGCGCCTCCCACAAGATATCATCTTTGACCTCCGCCTTTTGCGGCACACAAAGGCGGCCTTTAAACCTCAAAGCACCAGAATCATCTATGCTAAAATCACCCTCTTGCCCTCATCCGACGCTTCCTAACCTCCCGTAATAACCGATCAAATCAAGAAGCTTCCAGACACGGTCCGAATAGCCGACTAAGAATCAATTGTGTCTCAACATGTGCTCGCCTGCATAACAATAAGTTATTCCCATGCGATCAAAATCAAGAACGAGACAATCTAGAGTAGCTGGAGTCGATTGTGACTAAGAGCATTAGCAACAACATTGGCCTTACTCGATGATACCAATAGTAAGATCATATTCCTTGGTCAACTCCAACCACCTCCTTTGCCTCAAATTCAGATCCTTCTGATGAAGATATACTTCAGACTATTGTGATCTGTGAAAATATCACAAGGCTCGCCGTATAGATAATGCCTCCAAATCTTGAGAGCAAAGACAACCGCACCCAACCAAGCCATGAGTGGATAATTTCGCCGTGCTTTTTAATCGCTTCGATGCATAAGCAATCACTTTACGCCTTGCATAACAACACACCAAGACCCACTCGAGACGATATGAAAAGATCAGGAACCGCTTCGCTCTGGGAAGAGTGAGAACAGGAGAGGTCACCAACCTCACTTTCAAAGTGCAGAAACTACGCTCACACTAATCAGTCCACTGGAATCTCACACCTTTCTGAGTGAGCTGAGACATCGGTTTGGTGATGATAGAGAAGTCCTGCACAAAACGCTGATAATAACCAGCCAAGCCCAAGAAGCTCCTCACCTCCTTCACACTAGTCGGCCTCTTCCAATACACCATCAGAGAGACCTTGCTAGATCAACAAAGAATGCCCCGAGGATTTATCACATGACCTAGAAAACTCACTCAAATCCGTAACTCACAGTTCTTCAACTTAGCATAGAACTTGTGCTCTCTCAAAGTCTCTAAAACCAACCTCAAATGACGCTCGTGATCCTCATTGGTCTTGGAATAGATAAGAATATCATCAATGAACACCACCACGGTCATCCAGATACTCGTAACATGTTGTTCATGGTCTCCATAAAATGGCAGTGCATTAGTTAATCTAAAAGACATAACTTTATACTCATAATGCCCATACCGTGGAGAAAGTCGCCTTCTACATCTTGCTCACGCACACGGATTTGATTATACCTCGATCGAGATCGATCTTGAGAACACTTGAGCTCCATTCAACCGATCAAACAAGTTCTCAATGCGGGCAATGGATATTTGTTCTGATTGTGACCGCATTAAGCGCACGCAGAATCAACACACATGCGCCAACTTCCATCCTTCTTCTCTGCGGAATGTAACAGAGCTCCCCATGGCGATACGCTACGCCTGATCAAACTTTTAGCCAACAAATCGTTCAACTGCTTCTTCAACTCATCCTGAAACGGATGTGCCAGCCGATATGGAGGCATCGAGATGGGCCGAAAATTCTAACAAGATCAATACGAAACTCCACGCCTCGCAGAGGCAAGCCCTAAGCTCACCGGAACACATCCGTAATCACTAACCATCAAATCTCCCCACCCACGGCCACACTTGGTTTCTCAAAGAAGAGCTAAGAGAAGCCCGCCACCGCACACCGACCCGGAACACCGACCAACATCGAAAGAGAGCGCGGAGGCGCACGCCCCTAAAAGATCAAAGTCTCCCTAGACGGGGTCTGCACAGAGACTGTTCTATAGAAACAGGATATCACGGCTCGATAAGAGTGCAACCAATCCATGCCCAAGATAACGTCGAACGACTCCATTTGTATGACTATCAGATTCGGCATGAACTTCTCTCCATTAATAACAACAGAGCACCCAGGACAAACAGGCAATAATACCCCAGGAGAGCTAACCAATACTGATTGAGAAATCAACTGCATACTCAAGTTCGCTCTCCTAGCCGGTCGTGCAACCTGAAGCGGTGATGGAGGTGGCGGCTGCCAGTAGTTGTAACATCCCAAAAATTTGGCATGTTTTAAAGTTTTAAAAGAAAAATAACCATTTGAATTTTTCTACTAAAGTTAAAGCTTAATTAGAAATTTCAGAGATCAAAAACAATTTAATATGATTAATTCCAACATCAACTATTATCAAAATTATTTTATTTGGATTCTATGGGCTTAGATATATTTTATAGAATTTTCTAGGATTTTTCTGAGTGCATTTGCTATTTTCTAATTGCCATTTGGATTTTCAGTGTTTTATAAAAAAGAAAAATATATTAAAATTCCTAATAAGAATGTGTCAAGCCCATTACTATTCCGAGTCCGCCCAACTTCTCCTACCAACTCCCGCTTTGGCTCCTCTCGCCGCTTCCTCTCTTCTCACAGGCTCAAGACTGCAGCCCACCAAGGCCGCCGCTCACGCTCGTGGCTCCCGCTTAGCGCCACATCACCGCTGCCTTCAACCCGACTGCCTCCGAGTCCCGCCTCCACGCCGCACCGCCCTCCTTCGAACTCTCCTCCCGATGCTATTTAAAGCCCGAGCCTCGTCAATTTCTTCGCCCGCCTCCTCTTCCAAAGCCCTAAGGCGCGCCTCGTGTCGCCCCCTGCACCGCATTTGCCGAAGATTGAGCTCCGCCGGCCGTGTCACCGACGAATTCCACCGCTGCTCGACCGCCCCCGCCGTGATTCCACCACCACCGAAAAGCGCAATATCAAGATCTACGCCGTAACGCCGCCACCCTCGCCAGACCACTTCTTCATTGTTTTCGCTTTGTCCGACAACCGCCGCCGCTTTGTCGCCGCCACGGTGAGTCACCGCACCGAGCTCACCACCACCTCCTAGAGCTCCACCGCCTCCTGTGGTCCTGCTTTGCCATCGCCTCGCCGCCACTCGCCACTGCTTCCGCTGCCGCTGCCTGCCCACCGGCGGCCATTGCTCGCTTCAAGGTTTCTCTGGCCACAAGGGCAGCCATCTCATTGCCAAGTCGCCCACCTCATCTCTTTTGCCCACGTGGTAGCCTCTCGCGCCCGAGTGGCATGTCCAGATTTCCATCCGAAGCCTACCCTGAACCCACCCATGGTACACCCAAATACCTCCATGTGGGACCCACTTGTCGTTGTTTTAATATCGGCCGAATTTCTCACGACGTCATCCTCGACGTCATATTCATCTTTTCATTGAAAATAATTCAGAAATTAAATTAAAATCCAAATTAGGGTTTTGATTTATTTTCAATCTTCCAAAGCCCATATCTTTTGCATCCAACTCCGATTGAGCCCATTCAAATTTGTAAATTCATCTAAATTCGAGATCTATTTATTTATGATTTTTATTTAATTTTTGGAGTTGGTTTTATCTCTGTTTAATATTTATTGGTTCTATTTGCTTGTTTTATGAGTAGACGCTGCTACTTCGGAAGTTTTGAACAAGGAGAAGCACACCAAGATCAAGATCAATCCCAAGATTTATTCCAAGGCAAGCCGTAGTCCTTTGATCATATTGATCCTATGATTTCAAAAGTATATTGTTTTATACAACCGCATGCTATCTTTATATCAATTGTTTTGGGTTTAGTTATTACCGCTGTCATTATGCTCCATTGAACATTTGAATGCCATGAACTTTGTCACCCTAGCTTGGATAATTTTAGTTGGACATATTTGTATCACCAACATGGGTATCGATTAGTGCTTAGTCAAGCCTAGTCTCGATGGATTCATCATCACATGTGTTTTAATGATTTAATCTTGACTTAATGATATATGGAATTGTGGTGGTTAGCCATCGTTGTTAAAACTTGTGTACCATGACAGGATGTCATTGGTTTCTTGTAAACAAAATGGTTTTCACTCTGCGTAATGGATGGTGGATTGAGGGTGTGGATTTAACACGCTGTGGGTTTGTGGAAAGATCGCCTGAGTAACTTGTCAAGGACTTAATCTTGTGCGCCATTGAATCGAGCCTTAACTGCATAACCACATGTCCTGTATGGGCTGGACTCGGCCGATTAATTAGCAATGTCTTAATTTTGGTTCTGTTTGGAAGAGTGAGTTACGGGCACGTACTCACTATGGCGCAAGAGGGGGCCCCGTCTGGCCTGGATGGAGACATTCAAGTTGAAACCTCAATGCGTAACTAGGTTAAGAAGGAGCTTTGTAAAGGCTTTGTCGCGCGTTTCAGCCTCGCTTACCCAAGGTAGTGAGCAAGGGTATCGACGATGCCAAACCAACTAGAGAAGTCGTGTCTTGTGGGTCAAGCCGCATAACCTCCGCAGAGTGTGTAAAACTATTCAATAGCCGTGTCCGCTGTTATGGACGTGCTCGGAATTTCACACGGAGATAGAGTTTCTTCCAAAATTGAGCCTGAGTGTGAATGGGAAGTTCACTTGATGAGTAAAATGTTTGTTCGTGAATGGGTAATTCACTTGGTGGTTTGTTGATTGTGAACGGGAGTTCATCGTCATTTGTTGGTTGGTCGCTGAATGGTTAGTTCACCGTTGTTTCAAAGAACTTGTTTACTTATTTAGTATTCTTTTCAATTACGATTTCAATCTATTTATGGTATTTGTTAAATGTCGCTTTCGCAAAATAACCATATAGCTATCGCTTGGTAAGCCTTGCATGAATACTATTTGCATACATTTCCTACTACCGAAAGTGCTTTATGTACTCATGGCTCATGCCTTTGTTGATCAGCTGAAGAATATCAAGTCGCATGTGAGTTCTTTCGTAATCAAGACGCTGAAGGTTTTATGGATTAGGATGCTTCTCCACTGATTGCCTGTGGGCATGTTGATTGGCCTTTCCAAGTTTCTCGCTCACCGCAAGAGTTTATTTGTTTCTTTAGCTCGCGTGGCAAGTTAAGTAAACATTGACCATAAGGTCCAGCTTATTATCATTTTGAGATCTTTTAGTTAAATCAAATAAATGGATGGTATTTCATCATCGCTTCTCGTGTGAGCTAGCTACCGATCCGGGACTAGTTCGTAATACACAGAGGGTTCCCGAGATGTATTTTCGGTCCCGACAGAGGTGGTATCGAGCCATATCGATCGTAGAACGCAACCTTAGTTAGCATGGTCGCTTTAGTCAAAATTTCAAAACTTATTTTCTAAATCAAATCAACCAATCGACTTAAGTTGTTCCTTTCTCGATCTATTCTCGATCTCATCTCAATCTATTCTATTCTTACCACCTTCTATTTCTCCTCATCTTGTGCTAGAGATCTTGTCTCTTGTCTTATCGTAATTGTATTTGGTGATCTTAATTTGACATTTTATCCTCGTTAATTTCTAGATGGTGCAAGTGTATCGCGATCAAAGAGGCGATTGGCCCGAGTTCTTCATTGCTTGTTACAAAGTTTGGGAACAACTAGAGGTGCAACTTACTTCACCAAGGAAAGGAAAGTGAAGGGACACATAATCGGATATGAGACAAGAGTGTACTTCATTGTGAGGATTGAAGCCACCTCCGCCATCACAAAGATGAAGTGCTACGACAAGCTTGAGGACATGTCAGAATACTCCACAAAGCCGCTCAAGGATTTGCAGATTGCATCGGATCGCTTTGTCCAAATTGGTTCAAAGTATGTGATGCAAATAGCGCCAAGACCACTGCCTTAAACCGTAAGAAGAATTGAAGAAGTCCTCGCTTCGCCGCCGCCCATTGCCGACACCTACTCCACCTCACCAAGACGGACGCCAAATCACCGCAATCGTCAGAGTATCTCCACCACTTCATGCTGGTTCGCCCGTAGTCTCCCGCAGCAGTCAGAACTCGTGGGTGTTCTACAATGATTCGTAACTGTGGTTGAAGAGTCTTCGCCTCTAGTCCAGAGGGAGCCGCCCTATTAGTGTTTTAGTAGCGCTTTTAGATCGTTGTTACAATAGGTCTTTATTTTGGTTGTGTGCAAGTGAGAGTCATAGCTTTGTCATCAAGCATTATGTTGCAATGCACTAAGCTTTTGATTTGAAAAGTTTATTTGTTCTTTCATAGCCCTTCACTATGCTTTCTTGTCTCTTGTCTTGGGTTTAACCTGCTTCCTACTTAAGTCGCTCCATCTACCCTATCTCGCCTATCTCATCTACTCGTGCTATTCCTCTCGCTACATTGCTTTTCTATCTTATCTAACAAACTCTGGAGAGGCATCGCAGATGGTTGACACTGCAACACATCGAGCCAGTATCACCGATGGTGCCCATGCCAACGCCAACACTAGTGGCCACCACCACCCTGGAACTACGTAACCCAAAGATGGCACAACTACTAGCACCAAACTCAATTCATGAGCGCAATGATGCAAAACATGAACAATATGATGACTCAAAGAAAGTCGCATCACGCCGCAATAGTCACCACCAATCGTAATAATCGTAACAATCAAGCGTACCGCTTCCACCGCCACCATCATCATTCCAAGTTAGCGTAATTTATGAGGACTCGTCCGCCTACATTTTCTCATTCGCCGTAACCTTTGACGCAGTAAGATTGGCTTTGCTCCGCTGAGAAAAGCTCGCCATTGCCCAATGCAATAACCATGAAAAGTTCTTTATGCCTCACATCAATTGGAAGGTACAAACAGTATGGTGGGAAAACTACACCGCACTCATGAGAATTCACAAGCCATTACTTGGGGAGAATTTTCAATGCATCACAAGCTCATGTTCCGATGGTATAGTGGAAATGAAGAAGAATGAATTTCGAACTACAAAGAAGGAAATATGTCTTTGGGTGAATATCTCAACAAGTTCACTCAACTTTCTCGCTATGCTCCGTAAGATGTTGCATGATAATGCACGCCGGTTTATCTGCGTGGACTCAACCCCGCTTGAAGGTACAAGTTATCGAATGACTACGTTGATTTTCAAAGACATGGTGGATAAAACTGCATTTATAGAAGATTCTCGCCGTGAGTTGGACGAATCTCGCAAAAGGAAAATGATACAACATGGAGTTCATCGTAGTCACTACAAAGAGTCGTGACCAATACCCATCGCCTTTTCGTATAGCAATTCATCCGCCGGATTCGTAACCCCGCCTCAAGATCGCATGCAGAAACTCAGAATTTCCAATTTCAATAACAAGAATAATCATCACCTCAGAGGACCAACAATCTCGCAAGCAGAGTTATTTGTTTCCATTGCCATGAGACAGTCATTATGCCAACAAATGTCCGCAGGCAAGGGCCAACACCAATTCCTTTCAATTTGGGACCTACCCCACCAGACTTCTATGCCAGAGCAGGAGAGGAATGCCTCAAACTCCTAACCAAGCTTCCGGACCCCATCCACCGCAAAGAAGAGGAAGATTGAATCACGCCACCGCAGTAAGAAGCTCAACAAGTTCGTAACGCTGCTTCGTAAGTTTTAAGTTAGACTCAAGGCTTAACCTATTCTCTAGCTGCCAATCTCTGGGACGAGATTCCGTAAGGGGAGGTTTGTAACATCCCAAAATTTGGCATGTTTTAAAGTTTTAAAAGAAAATAACCATTTGAATTTTTCTACTAAAGTTAAAGCTTAATTAGAAATTTCAGAGATCAAAAACAATTTAATATGATTAATTCCAACATCAACTATTATCAAAATTATTTTATTTGGATTCTATGGGCTTAGATATATTTTATAGAATTTTCTAGGATTTTTCCGAGTGCATTTGCTATTTTCTAATTGCCATTTGATTTTCAGTTTTATAAAAAGAAAATATATTAAATTCCTAATAAGAATGTCAAGCCCATTACTATTCCGAGTCCGCCCAACTTCTCCGCCTAACCCCGCGCTTTGGCTCACCTCTCACGGCTTCCTCTCTCTCTCACAGGTCTGCATCACAGCCTACCAAGGCCACCCTCACGCTCGTGGCCCCGCTTAGCGCCACGCCACTGTCGCTTCAACCCGACTGCCTCCGAGTCCCGCCTCCTCCACGCCGCACTGCCGCCTCCTTCGAACTCTCCTCCCGATGCTATTTAAAGCCCGAGCCTCGGTCAATTTCTTCGCCCGCCTCCCTCTTCCAAAGCCCTAAGGCGCCGCCGTGTCGCCCTCGCAGCACCGCATTTGCCAAGATTGAGCTCCGCCAAGCCGTGTCACCGACGAATTCCACCGCTGCTCGACCGCCCCCGCCGTGATTCCACCACCACCGAAAGCGCGCAATATCAAGATCTACGCCGTAACGCCGCTACCTCGCCAGACCACTTCTTCATTGTTTTCGCTTTTGTCCGACAACCGCCGCCGCCTCTTTGTCGCCACCGCCGGTGAGTCACCGCACCGAGCTCACCACCACCTCCTAGAGCTCCACCGCTCCCTGTGGTCCTGCTTTGCCACCGCCTCACGCCACCGCCACCGCTCGCCGCCGCCGTCCGCCCGCCCACCGCCATTGCCTCGCTTCGCTCTCTCAGTGCCACAAGGCAGCCATCTCATTGCAAGTCGCCACCTCATCTCTTTTTGCCCACGTGGTAGCCTCTCGCCGCCCGAGTGGCATGTCCAGATTTCCATCCGAGCTTCCACCCTTGAACCCACCCATGGTACACCCAAATACCTCCATGTGGGACCCACTTGTCGGTTGTTTTAATATCGCCGAATTTCTCGCTGACGTCATCCTGACGTCATATTCATCTTTTCATTGAAAATAATTCAGAAATTAAATTAAAATCCAAATTAGGGTTTTGATTTATTTTCAATCTTCCAAAGCCCATATCTTTTGCATCCGAACTCCGATTGAGCCCATTCAAATTTGTAAATTCATCTAAATTCGAGATCTATTTATTTATGATTTTTATTTAATTTTTGGAGTTGGTTTTATCTCTGTTTAATATTTATTGGTTCTATTTGCTTGTTTTATGCAGTAGACGCTGCTACTTCGGAAGTTTTGAACAAGGAGAAGCACACCAAGATCAAGATCAATCCCAAGATTTATTCCAAGGCAAGCCGTAGTCCTTGATCATATTGATCCTATGATTTCAAAAGTATATTGTTTTATACAACCGCATGCTATCTTTATATCAATTGTTTTGGGTTTAGTTATTACCGTTGTCATTATGCTCCATTGAACATTTGAATGCCATGAATCCTTTGTCACCCTAGCTTGGATAATTTTAGTTGGACATATTTGTATCACCAACATGGGTATCGATAGTGCTTAGTCAAGCCTAGTCTCGATGGATTCATCATCACATGTGTTTTAATGATTTAATCTTGACTTAATGATATATGGAATTGTGGTGGTTAGCCATCGTTGTTAAAACTTGTGTACCATGACAGGATGTCATTGGTTTCTTGTAAACAAAATGGTTTTCACTCGCGAATGGATGGTGGATTGAGGGTGTGGATTTAACACGCTGTGGGTTTGTGGAAAGATCGCCGAGTAACTTGTCAAGGACTTAATCTTGTGCGCCATTGAACTCGAGCCTTAACTGCATAACCACATGTCCCGTATGGGCGGACTCGCCGATTAATTAGCAATGTCTTAATTTTGGTTCTGTCTTGGAAGAGTGAGTTACGGGCACGTACTCACTATGGCGCAAGAGGGGGCCCCGTCTGCCTGGATGGAGACATTCAGTGTTGAAACCTCAAAGCGTAACTAGGTTAAGAAGGAGCTTTGTAAAGGCTTTGTCGCGTTTCAGCCTCGCTACCCAAGGTAGTGAGCAGTGGTATCGACGGATGCCAAACCAACTAGAGAAGTCGTGTCTTGTGGGTCAAGCCGCATAACCTCTCGCAGAGTGTGTAAAACTATTCGAATAGCCGTGTCCGCTGCTATGGACGTGCTCGGAATTTCACAAGGAGATAGAGTTTCTTCCAAAAATTGAGTCTGAGTGTGAATGGGAAGTTCACTTGATGAGTAAAATGTTTGTTCTGGTGAATGGGTAATTCACTTGGTGGTTTGTTGATTGGTGAACGGGAGTTCACCGTCATTTGTTGGTTGGTCGCTGAATGGTTAGTTCACCGTTGTTTCAAAGAACTTGTTTACTTATTTAGTATTCTTTCAATTACGATTTCAATCTATTTATGGTATTTGTTAAATGTTGTTTTCGCAAAATAACCATATAGCTATCGCTTGGTAAGCCTTGCATGAATACTATTTGCATACATTTCCTACTACCGCCGAAAGTGCTTTATGTACTCACTACCATGCCTTTGTTGATCGCTTGAAGAATATCAAGTCGCACAGAGTTCTTTCGTAATCAAGACGCTGAAGGTTTTATGGATTAGGATGCTTCTCCACTGATTGCCCGTGGGCATGTTGATTGGCCTTTCCAAGTTTCTCGCTCCCGCAAGAGTTTATTTGTTTCTTTAGTTCTCGCTGGCAAGTTAAGTAAACATTGACCATAAGGTCCAGCTTATTATCATTTTGAGATCTTTTAGTTAAATCAAATAAATGGATGGTATTTCATCATCGCTTCCCGTGTGAGCTAGCTATCGATCCGGGACTAGTTCGTAATACACAGAGGGTTCCCGAGATGTATTTTCGGTCCCGACAGAGGTGGTATCGAGCCATATCGATCGTAGAGAACGCAACCTTAGTTAGCATGGTCGCTTTAGTCAAAATTTCAAAACTTATTTTCTAAATCAAATCAACTCAATCGACTTAAGTTGTTCCTTTCTCGATCTATTCGATCTCATCTCAATCTATTCTATTCTTACCACCTTCTATTTCTCCTCATCTTGTGCTAGAGATCTTGTCTCTTGTCTTATCGTAATTGTATTTGGTGATCTTAATTTGACAAATTTATCCTCGTTAATTTCTCTAGATGGTGCAAGTGTATCGCGATCAAAGAGGCGATTGGCCCGAGTTCTTCATTGCTTGTTACAAAGTTTGGGAACAACTAGAGGTGCAACTTACTTCACCAAGGAAAGGAAAGTGAAGGGACACATAATCGGATATGAGACAAGAGTGTACTTCATTGTGAGGATTGAAGCCACCTCCGCCATCACAAAGATGAAGTGCTACGACAAGCTTGAGGACATGTCAACAGCCATAGTTGCCCACAAAGCCGCTCAAGGATTTGCAGATTGCATCGGATCAGCTTGTCCAAATTGGTTCAAAGTATGTGATGCAAATAGCGCCGACCAAATTGCTCCTAAACCGTAAGAAGAATTGAAGAAGTCCTCGTCACGCCACGGCTCCATTGCCGACACCTACTCCACCCACCAAGACGGACGCCAAATCACCGCAATCGTCAGAGTATCTCCACCACTTCGCGCTAGTGGTTCGCCCGTAGTCTCCTCGCAGCAGCCGCAACTCGTGGGTGTTCTACAACATTCGTAACTGTGTTGAAGAGTCTTCGCCTCTAGTCCAGAGGAGCCGCCCTATTAGTGTTTTAGTAGCGCTTTAGATCGTTGTTACAACAAAGAACCGAGGCGGGCCAACAAAGAACCCCTCGCCTACTAACTCATCTCACATGTGAGGTGGTTCCACTGAACCTCGCCTGCGCCCCACCTCCACGCATCATGCCACCACGACCACATTCTCCACCCCTCAAGATAGCTATCAACCACAATCAACAATACATAATGAGTTCAAAGGTCAAAATAAAATCATGCATCAATAAACAACATAACTAAGCATAAAACGTGATCATACCTCTCTAACGCATCGTGCACTAGTGTGTCAAAATTTAGATTGTTTAACTATTAGCAAATTTTAGTTGATTTATCAACCTAAAACAAATTTTAACAATTTCAGTTTGCCTAAGTTGTTAATCTATTCACCACGGACCTAAAGCCTGCTCTGATAGCATCTGTAACACCCTGACCCAAAATTGGCTCAATGCCCAGCCCACCGTGGGGCGGACCCGCAGACACATAGCACCTCACTTATACTTTCGTCATCGCTTCATGTAAAAGGGTTAACCCGGAGGTGCTATGTTTGGATCCAACAGGCATTATATACTACTACAACTCACTTGAGACAAGCAATGTGGGACTAATCCCACCACACAACTCCTCATGGGCCACATGAGCCACACCACGAAAGGTGTCGGGTATTACAGGCCTGACCTTCAGGAAGGATGGCTTGATGGTTCTCCCACCAAGCTGCTCCTGCACGGTGCAACTGGTAAGATGCGTATAGTACCTTCTCTTCATCATTTGCACTGCACAATGACCAACATGCTCTCGATGGTGCGGAGCTAGCCGTCGGTGTGGAGAGGGTCAACTACCGACGCGAAGGTCGGTGTCTGAGTTCGCATGAACTCACCCATCCTGGACGATGGTTGGTTTATAGCAACTCCATTTCCTCCAGCAACAGTGCACTTTTATCGAACCCAAGAACGAAGGATCCCAAATTCTCTATGTTTTCAGCACTAGTTCAGGATTGCTAGTGTACACAGTCTAACAAAAAGTGTCATCACAATCATATCATGCATTTATTTAATATGAACCAGAGTTTATTACAAAATGGGCCTAAGGCCAAATAAAATAACACAGCGAAAAACAAATAAGTAGTAGACCACACGATACTCCACAGGCAATCGTGTGGGGGCGTAGGCCTAAACGTCAGGATCCTCACCGTCTTGATAAAAAGTCTTCTCCTGAATAAATATTATTCAACAAGAGTGAGCACAACTTCCGTGCTCGCAAGTTACACCAAATAAATAAATATGATGTATGCATAAGTAAACAAGGGAGGCTGATAGGGTTTATTTGAGTAAAGCAGCATTTTCAGTTTTAACTATTCATACTAAGTGTCAAGGTAATTTTTAATCTATAACTAAAAACAGATTTTAAATTTACTATTTTATAGTGGATAACCTCCATATGAAACATGGTGATTGATACCTCCTATGATTGTAATACTCGTAAATGTTCTAGAGAAAGAAAGAGGTCTGAGAGAGTAACAGAGATTGATTTCGTCGGAAAATTCCAATCTTTGGGGGGGTTATTTGTTATTGCCAGACAACCTGGGCCGCAGTGCGCGACCCAGGTGGCCCATGAGGGGGCCGGCCGGCCCATGTAGGGGCCGGCCAAAAGGCCAAAAGGGGGGCACCACTTCCCCCCACCAAAACCCTAAATCATTCTCCTCCCCCCCAAGCCGCCACTTCCTCCCCTCCCTTCCTCACGGCGCAGCACTTCCTCCTAGGCGCCCCTCCGGTGGTGGCCGCCATTGGTGTTCCTCGAGCTGCACTCCCGATCCTCCACGCCTTCACCTTCGGTTCTTCCTTCACTGGCTTCGCGGGGTCGCTGATTTGGGGCTGGCCAAAGAAGGAGAGGGGAAGGCTTCGGGAAGTTGTTCATCGTCGTTCTTCGGGTCTTCAAGGGTAACGAGAGACCCCATCGCTGTTTGATTGCATTAGAGTTGTCGATTCAATGTTTTTGGTAGTATCGCGTAATCTCTGTTAGTAGATCGGTTCTGTACAGATTGTTGCAACTCGGTTTTGGGTGCCTTAGAGGCAGAATTGGATGTTCTCGCCTTCTAGAGTTTTGTTCCTTATTTCATTAGCTTTCTTTTGGCACCTGGATCACGAATTTTCACCCAGTAGATTAAAAGTTATGGCTGTTTTACTACACGCTAGTCTGTCTGTCAGAACTGATGGGTATAGTCGGTTGCACCTAGGTTTTGATCTAGTTAGAGTCAGAATCAGGTCGGCCACCCAACTAGGTTTTTGAAGATAATTTCACCATGTTTCCAGGCTGATAAAAATCGCTTTATTTGGATCAGTGGTTTAAAAGTTAGAGCATTTTCTTTAGGGCTGTTCAGATTTCTGGGCAGACTGCAGTTGTAGTTTTTCAATGGATGGTTAGACCTCTGTAATGGCCGAATTAGAGTTTACCATCAACTAGAGTTTTGTAGCCAGTTGTTAAGAAAATTTGAGCACTGGTTTCAGGTCTTTTGGACTTACGGTTTTTTATTGGTGAATTTTCTAGTAAAACTGCCAGATTAGTGATAATTGAAATGTTTGGGTAAATTGATCAAATTGAACTTTTATTGGGTTAGTTTGGTTAGAGATGGAGGGAGGACACGGTAGCCTTTTCATACTCGCTTGTCCTCATTTCGATTATTTATATTGTAGGCGGTGAAGCGGTGAGTGGAGGGTATCTCAATTACCTCCCAACCTGCAGCCATAAACACAGCAGCAAGTAATTTGTATTCAATGTTTGATGTCATGTATGATGTGTGAATGAATGTTTACATTTGTTCGTAATTGTAGATGAATGCCATGTGTTCTTTTCAGTTATGATTACTATTCAATATTGACATGTGATGATCATGACATGCATTCATTATTTTGGTAAGACCCATCAATTCCAAGATGGGCATTTGAAATCCCATCAATTCCAAGATGGGTACGTGAGTCCACCATTCCAATGTGGGCCACGCACGTGAGTCCACCATTCCAATGTGGGCCACGTTGGACACCAGTATGAAACGTTTTCATATTTAATACTTTAAGTGAACACCGACGGTGCTTCACTCGCTATACCAGATATGCTACAATATGTCCATTTCCTTCAATGCACCATTCCACTTCATTCATTCATACATTCGCTTCAAGATATGTTCCAATTGTGTTTGTGATATATGGCTCATTGTATGTTTGATTGTTACATACAGCTATTTGTCGAGTCTATTGGCTCATTCTTGCTTTACTGTCTTATTTAGGTAAATGACGAGGAAGAATGATCTTATGGAGGGTAGTTCATCACGATGCACTCACTATCATTTATCAAACAATTTGAGGACTTTTATTATCATTAATTATGATTTGTGTTGCAATGTAATAAGCCCACATGGCCTTGTTTACTTATCTTGGTCAATCATTACTTCCATTTCGCTGATTAAGACCGAGGATGAATGCTTGTTTTCATATATTCACAATAATCGCTTCTTTTTGTTATGCTACTTGATGTTATTCATTTGAAGAGTAGAGATTGTAGGTGACATCTTGACTTCCTTATAGTCAGGGTGTTACAATGATATAGCTAACCACCCAATTTTACTACAAGGATTCACCATCCTAAAATTATTTACTAAAATCGTTTTAAAAGAAAAAACAAAGTCTAACTTACAGTGGGTTTGCTCAGCATGTCTATGACCGTGGACATGACTATTCGAATAGTTTTACAATCTGCAGACGGGGTATAACTTTACCTAGAAGAGATAATTTGCTCTTTATGTCAGGTAATGCACGCTTCTTAGGCGTGACTAAGCAATTATCACCGACTTTTCAAAGGTTTCACCAAGGCTAACACGCCCGCTAAGGTTTCACTTCCTTTGGGTTAACCACCTGCCGGAAGCCCCCTCTTGCAGCAGGTGAGAATACTGTTTAACCAACACCCACTCAACAAAATGGCACATAAGACAATGAGATATTACAAATTACTAAGCCTGGTACTGCCCATACAGGACATGTGGTAGTACGGTGGAGCTTTGCAAGATGCGGCTCAAAGGCCAGTCCTTAACTGACTTGGACGACTTTCCAAAAAAACTCCAAGGCCTCAACCCTACCCGAGTTGAGCCCGTGCATAAACCTGCACCCACCAGCTGTCCATTTCGCCCAAGTATAAACCAATTTTTCCCATTTTGTTTTTCTAAGATATTTACAAAATTCTTCCATGATAAAACAATGTCACAGGCTTTTGAACAATAGTTGGTCAATTGGCTAAATTTTCTAAATCAAATATTTTTGATCTAGGAAATATCTAAGCATATCTTTATTTTTAAATTTTTATTTGACTAAGGTGACAAGGAGATGATGATTCAATGAACAACACTGGCTATACAAAGGAACTGGAATAACTTGGAATTTTAAATAGGAATTTAAATTAATTGAATAAAATTACGCATGCAATAGAAATTTAAAAATAGAATTAAATAAATTTAACATGCTGGGGGTAAATATGATCAATGGTATAACTTTCTTTGCTCGAAGTCCTGATAATCTAACTCTTCAGATAGATCTAGCTCTCCGGAGTAGTCAAAATCTATACACGAAAATAAGACAAATTCAAATAATAAACCAATAAATTCAAATGAACATTCAAAATAACTCCAAATGAACCAATTTTAGTTTAGTTAGCTAGATCTTGAATTTATATACATTTAGAAATTTGATTCACCTAAATCGGAGTTCGTATGAAGAAATACGAGCTCCTAGAAGTTTTAAACCTAAATAAAACCCTAATTTCAGATTTTATTGATTTTCTGAATTATTTTTCTGAAGGAAATTTGAATTATTGCGCATGCTAACATCAACGTACGGAAATTCTGTATTTCGGCCGATTAATTTTTCTAAAAGAAAAAACTTTGAGTCACTGACATGTGGGCCCCACACAGTCAATGGACTAGGTCCACGGCGCGGTCAATGTCCACGATGGACACGGTTCAAGCAATAGTGCAAATGGGTGCGTGCGGCACACAGGTCGCATGTAGCCATGTGGGTGCTGATTCGGCAAATAGGGCGGACGTGGCACTGAGGTGGCGTCGATGTGGCTGAGCCACGTCAGCCCGAGGAGCGTCGGTGCTCTGGCGACACCCTTGTCGGCGCTACGCGCCACGGCGAGGCTCATGGGTGTGCACAAAAGAGAGGGGGGCAAAGCTGAATCTCGTGCTTACCACACATGCGGAAGGGCGAGGCGGAATGGTCGTCGGCGACGATGTTTGGCGGTGGCGGTTTTGGGTCGACGGCGGATATGAGTTCCCGGGGTTCTCCGGCAAAGCTAGCACGTGCACGAGGTCGGCGGAGTTGCGGTGATGCCGAAGAGGTGGTCGGTGTCGACGGAAGACCATGGACAGCGTTGAAATCGAGGAAGAATCGAGCTTCGGCCGGCGGCGAAGAACTTCAAAATTCGGGCACGTGAGAGACATTGGAGCGAGGAGAGTTGGGGCGTTGGGATGAGCGAAGAGAGGCAATGCTGAGGCGTGCTTTTATAGGGCAGGGGTAGGACCGGGGCTTCATGCGGCGCAAGAAGCTCCGAACAGCACAGCGGCACGATTTCAGGGATTTAACGCTGGAGATGGAAGGGACGAGGGGGAATTGGGTGTGGGATTGATTGGCGCTTTTAATGCATGTGAAATCAGCGAGAGTGATACGGGATTTGGTGGTTTTTGGGAAGTTCCGAAGGAGCGGTAATGGCGGACACGGCGCGGCTAACGCGCGGGGAAGAAAGGAAGTAGGGCGACACCCCTGTGGAGTTGGCCCCACCTGTCGGCAGAAGAGGCGATGCGCACGGGTATGGCTACGGCTGACGCGCGGGCCCACCCTGTTAGTGGCGCGAGGGAGAGAGAGAGAGCGCAGGCGCTGTAATGGGTCGAGCGGTCGTGAGAAGTGGGTCGGGCACGGAGAAACAGTGACGGGCCGGATTCAACTCGGCCCAAACACTATTGGAGGATTTAAAATTTATTTATTAATGAAAATAATTCCAATAATTCAAAAAGGCTTTAGAAAATAGCAAGTAAAATCCAAAAATGATGAGAAAATTCACAGAAATTCCCTGATGTATTTTGGATTTAAATAAAATATTTCCATCTTAAATTTGGTAATGGATTTTGCAAATAAATTATTTTGGCTTTGAAATAATTAAGGAAAAGCTTTTAAAAATTTCAGAAAATTCCACCAAAGTAATTAAATTTTATTTTCAACTAAAATTTGAAATTTAGGCAGTTACACGAGGGTAGTGGTGTTTTGCACAAATTGTTGGGGCAAGAGGGTATTCGTTCGCCGTCCTTGCTCAATCATGGCCAATACTTATACTATGGTGGGCGGTGGCGGCAGAACTTCCGGTTCATCGATAGGGGCAGGCTGAGGTTGGTCAGCTTGTGGTGTCGATGTAGAAGGATGCAGTGGGTTGGGACGTGGATGATTAGGAACCTCGTCTCTCGGTTGTTGCGGTGCAGATGTAGCTCCCGTGGCCATGAGCTAGCGAACGGAGCACGTTACTGGCATCCTGTTCACACATCGCAACATCTTAACATACGTGCGCCGGATGAGGGGGATTAAGCACAAGTTCAGTTGGTTGGCAAGTGATATCACCCCCAACTAAACTAACTTGTATAATCTAAAAATATGCATGTTTTTAAACCACAAGGGCAACACACATGAATTTTAACCCAAGGTTAAATTTTACATGGCGCACATGCCCGTTGCATTTACATTACAAAAGAGGCAACTAGACCAATCATAAGTAGCAACTTACATCTAGGTTACATCAATATTGTACATAGTTTCACACTATAAAAAGTCCAAAAATTCTCATGCTAAAGTTCTACAAGTGAGCTATACACTATCTCGCCTCCGTCTAGTCGCTAGTCGCTACTGCAGCCTCCCGAGGACTCTGGGCAGCAAGGATGAAGGGCCAAATGCTCGCCTTATTGTGCCAATCGCAGGGAGACGGTGTCGCTGCACCATTTATGCATTTAATCCTCCGTCCCGGAGCAAATGGCCATCACCCGATTGTAATACCCTGAATTTTTTAATCGGGCATTTATAAAAGAATTCGGGAGGAGAGAAAACATTTAAATAATGAAATTTCAGTGGGTTGGAGGGGGTTTCCGCATAATCCCGCCAACTTGGGCCGTAGGCCGCGGCCCAGGAGGCCCAAGGAGAACCAGCCATAGAGGCAAGGCCCATGAGTGGGATGGTAGCCCATTAGAAGGCAGGGGGAACCAAAACCTAGCACTGTTTGCTACAGTAGCTACCGTGCTATAGTAGTGTGTGCTACAGTACCTCCCTCTCCCTGGTGCTGCACGCCGCCTGCTGCTCCACCTCCCCACGCCGTCATCTATACACGAACCACACAACTCAAAACCAAAAATTATGCACTCACTGCTCAGGTCTGCGCACAATCGGAAGTTCCGCTTTCCCAGGGCGGAAGTTCCGATGATCGGTACTTTCGCAGAATACATGGCGGTAGTTTCGATAATCGGTACTTCCGCAGAATACTTGGCGGTAGTTCCGCACAGTACAAAATCAAAACAAAGAAGAAGACAACAAAGAAGGAACCAAATCACAAACTTTTCAACAAAGTGTTAAATACTCATCACTGCATGGGGACACCTCTCACATGGTCTCTCAATCTCCCCCTTGATGAGTATATTGACAAACACCGAAAAAGCATAAAGTTGAGTTTGTGATGATGATCAAACACGGTCTAAACTAGGAACAAAGAAGCTCAAGACCATGTTGGCAAAAGAGAAAGACTAGAGCAGACAATGAAAGAGCAAATTTTTATGCAAAACTCCAGAAGACTTTTTCTCTCCAAAATTCTCCCCTTTTTGGCAATAAAATCATCAAGATGCACTAAAGAGAAAGAAATGACTATATGTTATTCATTTTAAGCATTTGGAGCCACGAAGATTATCCAAAATGACCGTTAGAGTATTACACCAAGCCACAACACATAAGAATGCTATTAAGATCATGACGATTGATGTATAGAGAAGCTAAACCAAATAAGTCTTAATATGAGAATTGGTCCAATTTCTTAGCATGTCAAATCAACCAAGATTATAGTCTAGCTAAAGGTATCCAAGGATGATACAAGCCATGTCAATTAATCTAAGTGGAACCAAGAAGCAAATATTGAACAGTTTAGAGAGTTACCAGTTTTAAGAATGACTCATTTGATCAAGTACTTGGTATGTTTGAAGATAAGCAAATTTAGCACATTTTTCTTTTTCTGAAAATCATTTATGGCTTTATCTTAGTAAAGCAAGTCCTGGACTAGGAGCCATCCACAACTGCCTCCTAAGGTTCAACCATTTTTCAATTCTTAACCATGTGCTAGATCCCAAGCCTTATGCGATCACTCTAAGCAACAGACTTAAGGAAGTGATCTTAGGTCATCCAAGACTCCCCCTGAGTTCACGCCTAGTGCAATGGCAAGCAGTCTCATGAGAAAGAGTTGGTGATATCAGTTTTTTCGCACAAAAGAGATCATTTTTGCTTTCGATGTTTTAGACCAAAGATTAAATGATAAGTCATGCTTCTTAATGAACTGACATAGCCCAATCTAAAGCTCAATAGAGATTCAAGACTCAACTCAGCCTACTTGACATGGCGAGAATCATAAAGGGATAACTACAACAGACTAGTCTCAAGAGCTATCATGACAAGATTTTAAATCAAGTTGAGCATTTTTAGTCACCTTATCATGGCAAAAACTAGACTACACAAAAAAGTCATGATAAATCTAGCAATTTAGCATGCATCATGGCAAAATGTAAGATATTGAAAGTAGATCATAAGGGATAATAATCAAGGCTCCATGTAATTATATTACAATGCGTAATGAAATGCAAGAAAATCTAGATCCCTTCGTAATGAGATGCACTTTTAATTCAAAGTTGAGTTATGTCAATTTTAAGAACTAGAAGATCCAAGATGAACTCCCCGAACCAAAGGAACAAAACGAGAAACTGCAAGAGAAATGTAAAAGGCGCCTTAGAGCATAGATAAGATATAGAGGATACTATGGCTCGCATGATTCTCATCTACCCCATATGACTCTGTGACTATCACCGGTCAACTAACACACTAAGGAGCAAACACTATCCCCGTCTTCACCCATGGGTGGCCCGACCGCTAGAACCTATAAGAAGTGAGTAAGCTCAACTTAGTGAGAAGAGAAGCAGCTAATAAGTAGCATCCTAGAGGCACAAGATAACAACAAGCAGTTTAAGCAACTCGGCAAGAGAACCACTCTAACCTATGCTGGAAGGACTAGACCCAATTGATGAGGACATCCCAACCTTCAATGACCATGCTACAGAAGATCATCTCCGCGACCAAGATATTCTCAAGGACAAACAATATCAAGGACCAATCACGAGAAGACATGCTAACAAAATACTTGATCAGGTGAACGCTAACTTAGAACTTATTCCAGATCTCAATAACTTAGTAGTGCTTCCAATGTCCTCTTCTTTGATTGAACTCAGGTGCATTGGATAGGAACAAAGAGGTCCAGAAAACCAATGAGTTTTGCAATCATTATCTGCATGAATTATAATGTTTCCAGCCAGCATACACCAGAGCAATGGATAGTTTGTCAAGTCTATTTTCCTACGCTCAAACCGCATTATTTGGAGCTGTGTAATGAAAGTTATGATCATTTTAGTAACAAATGCACATGCTGAAAAATGCTGCGCGAAAACTGAAGTCTTCTTAAGTGTTTGCACACCAACCTGGAACGTTTCACTATGCCTATCCTATATGGATGGAAAGATAATCAAGTCTATTTTCACCTCCAACAAACGGTTCGTCATTTGGACTTCCGAGAAGAGAGTTATTGCTATTTTACTAAAGATCAACGCAGAAGTTGAGCAGACGCTATGAGAAACCGAGAAGACTCCTTGAATGCTTCAACCAGCTTGGCCTTCCACCTTCCAAACATGGTGACTTATGTTCATACCCAGCTAGGAGGGTTGTTCCTAGTATATATACCCCCTACTCCCATCCATGGAGGTACTTTTGATATTTCAACAAACCGATATATGAAATTGTAGCAAGACCGCCGAGTTCCTTGCCCTTTTGCTCTTGTGAGTTCTCTTGATTTGCAAAAGATTCCTCCGATCCCCTAATTCGTGATGTACGCTCCGCGCTTTGTGTGGGTTAGTTCTGGATTGTGGTTCTGCGATTGTTCTGATAGCGGTCGGAATCCGTAAGGTTTCGGATCGCCTCTCCCCAACGCTTGGTCGTGATCCAACCTTGGCAAAGTTAAAGCTAGTTACCCTTTTCGCTACTCACAACTAGTTATCCTCACGTCCACAAAGAAGATTCGCTTTGTTCTTCAACCTACGCCGGAAGATCGGGCCACTCCCAGCGCGGTACGCATCATTTGGTATCGAGCTTTTGTCACGTAGGTTTTCATTCACAAATTAGCCTTTTAGTGCATCACTTTTTCTTGTGTTGATATTATTTCGATTTCTACTCTAAAAGTCCGTATCCAAAACAAAAATTACCAAACCTTTGTTTAGTATTGTTAATCTTGTGCCGCTCAGGCTCATCTTGTTTCTAGTCACCATCGATATCTTGCACCGTGTTTGTTTTAGTAGTTGCTTGCCGCTTAGTATCAAAAAAAAGAGAAAGAAAAGAGAACACAAAAAAAGAGAAAGAAAAAGAGAATACAAAAAGAGAAGAAGAAAGCTAAGGGTTGTGTTGTTGTTGTCAAAATTGCAAGATTCAAATTCTTGCATCGAATTTTTTCGTGTTTTGGACCGTGACATTCACGTATCCGCTGTGTGGTTTACTGTGACTTGATCCCAAGATTACAACCCTCCTTGTTTAGCCCACTAAGCCCCACTAAAACCTCGGCCTTGTTGTTTCGATTCGTGTCCTTCCAATCGCTTGACCACATCCAAGGTAACGCCACTTGCACTCTTGTCCCATTGAGAACGATAAGAACATTGGTGAGTAAGAGGTGAGGTTGTGTGATTCCACAATATTACCTATTCCACTTTCTCTCGCTAACATGGCGTGTTCCAACGAAGTGTACATGGGGAAAATCATGAAGGAGATGAACAACCAACACACGAGCCGAGATGCAACAATTACGTGATCCGTTCAAAGCCATGGGACGATGCTCAATGAACGCCTTCCCGTCGCCGTGGTGGGGTCTACGCCAACCTAACCCTCATCGTTGATCAAGGTGAAGCCGCCGATGAGAACTCGCGGAGCCGCCGCTAATGACGGCTTCACACACCAAAGAAGATCTTGGTCGGGTGATGGACGAGGGGCGGTGCCCATCGTGGTTTAGGCGCAATGCACATATTCTCGCAAAGATGGGGAGGTGCTCACGGTCGTGGTTTTGGCCACTGTAGCGCTTCAACGACCAATATGTGCATGACGGTCGCAGTATGGAGAAGAATATGATGACAACGATGAAGCTTTTGCAGATCATGATGGCTACGGACAAGATCCACCCCACATCGTGGTGCCGCCCATGGTGAGGGAGGACAAGATCGAGGTCGCCGTGAAAGGGATGATCCGATAATATTGCTCGATCAAGTTGAGCGCCCCTAAATTCAAGGGAATAGAAGACCCCGATGCTTATCTTGATTGGGAAGAACAATGTGATCGATTTTTCAGATCCATAATCTCTCCGATGAAAGGCGGTAAATCTTGCCTCGCTTGAATTCTCGTGTTATGCTCTCACTTGGTGGAATCAAATGCAACAAAATCAGCTACAATCGGGCGTGGTCATATCAATACTTGGGCTGAAATGAAGCAAGTGATGAGAAAGCGCTTTGTGCCTTCAAGCTACCAACAGTGACCTTCGCAATAGGTTGCAAGCGCTAAGACAAGGGTCTAAAACGGTGGACGAGTACTATAAAGAAATGGAATTACTCTGATCCGCCGGGATTCGAGAGGATGTCAATCCAAGATGGCAAGATTTTGCATGGTCTAAATAATGAAATTTCGTGTTTTGTTGAGATGTTTCTTATAACAATCTACAAGATCTTGTTGCCTGTGCTATGCGCACGGAGAGAAAGATTCGACAAGAAGGACGTGGTCGCCTTTGGGAACCGTTTTTTCAGCCCATGGCGCCGCCAACACCGAGTACATCCTCCGCCGGTCGCTGCTCAAGGTGCTCTCACGAGACGCTCCATCTACTCCTCGCCGCCAAGCCTACACTCGCCGCTTCTTCACCGCAGGACACCAAGATAATCGACGCCTAGTGGAAAATTAGGAGCATCATCTTCCACATCGACAAAGAAGAACTACATCTCGCAGCTCACAAATTATGCCATAAGTGCCAAGGCAAGGGCACATTGCCTCCGAAAAGCCATAGCAGAAGAAACTTGCTTGTTAATGAACAAGGAGAATGGGAATCGAGAGTGAGCCAGAGGAGGATGGGCTACTTGAAGAAGCATCTGATGATGATGGTATTCCAAATTGATGATGGAGACAACAATTGTTTTATCTCCGTAATACTCCTAAATGGATCGGTAGAAAGAAAGAGGTCTGAGAGAGCGAAAGAAATCGCTTTCAAATAAAAATCCTATTCGCTCTGGGGTATAGGTTAATATCAGCAACCCGGGCCGCAGTCACACCCAGAGGCCCATTAGTGGGCCGCCAGCCCACCTAGGGCCGCCAAGGGGAGTACCCTTTCCCCCCAAACCCTATTTCCTCCCCTTCTCCCCAAGCCGCCTCCCCCTTGTGCCGCCTCCTTCCTCCCTCCTCCTAGGCGCCCCTCACCTTTGGTGGCTGCCATTGAGACCCCGAGCTGCACCCCGGCCTTCCAAGTGTTCTTCTTCGTTCTTCCTCCGGGCGATTTCCTTCCAATCGGGTGCGGAGTTGAGCTGGCCAAAGGAGGAGAGGGGAAGGCTTTGGAAGTTGTTCCTCGTCGTTCTTCGGGTCTACAAGGGTAACGAGACCCCATCGCTGTTTGATTGCGTTAGAGTTGTCGATTCCATGTTTTTGGTTGTATCGCTGTAATTTCTGTTAGTAGATCGGTTCTGTACAGTAGGTTGCAACTCGGTTTTGGGTGCCTTAGAGGCAGAATTGGATGATTTCGCCTTCTAGAGTTTTGTTCCTTATTTCATTAGCTTTTTTGGCACCTGGATCACAAATTTTCACCCAGTAGATTAAAAGTTATGGCTGTTTTACTACGCGTTGGTCTGTCTGTCAAAACTGATGGGTATAGTCGGTTGCACCTAGGTTTTGATCTAGTTAGAGTCAGAATCAGGTCGGCCACCCAACTAGGTTTTTGAAGATAATTTCATCATGTTTCCAGTCTGTAAAAATCACTTTAATTGGATCAGTGGTTTAAAAGTTAGAGCTTTTTCTTTAGGGCTGTTCAGATTTCTGGGCAGACTGCAGTTGTAGTTTTTCAATGGATGGTTAGACCTCTGTAATGGCTGAATTAGAGTTTACCATCAACTAGAGTTTTGTAGCCAGTTAAGTTAAGAAAATTTGTGCACTGGTTTCAGGTCTTTTGGACTTACGGTTTTTATTGGTGAATTTTCTAGTAAACTGCCAGATTAGGGACAATTGAATTGGTTGGGTAAATTGATCAAATTGAACTTTTATTGAGTTAATTTGGTTAGAGATTGAGGAGGACACGTAGCTTTTCCATACTCGCTTGTCCTCATTACGATTATTTTATATTGTAGGCGGTGAAGCGTGAGTGGAGGGTATCTCAATTACCTCCCAACCTGCTGCAAACAGGCAGCAAGTAAATTGTATTCAATGTTTGATGTCATGTATGATGTGTGAATGAATGTTTACATTTGTTTGTAGTTGTAGATGAATGCCATGTGTTCTTTTCATTTATGATTACTATTCATTATTGACATGGGATCATCATGACATGCATACATTATTTTGGTAAGACCCATCAATTCCAAAGATGGGCACTTGAAATCCCATCAATTCCAAGATGGGCACGTGAGTCCACCATTCCAATGTGGGCCACGCCACGTGAGTCCACCATTCCAATGTGGGCCACGTTGATGACAACAGATGAAACGCTCTTCATACGAATACTTTAAGTGAACACCGACGGTGCTTCGCTCGCTATACCCAGATATGCCGCATAATGTCCATTTCCTTCAATGCACCATTCCACTTCATCCATTCATATATTCGCTTCCATTAGTGGTTCAAATTATGTTTGAGATATATTGTTCATCGATGCTTGTTTGTTACATACGCTATTTGTCGAGTCTTTGGCTCATTCTTGCTTTATTGTCTTATTTAGGTAAATGACAAGGAAGAATGATCTTGTGGAGGGTAGTTCATCACGATGCACTCACTTTATTACAACAAACAATTTGAGGACTTTTAATATCATTGATTATGATTTATGTTGCATTGTAATAAGCCATCATGGCCTTGTTTATCATATCTTGTCGAACTGCTTTTCAATTCGTTGATTAAGACTTGAGGATGAATGCTTGTTTCATATATTCATCATACTGCTTCACTTGTTCATGAGATTTGATGTTATTCATTGGAAGAGTAGTGACCTGTAGGTAACATCTTGACTTCCTTATAGTCGTGGTGTTACAGCTGGTATCGTGAGCGGCTTCGTGTCCGTGGTAATAATATTAAAATGACACACTGCACAATAGGAAGGGTTGGGTAAACCATTGTTTTTCCGCAATTGCTTGGTTTTGTCCCAATTAATTTGTTTATCGCTCGTTGAGCTATGTATTTGATTTTCTTTCGCTGTGTTGTTCATAGATGGCTAGAGGTAGAGGTCGGGTCGTGGTCGCCCACCGACCCGTAATGGTGGTCGTGCCGCGTCCCAGCCTACATCGCCTTCGCTCGAGGGGTTGGCCGAGCTGCATCGAGGAGATTGCCTCACCGCGGCTCCGGCTGTCGAGCCACCGCCGCAACCGCCGATCTCATTCGCACCTTAATAAGGGAGAATCAACAACTCCGCCAACAATTGCAAAGCGCCATTCGCGCCGCAGACCGTGGCGGAACTCGTGGTCGCCGCTGCTCCACCCGAGGCTAGGATGAGCCTCCGTGAGTGGATGTCGCCGTGTCGACACTTTTGACGGAGCAGTACACCGTTCTCAGCCGCGGACTGTTGAGGTACATGGAGCGCCGCTTGAGCTTTAGAGTCGCATCCGCGCAGAAGGCGCGATTTGTGGCCTTTCACCAAGGGCCAGCCGACATCTGTGGGAAGGGGTCCTGCCTTCCAGACACCAAACAGCAGGTCTTGTGACTTGGGAGGTTTTTGTGGAGAGGTTCCTATACGCTTTATCCTCGACTCTTCATCGAGAAGATGGAGCAATCACCCGACCTTTGTGCAAGGAAAATGCTCAGATCTCGAGTATGAGGCCGGATTTAATAACTGCGCGCTTTGTCCCAAAGAAGGGCGAGTGATGATAAAGAGAAGGCTAAGAGGTTCCGCATGGGCCTCAATCAGAGTATCGCGATTCGGGAGCAACAGTCCACGTGACTTTAGCTCGTGGTTGAGCAAAGCAGAGGGATGGAGTTGGAAAGAGCTCCTTCGCCGCAAGGGCATGTTTCTAGTGGTTCGCTGTTATCGTGGATCTCGGCAAAGGGCCGTGAAGCGAGTTTTGGGAGGTGGTGGGTCTTTTCAATTCCACCGCTAAGAGGTTTCACAAGAACCAACCTTCCCGTCCCTGCTCAGCAGCGGGCGCTTCTTCTTCTACGCCACGCTCTTCATCTTTCGCCCTACGCTGCGCCTGCCTGCTCTGTGTCAGGCATGAAGTGCTTTTGTGGTGATTGCATCGAGCTTCGTAATGTTCCTTCAAGGGAACATGCCAGCGCAGGTGGTCGAGAGGGTCACAAGTCCTCGCAGTAAGCAAAATCCAGCTAGTATCATCAAATGGGAGACCGCCCCAGCAGCTTCTTCCTCCAGCTTCCACAGAGGTTCGGGCCAGACTGACAAATAGCCTCGCACCACAAGATTCTCCAAAGATGGGGTCCACTCGCAGCTTTCACTCCGGCCCCCGCAGGTTCTATTGGAATCCCGCACCATCCGCCCCTCCGCTGCTTGTTCCTCCAATGCCACTGTTTCCAGCCTTCCGACGCAGAGTGTTGGTGCTCTTCAGACCGGCATCGGGGTTTACGCCATGCCCACCCTCGAGACCTTGGGACGCCCCGATGTGGTGACAGTACTTTACTTGTTGATTCGCATGATGCTTTTGTACCGCTTTGATTCGGGGCTACTTACTGCTCGTGTCTTTGGAGTTTGTTAGAAGAGTGGGTTTGAGTTTTCACTATATCCGAGTCATGGTAGCCGCCCCCAGAGGACTTATTTCTAGCTCTACCGTCTGGTCCTGCTTGTTCTATTCTCGATAGATGATGAGGTTTTCATCGCGAATCTTATGGTTATTCAATTGGCACCATTCGATGTTATCCTCGGTATGGACCGGTTATTCCAATACCGTGCAAGATTTGTTGTTTCGGAAGACGGTGACCTTGCTAGCTCCTTCCGTGAAGAACTCGTATTCCAGGCGCGCACCGCTCGATTCAGCTTTTTGTATCGCTAATCTATTCCCTAGCCGTCGCAGCATCGACCATCGGATTACTTTGCTCCTCAATGAAAAGACCGATTCTTTGCAATGTATTGAGGAGATTCCAGCCAGAAGGAGTTTTCCGATGTCTTTCCTATAGAACTTCCCTAATGCCTCCGGTGAGGAAAGTGGAGTTCGGATTGATCTTGTTCCGAACTCGCCGTTGTCCAAGTCTCCTTACCGCTTGGCTCGCCATTTCAGAGGAATTGAAGAAACAATTGACGACCTGCTGTCCAAAGGTATGATTCAATGAGCGCTCACTTGGGAGCGCTCGTTTCTTTATTAAAAAGAAAGATGGCAACGGCGATGTGCATAGATTATCGGGCACTTAATCAGCGACGGTGAAGAACAAGTATCCTTTGCCTCGCATTGATGACCTTTTCACCAGCTTGAAAGGAGCTAAGATATTTTCTAAGATTGATCTCCAATGGTTATAATCGATTCGAGTTCGTGGAGCGTGATATTGAGAAAACGGCTTTCTACGAGGTATGGTCATTATGAGTATAAAGTTATGTCTTTTGACTAACGAATGCTCCCGCAGCTTTCATGGAAGCCATGAACAAAGATGTCGCATCAATACCTTGATGATTTCGTGGTGGTATTCATAGATGATATCTTGATTTATTCCAAGACCGAGGAGGATCACACCCACCATTTGCGGTTGGTACTTGAAACTTTAAGAGAGAATCAATTCTATGCCAAGTCAAGAAATGTGAGTTCGGATTTCAAGTTGGATTTTGGGTCACGTTATTAATCGTAAGGGTATTTCACTTGATCCTAGTAAGATTTCGACAAGGGTTGTGTGGAAGAGACCAACCAATGTTAAAGAAGTAAGGAGTTTTCGGTTTAGTGGCTATTACCGCGGTTTGTGGAGGGTTTTTCAACCATTGCTAAACCGATGTCCCATGGACATGTAAAGGTGTTAGATTCCAATGGTCTCGATGCTTGTGAGCGCAGCTTTTGCTCTTTGAAAGATAGATTAGTGATCGCTCCTATTCTTACTCTTCCCGAGCTCGGAAGAGATTCACTATCTATTCGGACAGGCCCATAGTTGGACTTGGTTGTGTACTCATGCAGATGGTAAAGTGATTGCCTATGCATCGAGACAACCAAGAAGCATGAATGTAATTATCCCACCCATGATCTAGAGCTTGTCGCAGTTGATTCATGCTTTGAAGATCCAAGGCCATTATTTGTATGGCTTAATCTTGTGATGTGTTCACCCACCACAAGAGCCTCAAATACATCTTTACCTGTATGACTTGAACTTGAGACAGAGGAGATGGCTAGAGTTGATCAAGGACTATGATCTTACTATTCAAGCACCATCCCTAAGGCTAATGTGGTAGCCGATGCCTTGAGTCGCAAGGCTACACCTCCTACCCTCGCTTGTCTTATTGTCGACTTTGAGCGTATGGATATTTCTTTTCTCGCTTATGGGTACCGCATGCATCGAGACTCGCTTGATTTTAGAGTCACTCTTCCTGACGGGTGTAGTAGCACAACAAAGAAGATCGATGTTCCAACGAGTGAGGAAGCGCTATACCGAGGGCAAGGTGGTCACTGTAGACCAATTTGATTCTTTGCGATTTAAAGGGCGCTTTGTGTGCCACAGAGTCTCAAGTAAAATTGGAAATTTTGAAAGAGGCCCATCGATTTTATACCGCACATCCCGGGAGACCAAGATGTACAAAGATTTAAAGAAAAGTTTCGTGGAAACGGATGAAAATTGATATCGCCAAGATGTGGCTTCATGTGGGTGTGCTGCGGTCAAGGTCGAGCACAAGCGCAAAGCAGGATCATGGTAACCCTTGGAGGTACCACTGGGCCATGGGACGATATATCTATGGATTTTGTGGTTGGTTTACCTCGACTCAACGAGGAAAGGATGCTATTTGGGTAATTGTGGACCTGTTCAAGAAGTCTCGCACATTTCATTCCTATTCGCACAACCAATTCGCAAGCGATTTGGCTCCTCTTATGTACGAGAAATTGTGCGCTTGCACGGAGTGTCAAGACCATTGTTTCGACCGAGACGCCAAGTTCGCTTCCAAATTCGGGAAAGTTTGCAGAGTGCATTGGGCACACAACTCCGCCTTAGCACACCTTTCATCCCCAGACAGATGGTCACCGAGCGCACTATCTGACTTTAGAAGACATGCTCAGTGTTGTGTTTTATCCCCGAAAGGTAATTGGGAAGAGCATTTAGCCTTGGCGTAGTTTGCTTATAACAACAGCTTATCATTCCAAGATTCGAGCCGCACTACACGAGGTTCTCTATGGGCGTAAGTGCAGTGTCCTGCCAGCCGGGATGAGGTTGAGAGCTGGCGCCTTGGGTCCCGACCGGTTCAAGCAGACAAAGGGCTAGAGGGCGAGGTTAGGCGAATTTGTTGGCGCCCAGAGCCGGCGTAAGAGCTACGCCGATGTTAGAAGGCTAGATTTGAATTCGAGGTGGGAAAGGTTCTCATGAGAGTATCGCCATCTAAAGGCGAGTGCTGCTTCGCACCAAAGGAAAGCTTAGTCCAAGGTATGTTGGACCCTTCCCAATCGTGGGTACCTAATTGGGAAGCTAGCTTATCGCTTGGACCTTCCCGATTCTATGAGTGGGTTCACAACGTGTTCCATGTTTCGATGCTTAGAAAGTTTCGAGAGACCCAGATCATGTCATTCCTTTGGAGCCTTTGATTGTCGTGCAAGACCTTACCTTCGAGTCCCTACCAAGGAAGATATTGAAGAATCGTAACGGGTTCGAGGAATAAGACCTCAAGTATGTCAAAGTTCTTGGTCGTGACTCACCGAGAGAGAGGCCACTTGGGAGTTGGAGTCCCGCATGAGAGAGCAATACTCAACTGCTGCTTAAGGTAAATTGTTTGTTGTAATTTCGGTATTCATTTCTTTCTCGTTGATCGCTGATTAGATTCGAGGTCTAACTCATTAGGGGGTAGACCGTAATACTCCTAAATGGATCGTAGAAAGAAAGAGGTCTGAGAGAGCGAAGAAATCGCTTTCAAAAAATCCTATTCTGGCTGGGGTATAGGTTAATATCAGTAACCCGGGCCGCAGTCACACCCAGAGGCCCATTAGTGGGCCGGCCACCCACCTAGGGGCCGCCAAGGGGAGTACCCTTTCCCCCAAACCCTATTTCCTCCCTTTCCTCCCCAAGCCGCCTCTCCCCTTGTGCCGCCTCCTTCCTCCTCCTCCTAGGCGCCCCTCACCTTTGGTGGCTGCCATTGAGACCCCGAGCTGCACCCCGCCTTCCAAGTGTTCTTCTTCTTCTTCCTCCGCCGGCGATTTCTTCCAATCGGGTGTGGAGTTGAGCTGGCCAAAGGAGGAGAGGGAAGGCTTTGGGAAGTTGTTCCTCGTCGCTCTTCGGGTCTACAAGGGTAACGAGAGACCCCATCGCTGTTTGATTGCGCTAGAGTTGTCGATTCCATGTTTTTGGTTGTATCGCTGAATTTCTGTTAGTAGATCGGTTCTGTACAGTAGGTTGCAACTCGGTTTTGGGTGCCTTAGAGGCAGAATTGGATGATTTCGCCTTCTAGAGTTTTGTTCCTTATTTCATTAGCTTTCTTTTGGCACCTGGATCACAAATTTTCACCCAGTAGATTAAAAGTTATGGCTGTTTTACTACGCGTTGGTCTGTCTGTCAAAACTGATGGGTATAGTCGGTTGCACCTAGGTTTTGATCTAGTTAGAGTCAGAATCAGGTCGGCCACCCAACTAGGTTTTTGAAGATAATTTCATCATGTTTCCAGTCTGTAAAAATCACTTTAATTGGATCAGTGGTTTAAAAGTTAGAGCTTTTTCTTTAGGGCTGTTCAGATTTCTGGGCAGACTGCAGTTGTAGTTTTTCAATGGATGGTTAGACCTCTGTAATGGCCGAATTAGAGTTTACCATCAACTAGAGTTTTGTAGCCAGTTGTTAAGAAAATTTGTGCACTGGTTTCAGGTCTTTTGGACTTACGGTTTTTATTGGTGAATTTTCTAGTAAAACTGCCAGATTAGGGACAATTGAATTGGTTGGGTAAATTGATCAAATTGAACTTTTATTGAGTTAATTTGGTTAGAGATTGAGGAGGACACGTAGCTTTTCCATACTCGCTTGTCCTCATTACGATTATTTTATATTGTAGGCGGTGAAGCGTGAGTGGAGGGGTATCTCAATTACCTCCCAACCCGCTGCAACACATGCAAGCAGCAAGTAAATTGTATTCAATGTTTGATGTCATGTATGATGTGTGAATGAATGTTTACATTTGTTTGTAGTTGTAGATGAATGCCATGTGTTCTTTTCATTTATGATTACTATTCATTATTGACATGGGATCATCATGACATGCATACATTATTTTGGTAAGACCCATCAATTCCAAGATGGGCACTTGAAATCCCATCAATTCCAAGATGGGCACGTGAGTCCACCATTCCAATGTGGGCCACGCCACGTGAGTCCACCATTCCAATGTGGGCCACGTTGGACAAATGTGATGAAACGCTCTTCATACGAATACTTTAAGTGAACACCGACGGTGCTTCGCCGCTATACCGCAGATATGCCGATAATGTCCATTTCCTTCAATGCACCATTCCACTTCATCCATTCATATATTCGCTTCCATTAGTGGTTCAAATTATGTTTGAGATATATTGTTCATCGTGATGCTTGTTTGTTACATACAGCCATTTGTCGAGTCTTTGGCTCATTCTTGCTTTATTGTCTTATTTAGGTAAATGACAAGGAAGAATGATCTTGTGGAGGGTAGTTCATCACGATGCACTCACTTTATTACAACAAACAATTTGAGGACTTTAATATCATTGATTATGATTTATGTTGCATTGTAATAAGCCATCATGGCCTTGTTTATCATATCTTGTCGAACTGCTTTCTTTCAATTCGCTGATTAAGACTTGAGGATGAATGCTTGTTTCATATATTCATCATACTCGCTTCACTTGTTCATGAGATTTGATGTTATTCATTGGAAGAGTAGTGACCGTAGGTAACATCTTGACTTCCTTATAGTCGTGGTGTTACAATCTCGACGCAGCTTAGTGTTAATGTTGTGAAAGGAGAAAATGGTCACGACATAACCTATTTCACACTCGAGGCACCATCATGAGCAAGGTATGCAAGATTATTGTTGATAATGGCAAATGCAATAACATTGCAAGTCTAGAATTGGTAGAACGAATGGGACTAAAACTACGACGCCATCCTCGCCTCTATATAGATGCAATGGCTCAATGATTGTGGAGCAATCATGAGTGAACAACATTGTGACCGCCCAATTCTCAATTGGAAAATACCAAGATCAGTGTGGAGTGATGTGGTTCCAATGCAAGCATGCCAGCTTACTTTTGGGGCGACTTGGTTATATGATCGTGATGTTCGGATTAGTTGCAAGCCAATACCCTTGTTTTTATGTATAAAGGGGAGCGATCACTTTGCTTCCTTTAACACCGGAGGAGATAATGAAGGATGAACTCAAAAGAAACAATGAGAGAGTGAGAAACACTTGAGTGAGAACCACAAACATAGTGAGCGAAAAACCAAAACCAAATCAATCTCCACACCGCAAAAATACCAAGACACGGGAAAAGAGGGATTAGTGATGATGGCTAGGAAAGGGATATAAAAGAATTGAGAGAACCCAATGCCATGTTCTTTGTACTCCTGCATAAGGAAAGCCTTTTATCAACTAACGACTTACCCTCTACTTTACCGAAAGTGTTGTGTTGAATCTCTTATGTGGTTACGATGACGATTTCCCGACGAATTACCACCGTGGTGCCACCAAAAAGAGGCATTGAACATCAAATTGACCTTGTTCCCGTGCCCCGCTTCCTAACCGACCAAAGATACCGCACAAATCCAGAGGAGACCAAAGAAATTCAACGCCAAGTACAAGACCTACTCGACAAAGGGTATGTAAAGAAAGTCTCTCACCTGGTAGCACTTCGGTTCTTTTAGTCCCAAAGAAAGATGGATCATGGAGAATGTGTGTAGATTGCCGAGCCATTAATAACATAACAAAGAAGGTATAGGCATCCAATACCTAGACTTGATGACATGCTTGATGAGCTTAGTGGTTCAACCATCTTTTCTAAGATTGATTTGCGTAAGCGGCAACCACCAAATTCAATGAGAGAGGGATGAGTGGAAAACCGCATTCAAAACAAAATTTGGGTTGTATGAATGGTTGGTCATGCCGCTTGGATTGACAAATGCACCAAGTACTTTCATGAGATTGATGAATCATGTGCTTAGAGCTTTATTGGCAAATTTGTTGTTGTTTACTTCGATGATATCTTAATTTACAAAGAAGTCTCTTGAAGAACATATTGAACATCTAGAAAGTGTGCTATATGTCTTGCGTAATGGAAAAGTTAGACGCTAACCTTGCCAAGTGCACCTTTTGCACCGACAAGGTAGTTTTTCTTGGCTTTGTTGTTTCAAGTCAAGGAGTAGAGGTGGATGAGGAGAAGATAAAGGTCTGCTCGTGAGTGGTTACCTCCACAAAATGTGAGCCAAGTGAGGAGCTTCCTGGCCTTGCCGGTTTTTATCGAGGTTTGTGAAGGATTTCAGATCATTGCTGCCCCAATCAACGAATTGACAAAGAAAGCAAGACTTTTCACCGGGGTAAGACACAAGAGAAGGCATTTGAAGAGCCGAAAGCTGTTGACATCAAGACCACTCCTTGCACTCCTGCATTTTAGTAAGACTTTTGAAATTGAATGTGATGCAAGTGGTATAGGGATTGAGGAGTACTATGCAGAAGGTAGGCCAATCGCTTATTTTAGTGAAAAGTTATGGTCCAACTCTCAATTACTCGCTTATGATAAATAATTGTATGCCCTCATGAGAGCTTTGGAAACTTGGCAACACTACTTGTGGCATAAGGAATTTGTGATACACTGCACCATGAATCTTTGAAACATCTTAAGGGTCAACTAAAACCGAATCGACGACATGCAAAATGGAGTGAATTCATTGAATCTTTTCCTACATTGTCAAGTACAAGAAAGGGAAGGATAATGTTGTAGCAGATGCCCTGCCTAGACGCCATGCTTTACTTTCTCAACTTGATGCTAAAGTTCTTGGGTTAGAAAGTATCAAAGAATTGTATGTTCATGACTCATATTTTTCTCGCACCATTTTCCAAATGTGGTAATGGAAAGGGTGGGACAAGTTTCATTTGCATGATGGTTTTTATTTCGCGCTAATAAGCTATGCATTCCAGATTACTGTCGCCTATTGCTTTTGCAGAAGCTCATTCTCGTGGACTTATGGGCCATTTTGGTGCTAAGAAAACCGAGAGTGTATTGGTCGACCATTTTTTGGCCAAAGTTGAGGCGCGACGTTGAAAGATATATATATGCGATGAGACATGCAATAAAGCTAAGTCCCGCTTGAACCCTCATGGCTTGTACATTCCTTTACCTATTCCTAATGTTCCATGGGAAGATATTTCAATGGATTTTGTTCTTGGTTTACCTCTGACAAAGAGGGGAGGGACTCAATTTTTGTTGTGGTTGATAGGTTTAGCAAAATGGCTCACTTTATTCCATGTCATAAGAGCGATGATGCTTCACATATTGTCAATTGTTTTTCGTGAGATTGTGCGCTACATGGCGTACTACTAACTATTGTATCGCATCGAGACACTAAGTTTTTGAGCTATTTTTGAAGACTTGTGGGGAAAGCTTGGGACCAAGCTTTTGTTCTCTCACAACATGCCATCCTCAAACGGATGGACAAATCAAGTCGTGAACCGAACATTGTCCATGTTGCTTCGAGCTGCTCAAGAAAAATTTGAAGATGTGGGAAGAGTGTCACCTCATGTGGAATTTCCATACAACAGTATGGTACATTCGACCACTAAAGTTTGTCCATTTGAACTTGCATATGGTTTCAAACCCATCGCTCCCATAGATCTTTTGCCTTTACCGCTGCAGAGCGCCAATTTAGATGCAAACGAACGTGTCGAACATGTCAAGAAGATTCACCAAAAGGCGAGAGAGAATATTGCAAAGATGACCCATTGTATGAGAGGCGTGCAAACAAGGGAAGAAAGAAGATGTTGTTTGAACCAGTGACTTGGTATGGGTACATCTTAGAAAAGATCGCTTCTCGACTCAATAATAAGTGCAAGCTACAAACCACGAGCGATGGCCCTTTCAAAGTGGTTCAAAAGATTAATGACAATGCCTACAAGATTGATCTTCCAAGAAGTATGGCGTTAGTGAGACCTTCAATGTATCCGACTCTCTCCATACTTTGGACCAAACGAAGTCGAGGACTAATCTTTTCAAGGAGGGGAGGATGATGAGGACATCCCAACCTTCAATGACCATGCTATGAAGATCATCTCCGCGACCAAGATATTCTCAAGGACAAACAATATCAAGGACCAATCACGAGAAGACGTGCTAAAAAAATACTTGATCGTGTGAACGCTAACTTAGAACTTATTCCGATCTCAATAACTTAGTAGTGCTTCCAATGTCCTCTTCTTTGATTGAACTCAGTGCATTGAGAGGAATAAGGAGGTCCAGAAACCAATGAGTTTTGCAATCATTATCTGCATGAATTATAATGTTTCCAGCCAGCATACACCAGAGCATTGGATAGTTTGTCAAGTCTATTTTCCTACGCTCAAACCGTGCATTATTTGGAGTTGTGTAATGAAAGTTATGATCATTTTAGTAACAATGCACATGCTGAAAATGCTGCGCGAAAACTGAAGTCTTCTTAAGTGCTTGCACACCAACCTGGAACGTTTCACTATGCCTATCCTATATGGATGGAAAGATAATCAAGTCTATTTTCACCTCCAATAAACGGTTCGTCATTTGACTTCCGAGGAGAGAGTTATTGCTATTTTACTAAAGACCGCGAGAAGTTGAGCAGACGCGCGAGAAACCGAGAAGACTCCTTGAATGCTTCAACCAGCTTGACCTTCCACCTTCCAAACGTGGTGACTTATGTTCATACCCAGCTAGGAGGGTTGTTCCTAGTATATATACCCCCTACTCCCATCCATGGAGGTACTTTTGATATTTCAACAATCCGATATATGAAATTGCAGCAAGATCGCTGAAGTTTCTTGCCTTTTGCTCTTGTGAGTTCTCTTGATTTGGAAGAAGATTCTCCGGATCCCCTAATTCGGTTTCACGCTCCGGCGCTTTGTGTGGGTTAGTTCCGGATTGTGGTTCTGCGATTGTTCGGATAGCGGTCGGAATCCGTAAGGTTTCGATCGCTCTCCCAACGCTTGGTCGATCCAACCTGGCAAAGTTAAAGCTAGTTACCCTTTTCCGCTACTCACAACTAGTTATCCCTCACGTCCACAAAGAAGATTCGCTTGTTCTTCAACCCACGCCGTGAAGATCGGGCCACCCCTAGCGCAGTACGCATCACCAATGCACCCAAATGCTATGCAACCGTAAAGGAGTAAGAGCATAATAAAATATAATACAAGAAGAAAGCACAAGCTCCCTCACAATAGTCCATAAGGACAACCACCCCAAGCTCTCCACGCAGAGCTGAAAACCGAGAGCTATCCAAAGGTTTGGTGAAGATATCAGCCAACTGATGGTCACTCTCCACAAACTGGAGCACGATGTCATCCTTCTCTACATAGTCTCGAAGAAAGTGATATCCGATATCAATATGCTTGGTCCGAGAATGTCGACCGGTTTCTGGCAATGCTAATCGCAGACGTGTTATCACAAAAGAGTGGAACACGGTCGATTAGTAACCCAAAGTCCTGTAGGGTCGAGACCATCCAAAGCTCTTGGCTACAAAGAATTAGTCGCAAGAACGCATTTCGGCTTCGCAGCGGATCGGCAACACCGGATCGCTTCTCAAGACCAGAGATTAGAGAAGTGCCAATGAATTGGCAAGTGCCGTAAGTGTTATTCCTATCTATCCTACACCAAGAAAATCAGACGGAGTAGGCTCTAAGGGATAGACAAGAAGAGGAAGAGTACTAGATACCATAGTCAATGGTAGCTCAAGGTACCGAAGATGCGCTTCACCGCCTGGCGGTGAGATACGTGAGGAGAAGCCTAAAGCCGAGCACAAAGACACACGGAGAAATGTATGTCCGTCTCAAGGTTGTGAGGTACAAGAGAGAGCCAATCATGCTTCAACTCCTTTTGATCAACTGCTCGCCGCCCTCATCCGGTCAAGTGAGGTCAGAGGCCATTGAGTTGACATTGGCTTACCATCACTCATGTCAAAGCATCTCAGAGATCACGAGTATACTTGCCTTGGTGCGTAAAAGTACCTTCCCGAGTCTGCTTGATTTGGAAGCCAAGGAAGAAACTCAACTCGCCCATCATGCTCATCTCAAACTCCGAGCTCATGACATCGGAAACCGGGAAACAAGAGCATGCGAGGAGCCGCTAAAGATCATGTCATCCACATAACCGACGGAGCAAAAGATCGCTATGCCTAAGTGATGAACAAGGTCTTGTCTATTTTACCCATCTCAAAACCATGACTCAACAGATAGGACTTAAGTTTTCATACTGTGCTCTAGGAGCTCATGAAGTCCATACAAAGCTTTGGAAAGCTTGTAGACATGATTAGGGTACTTGGGGTTCTCAAACCTCGAGGTCACTCGACATAGACTTCTTCCTCAAAAATCCATTGAGAAAGGCACTCTTCACGTCCATTCTGTAAAGCTTGAAACTCTTAGAAGCCGCAGGCAAGCAAGATTCTAATAGCTTCAAGTCCGCTACATGGGCAAAAGTCTCTCAAAATCGAGACCCTCAACCTGGAGAAGCCCCGAGCTACCGCCTAGCCTTGTTTCAATGACTACCCTATCTTCACTTTGCTTGTTCTTGAACACCCACTTGGTCCCAATGATATTGTGACTCGAGGGGTCAACAAGCAACTGCACCTTGTTTCTTTCAAAGTTTTCCAATTCTCATGCATGGCATTAATCCATGACTCATCGTAGAGCATGACAAACGCCTTTGGGCTCAAATGAGGCAACAAAGGCGTAATGGAGACATAAAAGGACATGCCAGACAGAACGAAAGTGACTCGCCAAAAAGATCTCCAATGATTTGCTCAAGGATGGTCCTTTGAATGTGTCTAGGAGGTCCAGATGAGATCAAGAAGTAGCCTTTATCTCATGAGTAGATGAGATAGGAACAGAGCCACCGGGCTTCGTAAGAAGTAGAAGGCAAGGGCTCGATCTTCTCGAGGTGCGGTGGAAGAAGGCACCTCAAGAGGAGGAGAAAGAACCGGATCGTAGACAACCTCATCTCCGCCCTCCTCAACATCCACAAAGATGGACTCGCATTACTCTAGAGAACTCGAGATATCGTGCCTAGTCCCTGACCGCCTCATCAAGGTCACCTCACTGTGTTTCTACCATTTTGCTAGACTCAGCCTGCACTCTATAGCACGAAGAAGTCGAGTAACCCCAAAGATCCCATCACAAGATCGTGACTCAACTTATCTAGGTTTCCACTCGTAATAAAACACTTGCAACCAAACACACGAAAATGCGAGACGCCGGGCTCGCCATATCTCAACTCATAAGAAGTGCGATGCAAGAGTGCCCTAAGAAAACTCGCTTGAAACATGGCATGCAAGTATGATATAGCCTCACCCAAAACTTCCTAGGTGTAGAATATTCATTTAGCATCGCCCTAGCTATCTCGACTAAGGTATGGTTCTTCCTTCCACAACGCCATTTTGCCGAGGGACGTATGAGAAGAGAAATGGTGCTCTACACTGCCTCACCACGAAACTCTCAAAGTAGGAATTTTGAACTCGTGCCATTGTCATCGCAATTGCTCGTAATGCACCCGAGCTCAACAGAAAGCCTACTAAAAAGTCCACTCAAATGTAAACGCCCGTCATCCTTCAAGGCTAAGAAAAACACCCAAGAGTACCTCGAGAAGTCATCGACCACAACAAGAACATACCACTTCCTCCGAGAAATCGCAAACGACTACACTCGAAATGGGCCAATCAGATCCATGTGGAGCAAACCGAGCATCTCTCAAGGTGATCCCGTGCATCTGGCCATTGTCACTGGATCGGGATGAGAAGCAAACCATCAATTTCAATTTCAGGTTGAAAATAAAACATCAATAATTTTGTGGATTTTCCGAAATTTTAAAAGCTTTTCCCTAAAGTATATTAAGGCTAAAAGAATTTTTGTGTAAAATCTATTACCAACTAAAAGTTGGAATTATTTTATTTAAGTCCGAATACCTCATAGAATTTACGTGAATTTTCTCAAAATTTTGGACTTCATTTGCTATTTTCTAAATCTTATTTGAATTTCTCGAATTAAATCAATTCAAAAGAATTTAAAATCTTACATAAAGATCGGGTCAAGCCCAAGACTGCAGGCGCTTCTCGACCACTTCTCCCCTGCTGCGTAACGCGGGCCGTCCGATCAAAATCGGACGGCCGACATTCAATCCGCCGCTCTCTCTCCTCTCTCTCTCTCATTGTCAAAGGGGCCCACGCACAAAGATCGCCTTCCCTGCTCCTTCTTCTCCGCATGATCGCCGCCCTGCGCCATTAAAGCCGTCTTGAGCTCATCAAGCCCGTGATTCCTCCCCATTTCTCTCGCCATCACGCGCAATGAAAGCGCTGCCGTTCATTTGCGTTCGTTCCCCAGATTACCTCCTAACTCGGCCAGAACGCCGCCTCACCTCCGCATAACGCCCGTTGCCACCTCGCCCACGATCTCCATCACCCCTCGCCCTCTATATAAAGGAGCACCAGTGCGCCTCTACTCCTCAAGCTTTGCCCCAACTCTCCACACCTCCTCGCCAGTTGCCGCAATTGGCTCTTCTCTCGCCGGCCGAGCCGTGTTCACTTGCCTCTAGCGCCGCCACGGTGAACCTCCGGCCACCCTCGACCGCACCACCGGCTTCGCCAAGATCATGAACTGGTGCGCACCTTCGCACTCTGAACGCCGCGGAGCTCTTCGCCGCCAACGATCGAACCACACCGCCGCCTCTCGCCGCCGACCATCTTCCGCCACGCCCTCACGCCGCCAGTGGCGCGCTCGTACTCGATGATCGTCTCTCGAATGTTTTGCGACCACCTTGGTTCCGCGCCTCCCTCTCAGAGGTTCCGAGCGTGGCTCGCCACCTCGGCGCCACCTCATCGCTTTACGCATGCGTGGTAGCCAAATCACGCCAATGGTGTCGCGGTATTGCAACTACCCCTTCAGATCGCTGCGTGGCACCGAGTCCACCGTGGACTTGCGCCTCGTGGACTCACCCATGATCAGACGGGCCCACATGTCGATCTCGATGCACAAGATCACGACGTCACCGGCGCAATAAATAGAATTTTCTTTAGAAAATTAATTCGGGAAATTCAGAAATTCTGATTTTTGGAATTAAATTTAGATTTAAACTTCCAGGAGCTCGTATTTCTTCATACAAACTCCGATTTAGGTGATTCAAATTTCTAAATTTGTATAAAATCAAGATCTAGCTAACTAAATCAAAATTATTTAATTTGGAGTTAATTTGAATTTTCATTTGAATTTATTTGTGTTCATTTGAATTCGCTTGAATTTGGAATATTCTCAGATAGATTTTGACGACTCTAGAGCTTGACCCTATTGAAGAAGTAGAATACCAGGAATTTGAGCAAGGCAAGTTACACCATTGACCATTTTGCCCCAATATTTAAAATTATTTAATTTCTATTTTAAATTATTATTGCATGCATAATTGTATTTAATTATTTTAAATTCCTGTTTTTGAATATTTAATTATTCCAATTCCTTTGTATAGCCAAATTTGATTGTTGTATTATCCATTCCTTGTAACCTTAGTCAAATGAATTTAAAAATAAATATATACATAGCAAATGCTTAGACCATGAAATATTTGACTTTGGGAGAATTTAGCCAAAATTTCATAAATTGATAAAAGCCTATGACATTGCTTTGTCGTGGTGGACTTTTGCAAATGTCTTTGAAAATTATAAAAATAAAAGAAAATGGTTTATACTTGGGCAAACATGGACCGTTGGTGGGTGCAGTTTATGCACCCTGCCTGTCTCAGTTAGGATCGAGACCTGTGGTTTTATTGAAAGTTGCCCAAGTAGATTAAGGACCGCCTTTGAGCCGCATCTTGCAAAAGCTCCACCGTACTACCACATGTTCAGAGGGCGTAACCAGTGCTTAATAATTTGTATTACCTCGGTATTGTTTATGCCATTTTTGTTGTGTGGGTGTCGGTTAGACTTTATTCCCACTTGGCGCAAGAGGGGTTTCCTGCAGTGGTTAGCCTAATGGAAGTGAAACCTTAGCGGCATATTGGTATTGAGGTAATGCATTGGAAACGCCTTGTGATAATTGCCTAGTCACACACCTAAGGAAGTGTGTATTGGCCGACATAACAAGCAAATTATCTCTTGTGGGTAAAGTTGTACCAGCTCTGCACAGTGTAAATCTATTCGAATAGCCGTGTCCACGGTCATGGACATGCTGAGCAAAGCCACTCTAAGTTAGATTTGTTTTTGGTTTTAAAATAACTTTGGACATGATTTGAGGATGGTTAATCCTTGTGGTAAATTTGGGCGGGTAGCCTTGTGATAGGAGGGTATCCTTCACCATGTTTCATATGGAGGTTATCCACTATAAAATGATCAATTTTAAATCTGATTTTAGTTATGTAATGAAAATGTGCCTTGAAACTTAGTATAATTATTTAAACCAAAAATGCTGATTTATGCAAATAAACCCTACAACCTTCCTTTGAATAACTTATGCATGCATTCTAAATTCTGTATTGGGTGTAATTTGCGAGCACAGTTGTAGTGCTCACTCTTGCTGAATATTATTATTCAGAGAAGATCGCTATCCGTAAGGTGAGGAGCAGGGCGATTAGGCGGCGACCTCCGCATTTATTGCTCGTGGCGTATCGTGTGGCTTACTATTATATTTTGCTTCCGCTATGTTTTATTTGGCCTCGGCCCAGCTTGTAATAAACTCTATGCTTATTAATATACACGCTGGATATGTTTGTGATAACATTTTTGTGACTGTGTACACTGGAAATCCTGGACTAGTGTATGAACACAGAGAATTCGGGATCCTTCGTTCCCGGGTTCGACAAAAGTGGTATCAGAGCCATATCGACTGTAGGTCGTGACCTAGAAGGAAATCGGACCCTTAAGGATTTATTTTGAAAATTAAAATACATTGGTCTTCGAGTCATTCCTCAACTTTTCTCTTGAAAATTATTTACTAACTCATCTCCTTTTCAAAATTGTAGATGGTCAAGTTCAATGCCATTTCCCATGGAGTCTTTTTCGGTCATTGGGCCGCCATTCTCTGGAAGATGATGCAGACTTAGACTTTGAAGAAAGACCGACGATCAAGGATACAAGTATAAAGTGGGAAATCAGAACGGTGGAGAGTAGAGGTGATCCTCTACTCCAATCTATCGCCAACACACATTTCCACGCCTTCGATGCCCCAATGCGACGAGACACCTTCGCCGAAGGCATCCAGGATGCAGCCAGGGAAGCAACCCGCAGACTTCGCTACATCTACGATCATCGCCTCAACGGCACTGGGTTCCACTATTACCCAATGCACATTCCAACCCGGCATGACAGTGCTTTCCGCTCAACTAGAGATGAAGATTGTCCCGACCTCACTCATCAGGTGGATCTGGCCAGAGCCATGGATTATGCCTACGGGAATACACTAGATGAGCTGTCTCTCCTGCAAGTGAAATTACAAGATGCAGAAGAAAAGTTAAAGACTGCAGAAAAAGAACTGGCCTCCTACAAGGAAGGCGAGGCTAGTTCTAGTGAGCCAGATTATACCCCAATAACACCATAGATTTGACCTTAAATTTTTCCTTTAGTTGCGAATTATGAGCTACCAAATCTTTGTAGTAGCCATAATGAATTAATAAAATAAAAATAAATTATTTTGCCGAAATATTCTTGTCTTGTGTTTGTTGAATTTGGGCTATTTTAGATCTATACTCTTATAATTCCTGTCTCTCTTGTCTAATCTGTGAAGAGTTCATCAGATGGTGACCACCCGCACCTAAGTGTCGCATAGAGGGCAAGGAAATGAGAATGCCGAATATCAAGAAAACCAAGTTCAACGACCACCACCTCCTCCAATCAAGCTCCCGATCGGCGCCAAATGATGGCCAATCGACTCATCTCGATTGAGTTGCTAGCCCATCCCTTCACAATCGATCGAATACCCAAGCGCCGTGACCTATCATGCTCCTCCACCTCCCGCAAGAGTAACTTTGTCGAGTTCATGAGGATGCGCCCGCCAACATTTTCTAGTAGCACTGAACCCATGGACGCAGATGATTGGCTCAGGGCCATTGGAAAGAAACTGATATTGCTCAATGCATGATCATGAGAGAGTTTTGTTTGCCTCTCATCAATTGATGGGTCCCGCATCGTAATGGTGGATAATTTCAGATGTCCCATGCTAATGCCCAAGAAATCACTTGGGATGAGTTCATGCAAGCTTTCCACGATCTCACATTCCATCCGCATGATTACTTTGAAAAAGAAGGAGTTTCGCCGCTACGCCAAGGAAACCGCTTCGGTTGGCGAGTATCTCAGATAGGTTTAACCAACTTGCTCGATATGCCCACGAGGATGTAGCCGAGATGAAGACAGCAAGTGTGATTTGGAAGGGTTGAACGACGAACTCTCTGCTCGCTTGATTTCTCGAGATTTTACCGACTTTCGTTGCTTGGTAATAAGGCCATACGCCGGAAGGCAAACATCGAAATGGAGAATCGCAAACGGAGGATGGCAATCTCGAAGTTTAACTCGGAGGACTACCCAAGCCTCGCTTTCTCGGCCTCACCACCTCAACGTGGAGATTCGAGACTACTACACCGAGAGTTCCAGCTCGATTCGCGCCCAAATACTTCCGGATTCCGTAGTAGTTCATCGGAGGATGCCAGCAGGTTACCTATTTCCACAGCGAGAATCACTTGCTTTCATCGCAACGAGTTGGGTCACTATGCCAATAAGTGTCCCAAGAAGCAGCAGACTGCCACCCCCGTCAAGCCAACTCCCGGAGTTTCAGTCTCCGGCGGTCCCTCAAGACCACCGGTCAGTTCATGAAGGGACGTGTGAATCACGTCACCGCAGAGGAAGCCTATGCAAAGACACGGATGTTGTTCTTGGTATCGTTCCTTGTCAACTCAAGATCAAAGATCGCTTTATTTGATTCCGGAGCTTCGCATTCTTTTGTGTCAAATAAGTTTGTGGAAAAATATGGGTTATCTACCTCCCCCTTAGTTAAGCCCATGTTAATCCATTCCCCGGGCTCAGAAATGAGAGCTAGTTTATTCTGTCCAATCTTACCTTTGAAATCTCCGGAGTAACTTTCTCGGCAAACTTAATAGTCTGCGTTCGCAAGGATTGGACGAATTCTTGGAATGGACCGCTTGCCAAAAATCGTAAGCGTGATAGATTGTGCTAGTAGATCTATCAACCTCACCAATGAACAAGGGATTTCAGAGAGTTCCAACCCAAGACTTCTATGGAAAGAAGTCCTATCTTGACCGATTTAAAGGAAGTGAAATCGAAGATATACCGTGGTACAAGAATATCCAGATGTTTTTCCTGAGGACTTACAGTATGCCACCGACCGGGACATAATGTTCTTAATTGACTTAGTCCTGTGGATCGCTCCAATTTCGAAGCGACCCTACTGAATCTTAAGAAACGATCTAGCAGAGTTGAAGAAGCGGTCAAGAACTACAGAGTAAAGGTTACATTCAACCGAGTTCATCGCCTTGGGGAGCTCCACAAAAGAAAGACAATAGTATGAGAATGTGTGTGGACTATAGATCACTCAACGAGGTAACAATCAAAAACAAGTACCTGTTACCTAGGATAGATGATCTGCTTGATCAACTTAAAGGAGCCAGTGTTTTCTCCAAGATTGATTTGAGATCGAGCTACCATCGCTAAAAATCGACCGTAAGATATTCCAAGACACCTTCACCACCAGATATGGATCAGACGAGTTCACAAAGTGATGTCATTTGGACTAACAAATGCCCCCGCTTATTTCATGAATATGATGAACAAAGTGTTCATGGAATTCTTGGATAAGTTTGTGGTGGTATTCATAGATGATATTCTCATCTATTCAAGAGATATGGAAGAGCATGAAAAACATCTCGTAATTATTTTGGGCAAACTTCGAGAACACCAACTTTATGCCAAACTCAAAGAAAAGTGAATTTTGGCTCACTCAAGTGGCATTTCTTGGACACATTGTGTCACAGGAGGAGTTGCGATGAGACCCTCAAAGGTTGAAGCAGAATGGATTGGAAGCAACCCAAGTCCGCACGTATGAGAAGTTTTCTCGGATTAGTGGGTACTACCGCAGATTCATTGAAAGTTTCTCCAAGATCGCCAAACCCATGACTCAACTTCAAGAAGGAAAAGAAATTTGAATGGACAAGTGCTTGTGAACATAGTTTTCAAGAGTCAAGAAAAGACTAGTCTCTGCACCGTGCTAGTTTTACCGGATATACGTAAGGATTTTGAAGTTTTCAGGACGATCCACCAGGGCTAGGATGTGTACTTGATGCAGAAGGAAAGGTTGTGGCTTATGCATCTCGTCCGCTAAGGCCACATGAAGGAAATTATCCAACTCATGATTTAGAGTTAGCGGCAATTGTGCATGCTTTGAAAATCAAGGCGGCATTATCTCATTGGTAACCACCGTGAGATTTTCACAGATCATAAGAGTCTCAAATATATCTTCACCCAATGATCTTAATCTCGTGCAAAGAAGATGGTTAGAGCCGATAAAGGATTATGACCTTGGAATTCATTATCACCCGTAAAGCTAACGTGGTAGCAGATGCTCGAGTAGGAAGGCATACCGCAACACGGTGTTAGTTCAAGAAAATCAACCGAATTGTATGAAGAACTAAAGCATCCGAATCGAAATTGTCGGTCAAGGTCAGATCAACACAAAGGAAGTCCAACCAACCATACAAAGTCGATCGGAGAAAACAACTAGAAGACGAAGACATCAAAGAAATCTGAAGAACATGAGAAGAGGCAAAGCCCGAGGATTTTCGAAGACGAAGCAGGCACGAGATGGTTTGGCAACCGCATCCGTGTACCTAAACATCATGAAACCAGACAACCGATTCTTGAAAGAAGCTCATGAATCACCTTACTCTATTCATCCCGGGAGTACAAAGATGTACCAGGATCTGAAGGAAAAGTATTGGTGGGTTAGTATGAAGCGAGAGATCGCTGAGTTTGTTGCACGCTGTGATGTATGTCGTGTTAAGGCGTAACATCGAGACTGCGGATTGTTACAACCATTACCAATTCCCGAGTGGAAATGGGAGGAGATTGGTATGGATTTTATCACCGGACTACCTAGGACCCAATCAGGTTGTGATTCCATTTGGGTAATAATTGACCGATTAACAAAAGTGGCTCATTTTATTCCAGTCAAGACCACTTACGAAGCAATAAGTTAGCGAGAATTGTATATGGCCAGATCGTCTGTCTACATGGTATACCCAAGAAAATTGTGTCTGACAGAGGTTCGCAGTTCACTTCAAAATTTTGGCAGAGTCTACATGAAGCTTTGGGAACCAGACTCAACTTCAGCACAGCTTATCATCCCCAAACAGATGGCCAGACCGAACGTGTAAATCAGGTCCTAGAAGACATGCTTCGAGCGTGTGCTATAGATTATGGAAGAAGTCGATAAGAATTTGCCCTATGCAGAATTTTCCTACAACAACAAATTTTCAAGCTAGCCTACGATGTCGCCATTTGAAGCATTATATGGTAGAAAGTGTAGAACCCTCTCCTTTGGGATCAAGTAGGAGAACACCAATTCTTCTGACTGAATTGATAAAAGAAGTGAAAGTAAGGTAAAAGCAATAAGAGAACGTCTAAAGTAGCTCAAACCCAAAAAAGAGTTATGCCGATAATCGTTGGAGAGAACTATCTTTCGAGATGGGAGATTTTGTCTATCTCAGTGGTAACTCCACTCCGAGGAGTGAAGAGATTTCAGACTAAAGGAAAACTCGCACCTGATTTGTCGGACCCTATAAGATTTTGGCAAAAGAGGCGAAGTTGCTTATCGCTTGGAACTACCAAAGATCTCTCATTTGCTCACAATGTCTTCCATGTATCCCGCTTAAAGAAATGTCTCGAGTACCAAAGAAGAAACACTCTGAGAACATCGATCTTCAGGAAGATCTCACCTATGTGGAACAACCAATCAAGATTCTCGATGTGGCAGAACGCGTCACCAGAAGCAAAGTCATTCGTTCTTGTAAGGTTCAGTGGAGCAATCATTCAGAAGAAGAAGCTACCTGGGAGCGAGAAGAAGTTTTGAGAGCCGAGTATCCCTACCTTTTTGCTGACCAAGTCTGAATCTCGGGGTCGAGATTCCCTTTAAGGGGGGTAGGTTTGTAACAGCCCAAAAATTTCAATTTCAGTTGAAAATAAAACATCAATAATTTTTGTGGATTTTCTGGAAATTTTAAAAGCTTTTCCCTAAAGTATATTAAGGCTAAAAGAATTTTTGTGTAAAATCTATTACCAACTAAAAGTTGGAATTATTTTATTTAAGTCCAGAATACCTCATAGAATTTCTGTGAATTTTCTCAAAATTTTTGGACTTCATTTGCTATTTTCTAAATCTTATTTGAATTTCTGGAATTAAATCAATTCAAAAAGAATTTAAAATCTTCACACAAGATCGGGTCAAGCCCGGACTTTGGCGCTTCTCGCCCACTCTCTCCTCATGCTGAACGCTGGCCGTCCGATCAAAATCGGACGGCCGACATTCAATCCGCCCGCCTCTCTCCTCTCTCTCTCATTGTCAAAGGGGGGCCCACAAAGATCATCTTCCCCGTTCCCTTCTTCTCCGCGTGATCGTCGCTCCTGCCGCCATTAAAGCCGTGCTGGAGCTCATCAAGCCCGTGATTCCTTCCCCCATTTCTCTCGCCATCACGCGCAATGAAAGCGCCGTTCCCACCGCTCGCTCGGCATTACCCCCTCCTTAACTCGCCAGAACGCCGCCTCACCTCCGCATAACGGCCGCTGCCACCTCGCCCACGATCTCCATCACCCGGCCTCACCTCGCCTATAAAAGGGAGCACCAGTGCGCCTCTACTCCTCAAGCTTTTGCCCCAACTCTCCACACCTCCTCGCTCCCGGCTGTTCGCATAATTGGCTCTTCTCTCTCCGGCCGAGCCAGGTTCACGCCTCTAGCGCCGCCGGTGAACCTCCGCCGCCTCGCACCCACTGCGGCCGCCAAGATCGCGAACTCGTGCGCACTTTCGCACCTCGGGCGTCGCGGAGCTCCTTCGCCGCTAACGATCAACCACACCGCCGCCTCGCCGTCGCCGACCATCTTCCGGCCACGCCCTCGCCGCCAGTAGCGATCGTGCTCGATGATCGTCTCCTAAATGTTTTGCGCACCTCACCGAGTTTCGCCAGGCCGCGCCAGGCGCCTGCACCTTGGTTCCCGAGCGCCTCCCTCTCCGGCCGACGTGGCTCTCACCACCTCGGCGCCACCTCATCGCTTTCAGCATGCGTGGCGACCAAATCGGCGCCAGCGTGGTATACAGGGTAGCAGTAGCATACAACAGGCCAAGGCTACTACCCTTCAGATCATTATGCACCGAGTCCACCGTGGACTTGCGCCTGTTGTGGACTCATCCATGACTGCAAGGGCCCACATGTCGGCCTCGAGCACAAGATCGCTGACGTCACCGGCGCAATAAATAGAATTTCCTTTAGAAAATTAATTCGGAAATTCGAAATTTGATTTTGGAATTAAATTTAGATTTAAACTTCCGTGAGCTCGTATTTCTTCATACAAACTCCGATTTAGGTGATTCAAATTTCTAAATTTGTATAAAATCAAGATCTAGCTAACTAAACCAAAATTATTTAATTTGGAGTTAATTTGAATTTTCATTTGAATTTATTTGTGTTCATTTGAATTCTGCTTGAATTTAGAATATTCTCGCGATAGATTTTGACGAATCTAGAGCTTGACCCTATTGAAGAAGTAGAATACCAGAATTTGAGCAAGGCAAGTTACACCATTGACCATTTTGCCCCAATATTTAAAATTATTTAATTTCTGTTTTAAATTATTATTGCATGCATAATTGTATTTAATTATTTTAAATTCCTGTTTTTAAATATTTAATTATTCCAATTCCTTTGTATAGCCAAATTTGATTGTTGTATTATCCATTCCTTGTAACCTTAGTCAAATGAATTTAAAAATAAATATATACATAGCAAATGCTTAGACCATGAAATATTTGACTTTGGGAGAATTTAGCCAAAATTTCATAAATTGATAAAAAGCCTATGACATTGCTTTGTCATGGTGGACTTTGCAAATGTCTTTGAAAATTATAAAATAAAAGAAAATGGTTTATACTTGGGCAAACATGGACCGCTGGTGGGTGCGAGTTTATGCACGAGCCCTGTCTCAGTTAGGATCTGAGACCTGTGGTTTTTATTGAAAGTTGCCCAAGTAGATTAAGGACCTGCCTTTGAGCCGCATCTTGCAAAAGCTCCACCGTACTACCACATGTTCTTATGGGCGTAACTGGGCTTAATAATTTGTATTACCTCGTTATTGTTTATGCCATTTTTGTTGTGTGGGTGTCGGTTAGACTTTATTCCCACTTGGCGCAGAGGGGTTTCAGCAGTGGTTAGCCTAATGGAAGTGAAACCTTAGCGGGCATATTGGTATTGAGGTAATGCATTGAAACGCCTTGTGATAATTGCCTAGTCACACACCTAAGGAAGTGTGTATTGGCCGACATAATGAGCAAATTATCTCTTGTGGGTAAAGTTGTACCACCTCTGCAGAGTGTAAATCTATTCAATAGCCGTGTCCACGGTCATGGACATGCCGAGCAAAGCCACTCTAAGTTAGATTTGTTTTTGGTTTTAAAATAACTTTGGACATGATTTGAGGATGGTTAATCCTTGTGGTAAATTTAAGCGGGTAGCCTTGTGATAGGAGGGTATCCTTCACCATGTTTCATATGGAGGTTATCCACTATAAAATGATCAATTTTAAATCTGATTTTAGTTATGTAATGAAAATGTGCCTTGAAACTTAGTATAATTATTTAAACCAAAAATGCTGATTTATGCAAATAAACCCTACAACCTTCCTTTGAATAACTTATGCATGCATTCTAAATTACAGATTGGTGTAATTTATAGCACGCTTGTAGTGCTCACTCTTGTGAATATTATTATTCGAGAAGACTGCTATCCGTAAGGTGAGGAGCAGGGCGATTAGGCAATGACCTCCGCATTTATTGCTGTGGCGTATCGTGTGGCTTACTATTATATTTTGCTTCCGCTTAATGTTTTATTTGGCCTCCGCCCCAGGTTGTAATAAACTCTATGCTTATTAATATACACGCTGGATATGTTTGTGATAACATTTTGTGACTGTATACTGAAAATCTCGGACTAGTGTATGAACACAGAGAATTCGGGATCCTTCGTTCCCGGGTTCGACATCGTATCCTAGACCCTTATTAAATCTTCAAATCTTAGATTAGTCTAGAATGAGGTTGAGCTTCTTCTTGCCTTCTACAAACCTCTCGAGAGTGTTCATAAGATACTGACACTCCCGAAAGAAAGAGGTGCAAGAAGAGCAAGGGGAAGAAGGAACAACAGAAGATAAGGGAGCAGAATAAGAACCAACAACAGAGTAAAGATTGGCTTGTGCATGCACAGCCGACTCTGAGGGAACAATCCTACTACTAGCCAGTTGGTTTACGTCGCTAGGCGTCTCTACCAAACTCTCATGTTTCTTCTCAGCACACACATTACAAGCAGATGGTTGCTTCTCTAGAAAGTCCTTAGTTAGCTTCACACATTTTTCATCTAGTGCAATAAATTCATATTTTAGTTTTTCACAGTTATTGCATGGTGAGCTAACAGGGTCCTTAGAAGCATACTGAGCCATTTTCTTATTGTGGTCAATCATTTCTTGAAACTGTTTTGAGACATATTCAAGTTCAGCATTTAACTTAGGACAGTTCATACAAGAAACAATTGGCTCAAGTAATGAAGCTTGTAAATCAGCAATTTTATGATCTGCTCGTTTTAGCTTTATCTTCAGATTATTACAGCTTTCACAGATCTCGGGCAGATCAAGCAACATGGTATAAAGACCTTTAAAAGCATTGTTCTTATCCTCACATGAGGTGCAAGAAGTAGTCTCTAAATAGTCGATGAAATAGGTGCTACCCTACTCATTTCTAGTTCAGCAAGCAGACTAGCATTCTCCACCTTAAGTTTACCAAGCTCAGAAGTCAGACTATCATGCGAGGTCCTTAATTTCTCCATGTCACCAATCAAGACACAGCATGTATCACAATCATCACGGGAGGGAGCAAATCTAAGTGAAGTAAGTTCCCGTGATAGTCTATCTACTTCCTTCTCAAGATCAACAACCCTAGCTCTAGATCTAGCATAAAACTTTCCAAGCTTAAGAAATACATCATTGAGCTTGTCGTAGGAGGGACCTACCTCATCGGAGTCGCTGTAAAGCTCGCTGTCGCTTACGTCGGTTCCGTTGGCCATGAAGCACATGCCGATGAAGTCATCACCGTCCTTGGGATCTTGATCATCCTTGCCCTCGTCGTCGCTCCATCCCTCCACGTCGCTGAAGTTGATGTCGTCGAAGGCGGTGAGGACGCGATGGAAGAGCTTCTTTGCCTTCCCAAAGTTGCGGAACTTCTTCTTGCCTTGAGCAGGTGCTGAGCACTTCGTGTTGCGGTTCTTGTCGATGTAGTCGTTCTTGCCCGAACCGCCGTAGTCACCTTTGCCCTTCCCTAGCTTGGGGCAGTTTGCTCGGATGTGGTTGGGGCCACCACACTCGAAGCAAATCACGGGTCCTCCTCTTTTCCATCCCTCCTCTTGTAAGTATGGGAAAACTTTCGAGCTAGGAGGGCTAACTGCTCATCCGCAAGCTGCTCTAACTGATCATCAGTTATGTCATAGAGAGCAGCCAGGGAGAAACCGCAGCGACTCGTGGCCGATGATCCGAGAGTGGGATTGGTGACTAAAGCCATTGACTGCGACTTCGACCTACGAGAGACTATGTCAATCTCGTGAGTCTTGAGGCGCGAGTACAGCGCGTCAAGAGTCAGGGTCGAGAGGTCGGTGGTGTCCTTGATGGTAGTCACCTTCATCTCCCAAACACGCAAATCAAGCACCGCGAGTATCTGACGAGCATTGTCCGAGTCGGGGTATGTAAGACCGACCGCTCGGAGGTTGCTCAAGATTTTATGAAAACGCGCAAAGCACTCATCGAGGGATTCACCAGCGAGCATTTCAAACTTGTTGTAATCTCACTTGAATTGGTCTTGTCGAACTGTCTTGATCTGGGTGGTGCCCTCATGGTATGCATCGAGGGTCACCCAGATGTCGAAAGTCGACGTCAGATGAGAGATGTGATCGAACTCGCTTCGGCTCAACCCCTGAATTATAATGTTCCTTGACTTTGCATTGGCCTCAACATCGGGCATGTTCGCCACATTGATGTTTTCATCAGCAGGAACAGCGAATCTGACCTTCACCTTCCACCAGATGGCATACCCCTGAGTCTGGATGTATGTTTCCATTCGGCTCTTCCAGAAGGGGTAATCCAAGCCATCAAAGACGGGGAGGCTTGGTGGAAAACTTATCCGTTGCCATGGCTCACAGACCTGTTAAAGATATATCGAGAAGAGCTAACCGGCTCTGATACCAAATGAAGGACCGAAATTGCAACAGAGGGGGGGTGAATGGTGCCTTCTAAAATTAAGATCCTCTCATCTCAAGTGTCCACACAGCAACCCAATACACTCTGATAATCATAAGACGAGAAAAAACCTTGGACCTTTAATTTTTTTATACTTGATGCTTAAACAATCACACCATATTTTTTTTTAGGGTATCACACCATCGTTTTTATTGACCATGGATCGCCGGCCGGTTACAATTGGTGCAGGTTGGTGCCGGTGCTGGACATATTTGGGTTGGGGCCTACCTGGTAAATCTCATCCAAGCTTGGTTTGCAGCAACATGCATTACAACGACATTTACGCACTCGTGGTACAGGGTACGCTTATCTTCATCACTCATTACTAGCTCAAGTTGAATTAACATAGTCTAAGGATGGGATGTCGTCAAACCAATTTTTTAGCACATATTGAAACTACTGCAGGGCATTGCAGCGCAGAGATCGTCAAATTTGTCCACTAAGCTCACTGAGTTGATCTTTGACAGCTCCTCAACTTTTTTTAAAAAAAATTCAATGTTAAATTGATAGGTCCCTCAACTTAATTAATTGTATTATTTTGATCCATTCATTGATCAAGCGACTTGAAAATGACATACAAGTTGTCGAAATTGGCGTAAAATGATAGTTCGACATAACCGGATATGGATATCTTCTTGAAGTGAAGATAAATCTAATTTCGGTCACAAATGGGTTCACAAAATTGCCACGTTAGATCGTTTTAATCTGTATAAGTGATAGCTTTCTAACTAAATTAATCTACTGAAAGTTTAGTTTTTGGGAAGCCGTAAGTTTTCATTACCCGTAATAAATCAAGAAGATTTCAATCAGCTCGATTTCAAAAAAAAAAAAGCGAGAGAATATTTCAATCAGCTTGGAGAGGAGGTGAAAGGAAACTAGGGCTAACTGGCCAAGACATGAGCCACATTATTAGCTCGCCGCCGTACAAACTGAACATAAAAATTTAAAAATGGCACAGAAAGCTCTCGAGCTTCTTTCAACACGCAGGCTATAGGAGACCGTCAGAACTGTTACCTAAGCCGGGAGTTCTGGTACAAGATGGACTCCTTATCCATCAGTAATCTATATAAAGGAGGAGTATTCTAACCATTGTACTACGTTTTGAGAAGAGCAATCAACAGAAACCTGCAATCCCCTCATATTTCTGTGTCCAATATATTATTATGTTCATGTGTTCTTGCATTGATCTTATGATTCTGGGTTTGTCTACGAGGTAATCACTCGGACTGGACTCACCAGCGACAATTCCTCAACACGTTATCAGCACGATCGACTCTCCTCGCATCGAAAGGTAACCGTCGAAAAATGGCACTCGTAGATCGAATCGTTTTTTCTAGATTGCTTTCAATTCTGCAAATTTGGCTTTCTAGATTGTACCCTACCATGCAAATCTGCTCTAATCTAACGCGAGCTGACTTGAAGTTGTCGGAACAATGCCGATCGCTAGATTGCATGGAAAAGTGGATGTCGATTATACCGTAGATTGGAAATTGCAAATTCATTATAATCTACCGCGATCTGACTTGGAGTCGTCGGCCAAGCCGATCAGTGGATTGCATGAATAGTAATTATGCACAAATAGTAGTGCAATGTAAAAAGAATTCCTTCACGCGTGGCGATCGACCCGAAGCTGTCGGTCACCCGCACCGGCCTAGAGTCGCTCGCTGGCCAAAAAGCTGTGTCGGTCGCCCGCCTACATGCGCCACCCGCTTGGCCACCTCCCGCAGAGGCGCAACCGTCGGCCCCTCCGGCCTACGGAGACGGCCCCATATGGCCACCGCCCTCCCCACCGCTGTGACGCGCCTCCAAGCCTTGCACGGCTCACAAGCCACCACACATGGCCGCATCGCTGCGATACCGACCCGAAATCGTGCTCAACGCCACCAAGACGGGCTGGCCGCTCACTGCCACCCGCGCCCAAGAAGGCCGCCGCCGCCGCGCCCTTCCCACGCGCTTGCGCCGCCCGCTTCCACGCCATCAGACCGACCGCACGGCGCCGCCCGGATGGCCGCCCTCGTCGGCGGCCGTGCACCACATGCGCCGTTGGCACCGTCGTGCTCGCGACGCGCTCCGCCGTCGGCCGCCTCCTCAAACGCGCATAGGCGCCGCCGCACAACCGCCTTTGCGCCACCGAGCCGGGCCGCCCGCTTGCCGGAGGCCACAGCCCTGCAGCACCTACATGCTGGCCATGAAGCCATGAGCGCTGCCGCCTTTGAGGACACTATAGGATCCCGGATTTTGCAAATCCAAATCCTCTGTGAAATCATTGTGCTATTACCTGGATTAGTAGATAGCACTCACAGGCACATTGCTGAATCATTTCATACAAGGCGTAAGCTAAATAATTCAATATATTACAACTTCAGAGTAACATAGACCACATCGGGCTAAGTTTTACAAAAGGACCGAGCAGGCCAAATTGATTATATTACATAGAAAGCAATGTAACTACATAATGAAGCAAAAGGGGTAGAGCTCATCTCTCCACGGACAGCGAAGGGGTAACTCGTGCATATGATGGATATTAACCAAGGGGGTGAGATAATATCTATTATACGCAAGTACCGAACGAGTCCACTAGACTGAGGCGAGACCTAGACTATAGACTAGACTGCTCTTCAACGTTTTCTTGTCCGTCGACTTCAGGGTCTTCATAGTACGCATAGTCCCCTTGATCCAAATTCTCTGGAGGGTTTGGGGGAGAGCGAGAATGAGCACAATTTCTGTGCTCATGAGCCAACACACAAGATGCAATAATATACATGCATGGCTTAACAAGGGTTGCTCGGGTTCTTTTATTTGCTAAAGCAACTTTTTCAATTATCATAATTATAAATTCCTATGACTTAGCATTTTAAACAAATTGCTTTTTTAAAGAGGGCAATTGCAATATTAAATAAATAGTAGAGGTTCCCTCCATCGAAAACTCTACAAATGCTTCATTTGATTGGGGCTATCCCCATACCTTAACAACACTCGATACAACGATCCAGGGAAAAATCAAACCTCAGGCTAGATGAGTCGACCTGGTTTTCATACCACCCATAAAGGTTTTTGAAATAGAACTAATTCTAGTAAGTTCCCATGTCCGCCTTTGACCGTAAGCACGACTGTTTAAATAGTTTAGACTCTGCATAGATTGTACACTGTACCCATAAGAGACAATCAGACTCGTTGCCCTACATGATTCCTTAGTCATGCAGTTGAACGACCATCACAGTATCCTTTCAAAATATTTCACCACTTCCGTTATCTCACCCATATGGGCCACGCCCATAAGTTGTGTGGGATGTTCACCTCAGCAACTAGTGTAGTTGGATTATCCACAACGCCAGCGCGACTGGCAACTTCACCTTGCTTGGTGTCCCATTTAAGCCGAACTATGTCCAGTGCTTGCACGATCCCGCTACCCCTCCAGCAAGATAACATTCGGAGTTTAATAAATTTACTAAGCTAAGTTGTACTTTACAGACTTGTGGTTGTACTTGTTTTACATAGTAGGCCAAGACAAGATTAAGTCCTTAAACCATCCGGGCGGTTCATACCACCTACCAACCACTCTCGTACACGACGACACCTACCACTCTTTCTATCCACCTAGATGTAGTAATAGCAAGTTGTTTAGGGTTTTGGGGAGAAAAATAAATTATCTCAACACGCCAGTCATTTACCTACAATGACTGTCCAAAATCACTTTCATGATTAAAAGATGATGATGTTGGACCGTAAAGGCGACTAGAGGGGGGGGGTGAGTTATTCAAAGGAAGGTTGTAGGGTTTATTTGCATAAATCAGCCTTTTTGGTTTAAATAGTTATACTAAGTTTCAAGGCACATTTTTATTACATAACTAAAATCAGATTTAAAGATTGATCATTTTATAGTGGATAACCTCCATATGAAACATGGTGATGGATACCCTCCTATCACAAGGCTACCCGCCAATTTTACCACAAGGATTAACCATCCTCAAATCATGTCCAAAGTTATTTTAAAACCAAAAATAAATCTAACTTAGAGTGGCTTTGCTCAGCATGTCCATGACCGTGGACACGGCTATTCGAATAGATTTACACTCTGCAGAGGTTGTACAACTTTACCCACACGAGATAATTTGCAGTTATGTCGGCCAATACACACTTCCTTAGGTGTGTGACTAGGCAATTATCACAAGGCGTTTCCAATGTACTACCTCAATACTAATATGCCCGCTAAGGTTTCACTTCCATTAGGCTAACCACCTGCTGGAAACCCCCTCTTGCGCCAAGTGGGAACAAAGTCTAACCGACACCCACACAACAAAATGGCATAAACAATACTGAGGTAATACAAATTATTAAGCATGGTTCTGCCCATACAGAACATGTGGTAGTACGGTGGAGCTTTTGCAAGATGCGGCTCAAAGGCCGGTCCTTAATCTACTTGGGCAACTTTCAATAAAACCACAGGTCTCAGCCCTAACTGACAGGCCTGCATAAACTCTGCACCCACTAACGATCCATGTTTGCCCAAGTACAAACCATTTTCTTTTATTTTAAATTTTCAAAGACATTTGCAAAGTCCACCATGACAAGGCAATGTCATAGTCTTTTATCAATTTATGAAATTTTGGCTAAATTCTCCCAAAGTCAAATATTTCATGGTCTAAGCATTGCTATGCATATATATTTATTTTTAAATTCATTTGACTAAGGTTACAAGGAATTGGTAATACAACAATCAAATTTGGCTATACAAAGGAATTGGAATAATTAAATATTTAAAACAGGAATTTAAAATAATTAAATACAATTATGCATGCAATAATAATTTAAAACAGGAATTAAATAATTTTAAATATTGGGGGCAAAATGGTCAATGGTGTAACTTGCCTTGCTCAAATTCCTGGTATTCTACTTCTTCAATAGGGTCAAGCTCTCCGGAGTCGTCAAAATCTATACTGTGAAAATATTCCAAATTCAAATGTAATTCAAATGAACACAAATAAATTCAAATGAAAATTCAAATTAACTCCAAATTAAATAATTTTGGTTTAGTTAGCTAGATCTTGATTTTATACAAATTTAGAAATTTGAATCACCTAAATCGGAGTTTGTATGAAGAAATACGAGCTCCTGGAAGTTTAAATCTAAATTTAAATCAAAAATCAGAATTTCTGAATTTCCCGAATTAATTTTCTAAAGGAAATTCTATTTATTGCGCCAATGACGTCAATGATCTTCGCTCACGAGACCCGACATGTGGGCCCAAACAGTCATGGACTGAGTCCACGGCGTTTTTCCAAGTCCACGATGGACTCGGCTCACAACCTGATCTGACGCGGTAGGCTGTCTTTGGCGCTATGTATTCTTATTAGCGGCAGCCACGTGGCGCCGATTTGGCCGCCACGCATGCAAAGCGATGAGGTGGCGCCGAGGTGGCTGTCCACGCCCGGCCGGAGAGAGGCGCCGGAACCGATGGCGCAGCGAACGGCAGCGGCGAAGCTCCGGTGAGTCGCAATGAGTTCGAGGAACGATCTTGAGTCGAGTCGCTACCGTGGCGCGAGAGTGACTCGAAGGTCGTCGCGACGGAGAGAGGCGGCGGTGCGGTTCGGTTGTTGGCGGCGAAGGTGCTCCGGGGGTCTTCAGGCGAAGCCAAGATGCGCACCAGGATCGCCGGAGAATGCTGATGCCGAAGGTGCCGTCGAGGTAGCCGGGAAGCTTCAGTGGCGCCGGAATCGGAGAAGAACGAGCTTGCGCCGCCGGGATTTGCGAAATGCGGCGATTGAGGGCGATCGAGGGGCGAGGTGGGGAATAGAATGAGAGAGAGAGCGCAGCTGGGTGCTTTTATAGGGCGAGGGAGGCCGGTGCGGGAGATCGTGTCTGGCGTTAATGGCGGCGGGCCGGGCGCGGCGTTGCACGGGGTTAAGAGGGGGTAATGGCGGAATGAACGCAGCGGAGTGAGGGGAGTTAATGCGCGTGATGGCGAGTGAAGAGAGGGAGGGAATCGCGGGAGTGACGAGCCCGAGGCGAAAGCGGCAATGGCGGCGGAGCGCGCTGGGGAAGAAAGGGAGGAGGAGACGACAACATTGCAGTGGGCCCCACCGACAAATGAGACAGAGAGAGGAGAGAGGGCGCGGATTAAATGTCGGCCGTCCGATTTGATCGGACGGCCAAGTTATTCAAGCTGAGGAAAGAGTCGGGCGAGATGCGCCAAGATCTTTGGCTTCGCCCAAGATCAGAAAGGTAAGATTTTAAACCTTTTTCAATTGATTTAATTCGTAAATTCAAATAGGCTTTAGAAAATAGTAAATGAAGTCCAAAAATTTTGAGAAAATTCACATAAATTCTATGAGGCATTACGGATTTAAATAAAATAATTCCAACTTTTAGTTGGTAATAGTTTTGCACATAAATTCTTTTAGCCTCAATATACTTTATTGAATAGCTTTTAAAATTCCGAAAATCCACAAAAATTAATAAATCTTATTTTTAAATGAAATTGAAATTTTGGGTGTTATAAACCTACCCCCTTAAAGGGAATCTCGACCAGAGATTCAGATTTGGTTAACAAAAGGTAGGGATACTCGGCTCTCAAAACTTCTTCTCGCTCCCGGTAGCTTCTTCTTCTGAATGATTGCTCCACTGAACCTTACAAGAACGAATGACTTTGCTTCTGGTGACGCGTTCTGCCACATCGAGAATCTTGATTGGTTGTTCCACATAGGTGAGATCTTCACGAAGATCGATGCTCTCGAGCGGTGTTTCTTCCATTGGTACTCGAGACATTTCTTTAATCGGGATACATGGAAGACATTGTGAGCAAATGACAAAGATCTTGGTAGTTCCAAGCGATAAGCAACTTCACCTCTTTTGCCAAAATCTTATAGGGTCCAACAAATGCAGGTGCGAAGTTTTCCTTTAGTCCGAAATCTCTTCACTCCTCGAGTGGAGTTACCACGAGATAGACAAAATCTCCCATCTCAAAGGATAGTTCTCTCCGACGATTATCGGCATAACTCTTTTGTCGGGTTTGAGGTACTTTCAGACGTTCTCTTATTGCTTTTACCTTACTTTGACTTCTTTTATCAATTCGTCCAAGAATTGGTGTTCTCCTACTTGATCCCAAAGGAGAGGGTTCTACACTTTCTACCATACAATGCTTGAATGGCGACATCTGCAGTGGCTTGAAAGTCATTGTTGTAGGAAAATTCGCATAGGGCAAATTCTTATCCCACTTCTTCCATAATCTATAGCACAAGCTCGAAGCATGTCTTCTAGGACCCGATTTACGTTCGATCGCCATCTGCTTGGGGATGATATCTTTGTCTTTGAAGTTGAGTCCAGTTCCCAAAGCTTCATGTAGACTCGCCAAAATTTTGAAGTGAATCGAACCTCTATCGGACACAATTTTCTTGGGTATACCATGTAGGCGACGATCCTAGCCATGTACAATTACGCTAACTTATTGCTTCGTAAGTTGTCTTGATGGAATAAAATGAGCCACTTTTGTTAATCGGTCAATTATTACCCAAATGGAATCACAACCTGATTGGGTCCTAGGTAGTCCGGTGATAAAATCCATACCAATCTCCTCCCATTTCCACTCGGGAATTGGTAATGGTTGTAACAATCCGGCAGGTCTCTGATGCTCTGCCTTAACACGCTGACATACATCACAACGTGCAACAAACTCAGCGATCTCTCGCTTCATACTAACCCACCAATACTTTTCCTTCAGATCCTGGTACATCTTGGTACTCCCGGGATGGATAGAGTAAGGTGATTCATGAGCTTCTTTCGAGAATCACCGTGCGGTTTCATGATGTTTAGGTACACGAGATCACGCGTTGCCAAACCATATCTGCCTGCTCGTCTTGAGTAAAATCACAGGGCTTTGCCTCTTCTCATGTTCTTCATGATTTCTTTGATATCTTCGTCTTCTAGCTGTTTTTCTCTGATCTGATTTTGTATGGTTGGTTGGACTTCCACTGTGTTGATCTGACCTTGGATCGACAATTTCAGTTCGGATGCTTTAGCTCTTCATACAACTCTGGTTGATTTTCTTGAACTACCACCGTGTTGCAGTATGCTTTCCTACTCAGAGCATCTGCTACCACGTTGGCTTTGCCCGGGTGATAATGAATTCCAAGGTCATAATCCTTTATCAGCTCTAACCATCTTCTTTGCTCGAGATTAAGATCATTGGGTGAATATATACTTCAAACTCTTATGATCTGTGAAAATCTCACAATGTTACCAATGAGGTAATGCCGCTTGATTTTCAAAGCATGCACAATTGCTTTGCTAACTCTAAATCATGAGTTGGATAATTTCCTTCATGTGGCCTTAGCGGCGAGATGCATAAGCCACGACCTTTCCTTCCGCATCGAACACATCCTAGCCCTCAAGTATGCGTCCTGAAAACTTCAAAATCCTTACGTATATCCGTAAAACTAGCCTTCGTGCGAGACTAATCTTTTCTTCACTCTTGGAAACTTTGCTCACATGCACTTGTCCATTCAAATTTCTTTTCCTTCTTGAAGTTGAGTCATGGGTTTGGCGATCTTGGAGAAATTTTCAATGAATCACGGTAGTACCCACTAATCCGAGAAACTTCTCACTACGTGATGGACTTGGGTTGCTTCCAATCCATTCTGCCTTCAACCTTTGAGGGTCTCTCGCAACTCCTCCTGTGACACAATGTGTCCAAGAAATGCCACTTGAGTGAGCCAAAATTCACTTTTGCCGAGTTTGGCATAAAGTTGGTGTTCTCAAGTTTGCCCAAAATAATTACGAGATGTTTTTCATGCTCTTCCAAATCTCTTGAATAGATGAGAATATCATCTATGAATACCACCACAAACTTATCCAAGAATTCCATGAACACTTTGTTCATCATATTCATGAAATAAGCAGGGGCATTTGTTAGTCCAAATGACATCACTGTGAACTCGTACAGTCCATATCTGGTGGTGAAGGCTGTCTTCGGAATATCTTCCTATCGATTTTTAGCGATGGTAGCCCGATCTCAAATCAATCTTGAGAAAACATCTCCTTTAAGTTGATCAAGCAGATCATCTATCCTAGGTAACGGTACTTGTTTTTGATTGTTACCTCATTGAGTGATCTATAGTCCACACACATTCTCATACTATTGTCTTTCTTTTTGACAAATAGTACTGGAGCTCCCCAAGGCGATGAGCTCGGTTGAATGTAACCTTTACTCTGTAGTTCTTCGATCCGCTTCTTCAACTCGCTAGATCGCTTTGCCAAGATTCGTAGGGTCGCTTGAATTGGAGCGATCCACAGGACTAAGTCAATTAAGAACATTATGTCGGTCCGGTGGCATACTGTAAGTCCTCGGGAAAAACATCGGATATTCTTGTACCACGGGTATATCTTCCGCCACTTCCTTTAAATCGGTCAAGATAGGACTTCTTTCCGTAGAAGTCTTGGGTTGAAACTCTCTTGAAATCCCTTGCTCATTGGTGAGGTTGATAGATCTACTAGCACAATCTATCTCGTCTCGATTTTTGGCAAGCCACCCATTCCAAGAATTACGTCCAATCCTTGCGAACGCAGGACTATTAAGTTGGCCGAGAAAGTTACTCCGAGATTTCAAAGGTAAGATTTGGACGTAATAAACTAGCCCTCATTTACGAGCCCGGGAATGGATCAACATGGGCTTAACTAAGGGGAGGTAGATAACCCATATTTTCCACAAACTTATTTGACACAAAAGAATGCGAAGCTCGGAATCAAATAAAACCGATCTTTGATACTTGAGTTGACAAGGAACGTACCAAGAACAACATCCGTCTTTGCATAGGCTTCCTCTGCGGTGGCGTGATTCACACGTCCCTTCATGAATTGACTCTTTGGTCTTGAGGGACCGCCGAGACCAAACTCCGGAGTTGGCTTGACGGGGTGGCACTCTGCGCTTCTTGGGACACTTATTGGCATAATAACCCAACTCGTTGCGGTGAAAGCAAGTGATTCTCGCTGTGGAAATAATCAGCCTGTGGCATCCTCGGATGAACTACTACGGAACCTGAAGTATTTGGGCGCGAATCGAGCCGGAACTCTTGGTGTAGTAGTGCAGAATCTCCCACGCCGAGGTGGTGAGGCGAGAGAAAGCGAGGCTTGGGCGATCCTCGAGTTAAACTTCGAGCCGCCATCCTCCGCTTGCGATTCTCCATTTCGGATGTTTGCCTTCTGGCGTATGGCCTTATTTACCAATCACGAAAGTCGGTAAAATCTCGAGAAATCAAGCGAGCAGAGAGTTCGTCGTTTAACCCTTCCGTAAATCGCTCTTGCCCGCTTCGTCTCGGCTACATCCTCGGGGCATAGCGAGCAAGTTGGTTAAACTTATGCGAGATACTACGCCAACCGAGCGGTTCCCTTGGCGGGCGGCGAAACTCCTTCTTTTTCAAAGTAATCATGCGGATGGAATGTGAGATCGGCGGAAAGCTTGCATGAACTCATCCCAAGTGATTTCTTGGGCATTAGCATGGGACATCTGAAATTATCCCACCATTCGATGCGGGACCAATCAATTGATGAGAGGCAAACAAAACTCTCTCACGTTACATAATCGAGCAATATCCAGCTTTCTTTCCAATGGCCCCGAGCCAATCATCTGCGCCCATGGGTTACGTGCTACTAGAAAATGTTGGCGGGACGATCCTCATGAACTCGACAAAGTTACTCTTGCGGGAGGTGGAGGAGCATGATAGGTTCTTGACGCTTGGGTATTACGATTCTTTGTGAAGGGATCGGGCTAGCAACTCAATCGATGAGTCTGATTGGCCATCATTTGGCGCCACCAGAGCTTCAGTTGGAGGAGGTCGTGGTCATTGAACTGGATTTTCTTGATATTCGGCATTCTCATTTCCTTGCCCTCTAGCACTGACATTTCCGGTGCGGGTGGTCACCATCTGATGAACTTTTCACAGATTAGATAAGAGAGATAGGAATTTATAAGAGTATAGATCTAAAATAGCCCAAATTCAACAAACACAAGACAAGAACATTTCAGCAAAATAATTTATTTTTATTTTATTAATTCATTATGGCTACTACAAAGGTTTGGTAGCTCATAATTCGCAACTAAAGGAAAAATTTAAGGTCAAATCTATGGTGTTATTGGGGTATAATCTGGCTCACTAGAACTAGCCTCGCCTTCCTTGTAAGAGACCAGTTCTTTTTCTGCACTCTTCAACTTTTCTTCTGCATCTTGTAACTTCACTTGCGTAAGAGACACCATCTAGTGTATTCCCGTAGGCATAATCCATGGCTCTGGCCAGATCCACCTGATGAGTGAGATCGGGACAGTCCTCATCTCTAGTTGAGCGGAAAGCACTGTCATGCCGGGTCGGAATGTGCATTGGGTAATAGTGAAACCCAGTGCCGTTGAGGCGATGATCGTAGATGTAGCGAAGTCTGCGGGTTGCTTCCCTGGCTGCATCCTGGATGCCTTCGGCGAAGGTGTCTCGTCGCATTGGGGCATCGAAGACGTGGAAGTCTGTGTTCGGCGATAGATTGGAGTAAAGGATCACCTCTACTCTCCACCGTTCCTGATTCCCCACCTTGTACTTGTATCCTTGATATGTCGGTCTTTCTTCAAAGTCCAAATGCTGCATCATCTTCCGAGAATGGCGCCCAATGACCAAAGAAGACTCCATGGGAAATGGCGGTTAACTTCACCATCTACAATTTTTGAACAGGAGATGAGTTAGTAAATAATTTTTCAAGAGAAAAGTTGAGGAATGACTCCAGAAGACCAAGGTATTTTTAATTTTCAAAATAAGTCCTTAAGGGTTTGATTTCCTTCTAGGTCACGACCTACAGTCAATATGGCTCTGATACCACTTTTGTCGAACCCGGGAACGAAGGATCCCGAATTCTCTGTGTTCATACACTAGTCCGGATTTCCACAGTACACGATCACAAAAATGTTATCACAAACATATCCAAATGTGTATTAATAAGCATAGAGTTTATTACAAGCGGGCCGAGGCCAAATAAAACATTAAGCGGAAGCAAAATATAATGGTAGCCACACGACACGCCACAGTAATCGTGCGGAGATCGCGCCTAATCGCCCCGCTCCTCACCTTCGGATAGCGCCTTCTCTGAATAATAATATTCACAAAGAGTGAGCACTACAACCGTGCTCGCAAATTACACCCAATCTGTAATTTAGAATGCATGCATAAGTTATTCAAAGGAAGGTTGTAGGGTTTATTTGCATAAATCAGCCTTTTTGGTTTAAATAGTTATACTAAGTTTCAAGGCACATTTTTATTACATAACTAAAATCAGATTTAAAGATTGATCATTTTATAGTGGATAACCTCCATATGAAACATGGTGATGGATACCTCCTATCACAAGGCTACCCGCTAATTTTACCACAAGGATTAACCATCCTCAAATCATGTCCAAAGTTATTTTAAAACCAAAACAAATCTAACTTAGAGTGGCTTTGCTCAAGATGTCCATGACCGTGGACACGGCTATTCGAATAGATTTACACTCTGCAGAGGTTGTACAACTTTACCCACACGAGATAATTTGCAGTTATGTCGGCCAATACACACTTCCTTAGGTGTGTGACTAGGCAATTATCACAAGGCGCTTCAATGTACTACCTCAATACTAATATGCCCGCTAAGGTTTCACTTCCATTAGGCTAACCACTGCTGAAACCCCTCTTGCGCCAAGTGGGAACAAAGTCTAACCGACACCCACACAACAAAATGGCATAAACAATCTTGAGGTAATACAAATTATTAAGCCCGGTTACGCCCATACGTAACATGTGGTAGTACGGTGGAGCTTTTGCAAGATGCGGCTCAAAGGCCGGTCCTTAATCTACTTGGGCAACTTTCAATAAAAACCCTGGGTCTCAGTCCTAACCAGACAGGCCCGTGCATAAACCTGCACCCACCAACGATCCATGTTTGCCCAAGTACAAACCATTTTCTTTTATTTTAAATTTTCAAAGACATTTGCAAAAGTCCACCATGACAAGGCAATGTCATAGTCTTTTTATCAATTTATGAAATTTTGGCTAAATTCTCCCAAAGTCAAATATTTCATGGTCTAAGCATTTGCTATGCATATATATTTATTTTAAATTCATTTGACTAAGGTTACAAGGAATTGGTAATACAACAATCAAATTTGGCTATACAAAGGAATTGGAATAATTAAATATTTAAAACAGGAATTTAAAATAATTAAATACAATTATGCATGCAATAATAATTTAAAACAGGAATTAAATAATTTTAAATATTGGGGACAAAATGGTCAATGGTGTAACTTGCCTTGCTCAAATTCCTGGTATTCTACTTCTTCAATAGGGTCAAGCTCTCCGGAGTCGTCAAAATCTATCTGTAAAATATTCCAAATTCAAGCAAATTCAAATGAACACAAATAAATTCAAATGAAAATTCAAATTAACTCCAAATTAAATAATTTTTGTTTAGTTAGCTAGATCTTGATTTTATACAAATTTAGAAATTTGAATCACCTAAATCGGAGTTTGTATGAAGAAATACGAGCTCCTGGAAGTTTAAATCTAAATTTAAATCAAAATCGAAATTTCGAATTTCCGAATTAATTTTCTAAAGGAAATTCTATTTATTGCGCCACCGACGTCAGCGATCTTCGTTCACGAGATCGACATGTGGGCCTAAACAGTCATGGATCGAGTCCACGGCGTTTTCAAGTCCACGATGGACTCGGCTCACAAAGACAAGACTGAAGCGGTAGGCTATCTTTGGCCTTACCGTTACCGGGCAAATCACGCTGGCGCCGATTTATCCGCCACGCATGCGAAAGCGATGAGGTGGTCACATCCACGCCGTCAGCCGGAGGGGAGCTCGAACCGATGGCGCGAAAGTGACAGCACGGGCGAGCTCCGGTGAGGTGCGCAATGTGTTCAGTTCGAGCGATCTTGAGTCGAGCGCGCTACTGGTGGCGTGAGAGGCCGGAAGGTCGTCGGCGACGGAGAGAGCGCGGTGCGGTTCGGTTGTTGGCGGCGAAGGTGCTCCGGGGTCTTCAGCGGCCAAGATGCGCACTCAGATCGCCGGAGAATGCCGATGCCGAAGGTGCCGTCGAGGTAGCGGGAAGCACGGTGGCGCCGAATCGGAGAAGAACGAGCTTGCTTGCCACGAGGGATTTGCGAATGCGGCGATTGAGGGCGATCGAGGGGGAGAGGTGGGGAATAGAATGAGAGAGGAGAGGCGCAATGGGTGCTTTTATAGGGCGAGGGGAGGCCGGGTGCGGGAGATCGTGTGCGGCGTTAATGGCGGCGGAGCCGGGCGCGGGGGCGTTACCGGGGGTTAAGAGGGGGGGTAATGGCGGGAATGAACGCGGCGGAGTGAGGGGGAGTTAATGCGCGTGATGGCGAGTGAAGAGAGGGAGGAATCGCGGAGTGACGAGCCCGAGGCGAGCGGCAATGGCGGCGAGAGATGCGCGCCGCGGGGAAGAAAGGGAGGAGGCGACGACATCATTGCTGCGGGGGCCCCACCTCGGCAATGAGACAGAGAGAGGGAGAGAGGGCGCGGGCGGATTAAATGTCGGCCGTCCGATTTCGATCGGACGGCCCGCGTTATTCATGTGGGAAAGAGTCGGGCGAGATGCGCCGCGATCTTGGGCTTCGCCCAAGATCAGAAAGCGAAGATTTTAAACCTTTTCAATTGATTTAATTCGAGAAATTCAAATAGGCTTTAGAAAATAGTAAATGAAGTCCAAAATTTTGAGAAAATTCACATAAATTCTATGAGGCATTCGGATTTAAATAAAATAATTCCAACTTTTAGTTGGTAATAGTTTTGCACATAAATTCTTTTAGCCTCAATATACTTTATTGAAAAGCTTTTAAAAATTCGGAAAATCCACAAAAATTAATAAATCTTATTTTTAAATGAAATTGAAATTTTGAGTCATTACATAGAGCACGCTCACTTTTCACAAACTATGAACTCAATACAATTTCACTCCAGAGCTAATAGAAAGCTATGAAGATCAATATACCAATCTGAATGAAGACTAGAATTGAATCCAATTAAACCCCTAAGCAATGCGACAAATATCGTAAGAATCAAAGCAACACAAGTCTTGGCGGTCGACCTCTATCTCGAACCAAGTCGGCCGATCATTAAGATCTTCAAGATCGGACCGCTCAAATCGGTCGGACCGGTGGTGAGGGGCGGTCGGACCGGCGATCTACATAACCGATCTGAAGCGATAAATCGGCCAGATGTGAAGTTGCAAATAGGTGAAACTTTTGATTCTCAACTCCAATCTTTATGAAACTTTGCACACACCTTCTATATGCTATTGAGAACCTATTCCAATCGAATATTATGATAATTCTTGAACGATCTTGAGAAATTGCCAATTGATTAATGTAAGGTCTAAAAGCCGGCAAGAACGAAAAACTTGATCCTAAAGCTTGTTCGTGAGAGATTGATGATCAAGATGATGCTAGATAGATTCACACATATCACAGCAAGCTAATTCACGTGAAAGAATCAATCACAAACTCGCGGATCAAAGAAAGCCCTAAAAACACGAAATTGAAAGCAAGAACGAAAAGAGACTTATCTCAAGCAAACCTTGCATAGATTGATTTCGTGATTGATCTTTGGATTACATCCAAACCATCATGGATCGATGGACAATCAAAGACCACGAAATTCACCACAAACCATCAAGAGCCCTAGCCTCCACCTCAACTCCCTAAAGTCAATTAGGTTTTGAAACATAAAAGGCGAGAGAGAAGGGTGCGACCACCACCTCCTCCTATTTATAGTGGAGGCCTAGAACTCCTAGGGTTTGACTCAATTGGGCTCCGTTAAGGCCCACTAACAAGCGGGTCACATCACGCACGCCATAAGCGCCGTCTTTAACCTTTTGACCTAAACCGCTTCACCATGCGCCATGGATTCGCCAATAGGTCACCATTGTCCATCTTGTGTCACGCTTGAGTCGTTGACCTCACCCGGCATCGTCGATCGTTCTGGACCTCAACTCTCCAAGTCTAGTCCCGATCCTCCTCGCCGTTGACCGTCGTTGACCACCAAGCAACTGCACAACCACGAGACAAGCAAACACGAATTCGGAACAAGTTCTTCACAACTTGACCCATGTTAGTCAAAACATGCATCATGCAAAACATATGCCATGAAACCAATGACTTTGACATAACAAATTAACATCACCACGAAGTTGGCGGACGTTCAAGTTATTCACGGCCCGACCGCTCAGTGGCCGGTCGAGACCGCCATGGCCGGTCGGACCGCTCCCTGTGAGCCGGTCGGACCGCCCCTTAGGACTTAGCCGAAATTCAAGCTCCCAAATTCCGAAACCTTCTGGAAACTTTAAACCAAAGAACTTCTTACTGGAGACTCCAAAAATCATGAGACCAAGTGCATTGGGATCCCCTCACTTGCCTACAACACCTATTTTTGGCCCACTCGTTTTGAACACTTTTGGTCATCGTCCGATCATTTCCGCCACATGGCCTATCCCGATCGGATTTGGGACCGATCGGATCGCGTGCAAGGACCGGTCGGACCGATGCCATCATCCGTAATACCGTAGCTTTGTCGAAAACACGTGAAACTACAAACCGTAAACGCCATTGCCAATTGTCACATCATCCTAAGATCTCGAACATATTCCCATGAAAATGACATAATAAATGAACTCCAAAATTAACAAGACTAGTGCCATTAGCAAGATCTTGAATTTAGACAAATTTAGAGACAAAAATCATAGTTTTTGGAGTTATAACGGAGGAGAATGGAGCTTTGAAGTTTGAATTGGAAATAATTCAAAAAAAAAAATAAAAGAGGAGAGAGGATGAATAGTAGCCAAGCTGACATGTAGGGGTGCAGTGAGCGATTGCTCGGCCCACATAAGCAGTCGTGGACCAAGTTCACCGTAATGTCGCGGGTCCTGTCTATGAAATAGTGCGGGTGGGGCCCACTTGTCGATCCTGCGTGGGGGGTTTAGAGCGGTGACACGTGGCTCGGTCGGCCCGCGTCCTCCACCGAGAGAGAGAGAGGAGAGCCTATGCGGGGGAGGTGAGGGAAAAAGCGGATGGGGGCGGCGGCGAGCGGCGGCGGCGGCAGCAGTGGAGGTGGAAGGAGGCGGCGAGGCGCGACTTCGGCCGGCGTCGGCAGCGATCGAGGAAGGCAGCAGCGGCGATTATGCCATGGCGGCGACAACCGGCGAAGGAACAAGCGTGGGAGGCGGTCGAGAGCACGCCACGAGCTACGCGGGTGCAAGGAACCGGTGGGGTGGTCGGTCGGGCGAGGAGCTCACCGGGCCAATGAGCAGCAATGACGATCTGATGGAAAAAGCAGCGAGGCCTTTCGGTCGGCGAGAAGAAAGAAGCCTTGATAGAGCTTCTAGCCATAAAGGCGAGGCAGATCGGATCGATGGCAGGCAGGCGCGGCCGGACGGCGAGGGCAGCCAGAAGCCGCGACACGGTGGCGACCAACTGGCTGACGGCCCTGTGAGGGAAAAGCGGTCGTTTGGCGGAGGCAGGTGGCAGGTGTTGCCTGCGGCACGCAGGAGCGCGAGCTAATCTCATGAGCAGGGGAGGAGGCGAGTTAGGTGGCCGGGCCGAGAGGCGGAGTCGGCCCAAGGGGGCAAGGTGGGCAATTTGGGGTGGGAGAGGGAGGGAGGAGATGGGCCAAGAAAATGGGATGGCCCAAAAGAATAGGGCAAAAAAATGAGAAGATGCCCAAATTTGAAAAAGGGGATTCAAATCAAAATTTTGAATTTGAGAATTGCAAAAAGATTTGAAACACAAACTCGAGCCTAGAAGAAAGCCGGAAGGTTTTGAAACTAACTGCCAAATTGAAAAGCTGATCGGCGGGAATCAAATTAGTTACTAATTGACATCGAAAGCAAGGAGATTCTGAGACACGAGTGCTAGTGGAAACCCTAGCCTTGGTTCTAATGAGCCCCTTAGGATTGGGTACATGGGCGGATTGGGCCCTTGGAAAAAGGCCAAGTGTGCCATGAAAATTGGCTCGATTGGAGAAAAGAAAAAATGAAAGAAAAGGAACTTTTACAAAAGGGCCCTTGGAATTCTAAAAAATTACGATAAAATTTTTGCGAAAAACCCCTCGGAGTTTCTAAAATTATGCAATTTTTTTCTCTCAGAACCGAAATTTTGCAATTTAACCACTGTAAATTACAAAATTCGCTAAAAAATCATTTTCAATGACGGCCTCAAGAATTCGCTAAATATTTTGAACTTTTGAAGCTTGTTTAACTTCATTATTGTTATTTCTATGGAATTTATGTATTGTAGTGACTATTTTTTTTTATCATCTGTGGTTGTTTATATTGCTTTTAATCACTAAAATAGCAGTAAATTATGAGAATTTTTGCAACCATTTTTTTTTGCAAATTACCAGGAGTAATCTAATGGAATCTTTGCACGAATATGCAGATGACTAGCATTACGAACTAGGAGTTTGAAAAGCTAGCCAGATGTAGCCACAATTACGGACTTAGGCATTAGATGTCGAAATCGTACATGGAGCCAAGAAACTCTGTGCTGCTATTGGACTTGGCAACTTGAAGTACACCACTCCAACTACTGAGGAGAATGATCAAGCACTTCATTCCCTCAGACACCATCTCTGCCTAACGCTCGAGAATGAGTATATGGTGAAAAAAGCGCACTAGCATTATCGATCGCCTTTGAAGAAGCGGTTCGAGAAGTTGAAGTACATAATTCTTCCTCGAGCGAGCAAAACGAGGCCGACTACGTTTTCGACTACAAGACCGTGAGGAGTACAATTCCGGATTACCGAAATTTGTACAAGTCTTCAACTACTGTGGTAAGGTAACCAAAGATGAGCAGGAAGATCAATGCAGCGACTACGGTGAAAGCTTCACTCAAAGAAATAGGTAAGAAGGGTAAGGTCATCGGTCACAAAACAAAGCGAGAATGCTCAAGCTAAGAAGGGTGAACAAAAGAAGCGCGATGAGAATCCCTATGGTGAGGGACCAAAGTTGCTACAAATGTGGCACATGGGAACATTGATCACGTGTTTGCCATGAGCATGACACATAATTGGTGCTTTCAAGGCTAAGAAGAAAGGGCAAAGGACGCAGCAGGTACACCTATTAGTGAGCCTGAGGATCCACAATCATGGGTTACACCCATGGATATGGACATCTCGATAGTATCCTCCATCACACCTTCTTTGGACATCACGGTGACGGCAATTGTTGTTGCTTGAAGAAGAGAGTTGGACATGGAGCATATTAGGTCGGGTTTCTTCATACTTCATTAATTCAATCTAGTGCACGCATTGCACTTAGATTTTATATTTATTTGATTTATGGTTGAAATAGAACATTGAATTTTGAATAATGGTTGTAAGCTCTAGGAGAGCAAAGCAATAAATTCTTATGATGTGTCTGCAAGATTTTTTGTATTAATAATAGCAATAAATTCTTATGATGTGTCATGTAAGCTCTATTTTGAAGTATTTTACTTATGTGTGTGATTACTTCCTACCACATATTATTAAATACTTTATATATCGAGCGTGTGTGGCGCCCTATAGCGAAGTGTGCTTAGCGGGGTAGTGGCACAACAAATACCATATTGAGAGAAAAAATTTTGAGTTGATCGGCAAGAATCTTTGGTAGCCTTACAACAATGGTGGCGTGATACTTGTATAATAGGCTCAAGAAGAGCCACAATTATACCCCGATGGGCACAACATTGGTCCTTGAGGAAGCCTTGTTGTACCAAGAATAAACTAGGACTCTCTTAAGATTTAAAGATATTACGTGCTAACGGTCTCCACGTAGAGACTAAAGAAAAGTATGGTAATGGATACTGCTCATTACAAAGCTTGAAGAAAATGGGAAAATGGTATTAGAGCGACTTCATATGAATCAAGGCTATACTACACCCACATTAAGGCACACTGACCTATCTCTCTCCTAAAACCACTTTTAGAAGCTCTGAACTTTTTGTCTACGGCATGATAGATTAGGTCACCGGACTTAGAATAATGAGAAATATAATAACTAATTCCTAGGGACACAATGTCAATGTAAACAATTCCCGAATCGGGAAAATTTTGTGTGCCGCATGTGCCAGGGAAAGCGATTACTAGACACTCTACTCGAAGTAAATGATGAAATCCAGCATTCTGGACCGTATCGAGGAGACATTTACAGTCCTATCTGACTTTATTAGGACCATTTATATACTAGGGTGCTCATCGATGCTTCCTCGAAATGGTCGTATGTATGCTTATTATCTCGAGAAACCATGCTTTTGCAAAGTGATCTAGTAGATATATAAAATAAGAATACTTTCACGATCATCATGTGAAGTCCATCAGAATGGACAACGCCATAGAATTTACTTCAAAGGCATTTGATGATTATTGTATGGCAATGGGAATTATCGTTGAGCATGTTGTACTAGCGAGAGCATTAATTAAAAAGAATTAAATTTATTGCAGACCGCTCTTGCGAATTGAAATTTACCAACTACATATTGGGGACCGTAGTCCTACGCGCATCAACTCTCATCAATTTTCGACCGTCAGCATATGATGCAACAATGGGTGTCCCGATCTTTCAGTGAGAAGGATAACTCTATTTTGATGGAGACGACTCTCACAATTCAGTTACCAATCACACACGACCAATATACGACAATGTTGAACCAACTCAGAGATCGTTATCAACCTTACTAGAAGCACGATCGACCTGACCACGAAGGTCTATTTCTGTATGCAATCGAAGAACATACAAGAACAAGATAATAAGCAATCTAAAATTGCAAATAAGATTGGAATATTTGATAAAGTTGATATAATGTAGCGGTATTATGGTTGGTCTAATCGACACAAGCCAATGCACGAAGTTGAATGAAGCTAACTTTTAACTAAATAAAATCCAAAGAAACTAGAGGTACAACCTCCTTATATAGGGAAGGTGAGCCGCACATAGCTAAGAGATAAGGGGTGCTACTATTTATGCCACAGTTCATATGAATAGTATAGCCATGAACAGTATGGGCCGAGAGAGGGGGGCTTCCCCTTGGGCTCAAGCATTACAAGGCCCAATATGGCCCAAATAGGTAATACAACATCTTTTTGTGGTGATTGTAGTGCCCATAGAAAAATTTGGAAGTGAGGCTAGATACATTGGAAAGAGGGCGAGAAGCATTCCATCAAGTACTAAATGGAGCTCAAGCGGCGAATTAGATTCAAAAACATGTCCAACTCAAACTCTTGCTTAGCTTGGACAAAAAGTGATGTGATGCTACACAAATATACATTTTCATCATTAGGTAGCATCATATAGTTCATATAATATAAATGCACTCCTAAAAATGAGCTCACCTGATAATTTAAGTGAAGCGTACGAGCTCTTGTAATTGGAATAGCAAGCATAGCAAATATGATTGTATTCATAGGGGTCATGTCTTCATCATCCCCCCTTCTTGAAAACAAAGTCGTCCCCAGCTTTTGACAAGCTAAAAATAGGGTAAAATAGAAGCCAAGGTATATGTATATATATGCATTTTAATGGTTCTTCGTTGTTGCACAATTAATGTTATAAAACAGCAGCGCTCATAAAAGCTCATTGTATTGTTACCTGAAGAATAATCATATATGTTAGTGAGCAAAACAAAATTTCTCACAAGGCAATTATTGCAACTAGTTTTGCAAATGTAAGTGAAGCATTTATGCAATTCAAATCTCTGAAGTTGTAAACTTTTAGTGGTACAACATATGGGCAAAGCTACAACTTTTGGAATCTAACAAAGTTCATCCATATAATCAGATTTCAATCGAACAATAGCAAATTCATCTAGCAAGGGTGAAAAAATTTGTAAGTTCTGCCATACTTCAATATCATGATATAGATTATCAATACTAGATGATACAATAAGAGATGAACACATAGGCATTGAATGATCAACAAAATTCAGCACACAAAAATTGTTGTTGAAAACAACAAGCTTCAATTCATCAACGTGATCACAAGTTATGCATATTCGATATACAAGAAATTGATTGTCTACACCATAATCTCTAATCAAATTAAACCTATATCCAGGGGTGTAGGCACTAAACAAGCATTGCGAACATGCGATTTCAAAACTTTCTCCATAGCATATGACAATTTCATAGGTGAATCCAACATAATATGACATAAAGAATTGAAAGGACAAATTCTAATCAAAACTTTTTTTTATGTCTAACTAATTCCACATGATCTTTATATGTGATTAGATTATCACATGAAACAATCAAAACAGCATGCAATTTAATTATTTTATCACATGGTGCACTCAAGTCAGTAGGTAAGTGGACAATTTTATCAAAAGGTGCACTCAATTCAGCAGGCAAATCAATCAAATTATCACATGATTCATGCAAATTCTTAATAATATCAAATTCTGTAGCTAGGAAATTAATATATACTTTGTCAGCACTAGGTTCCTTCACCTCATGTGATGCAAAAGTATTCGAAAAAGAAATCTTATTCAGCTCATCGCTAGCATAGATCAATTGCACATTGACAGATTCAAAAGCATTTATTTCAGCACATGGACTTGGAATTAAAACAGGAGAATGAAGTTCAATTTCTGGTTGTGCCAAAGATTTGTGCAAGAAATTAGCACACAACTCATTCTCAACACTCAAATAAATGCAGTCTGAATTCTCTACATGAAACATGTGCATATCAGCATTATTTTTCACTAATTATTGTTCTAAAATATCATGAATAGTGGATAATTTAGTTCTCCACAAGCATACTCATCTTGAGTGATGATATCACCATGATCTTTACCTTTTTGATCTCCTCAGATGATGTAGGTGCATCTATCTCCTCATCTTTCTTTTCAACCAATGGAGTCGGTGGTTCAATCAGCTCATTCTCCTCTTCGGTATGGTTCTCAACTTCCTGCAAGTTGTTAATCACAGAAAAAGACACAAATACAGGTTTGTACTCATGTTTCCTAACATCATGCATTCTCAATTTCTCCTTAATCTGACTGTCAACCTTACAGGCAAGTATAAACAAATGAGAGAGAGAATATATTCTTTGCGAACAACAAGGTCCTGAATTTCTTGATTAAGCCCACTTAAGAGTCTATTCTCTATAGCTTCCACATAATCCTCTAAGCCACAGCGCAACAAGCAGTATTCAATTTATGATAGTATTCCCATACGGTTCTACTACCTTGTTTTAAATGTTGCAATTTAGCTAGCAAATAATTAGCATGATATTTAGGAATAAATTCATCTCTCAAAAGTTTCTTTGGTGTATGCCAAGTTTGAGACACTCTTCCATGTCTCGTAAATATTTCCACCAAAGTGTTGCATGCTCAACAAAAACACTAGTGACAGCTCTAATCTTTTGTCAATCAGACCATTTATAATATTCAAATTCTTTGTCTAAAGCTATCTCCCAGTCAACATAGGCATCAAGATCAAATTTACCAGAAAAGGATGGCAAAGTGATTTTAGTGTTACCGGTCGTACTATCACGATCATATACCTCCCGTGGTGAAGAAGCTTGTCTCAAACGTGCATCTTCCTCGTGAACTTTCTTGCGCTCCCGTCAATGGCTCGAAGAAGACGTGGATATATCTCATAATCATCCCGTGAACCTGTTATGGTTAGTAGAAAATAAAAAAAATCACAAGTATATGTTCCTATTAACTACTAGGATCTCGAGGCTCAAAGTCACTCACTCAAGCTCATACCAAGTTCTTACCAGTTCTTGCCAAGCAAACAAGCGGTGCCTGACAACTAGTGTCGGTGTCAACAATCTCCGATGATTAACAAAATGATTGCAAGCAACTGGTACATGTGCAATGATAGAGATGGAGCTAGGATAGGCTTCAATATAGTAGCAAGGATTAGCAACAATCAAATTAGTAAATACAAGTTGAAAAATTATTTAAAATACTAGTCAATGTTGTTAATCCTAGCTTAGAAAGAGTTAGCTAATCAAAGCCTACCAAGAGAAGTGTATGAACTCACATGCAAATATCAATGTGACTTGGCGTAAGCAAAGAAAATTCTCATACCAAGTGCTAGGAGAAGCAGCTAGCCAACTAAATTCTTTGTAGGGGCACAAGATAGTTCACGATGTAGAGCACAAAATTGGAATAACGTGCAATGTAAACGACCCTCTAGTTGAAGAAGTAAACAATAGCTAGTCTCGAAGATGAAAAGGCAAAGTTTTATATGGCATATATATGTTTGTTTCAAAGGTTTGGACAAGATCTACAACTTTTGAGTTGAGAAGATCCCCAAATTCCTAAGGGAAGGCGAAAGAAAAGGCAAACACATAAGCGAGAAAACTTGCGACCGAATTGGGGCGAGATGGCTGATTTTGAGGCCCTTGGAGGGCGACTAAAGGCTTATTGGAAAGGATGCACTTTGTCGTTAGCTTTCCAATGAGTACAAAACGTCTAAAACCGACACCGTATGCAAAAGTTTTGCCCATTTCTTTGAAGGTTTCTCGGAAATGGAATCGTACTCGGATTCGAAACCGACTCGGGTTCAAATTTGAAACTACTACATCTTTCAAACCCTTAGGCCAAAATTGCTGAATTTTTTATGCAAGCTTGTGGCTATATGTAGAAGGACTCCACCAATTTTCTTTGATTTTGGCAAAAGTTTAGCACTTTTCAACTTTTGGGAAGGTGGATATTCTTTTTGGTTTTGTTCTCTTGAACAAGCGAAACCAAGTAATTAGGATTTTCCTTTCTAATTGACTCTTTTCGAAACTTCAAAGCAGGGCGGATATTGTAGTAGACGCGGTAGAAAACGTTAGCGCGGCAGAGGCAACAAGCGGTGGCGATCGATGGTGCCACAGTGGGGGTAACAGATGGATGGGGAGGACTTGGGTGCCCGCGACAAGGAGGATAGAGAAGCGGGATTTTCGACTACCACGACAAAGATTGGCGGCTTTGGTGGTTGGGCGGTGGTGGTTCTGCATGACGGTGTTTTGGTACGCTACCACAACGTTTGGCTTTGGATGTGGTTGCTTGTGGCGAGGATGTGTTGTGTTTGCCATGGCGAGAGGAAGGAAGCGGTGGCGGGGTTGTGGTTGCCATGGCGGTGAGATGAATTAGAGGTAGAGCAATATGTGTGCGGCTGCGGAAGCGCCAGATGTTTTGGTGCCACGGTAGGTAGCGGAAGGGTGGCATGATGTGTGCTGCGCGGCGTGAAGTAGCATCGATGGCGGTATTTTTGGTGCCACGGCGATGGCGACAAGATGGTCTGCAATTGCGAGAGCGGCGACGGTATGCTATTTTTAGGTGCCGCGACAAGTATTGGCAAAGGCGAATGTGGCGACAAAGGTTGTATTGCTCGCGGCGGCGATGGCGGAAGGTTTTGTTTGCCATGGCGATGATGGCGGGATGTTTGGTTCTTGCATGATAGCAAGTGGTAAGAGGTGGTGGTTGCCGCGGTAGGGAGTGGCAGCGGCGGCAGAGATTGTAGTTGCTATGTGTAACACCCTGGCTATTCGGAAGCCAAGATGTCACACAAAACTAATAAATACTAAGAATGTATGACAATAACGATTTAATCAAGCTTAATTAATAAGAATCCATAAGTATCAACGACAAACATTAACAGTATCATGAGAGGAAATAGAAACATTCATAATAAAAACGTACGATGAGCGATACTCAAACTGGATTATGACAATTTGGGAACTTACGAATAGTTGTCATGAATGAAGGATAACAATAATATTTCTTATTTGATAAAGGTGATGTGCAGCTGCTGGACTACCCCTCAAAAGGACTTGCCCTCCTCCTCATTTACCTAAATAAAACGCACAAAGCAAGGTTGAGCCAAAGACTAAGCAAGTACTTAAACAAACGACAGAATCATAAAGCGAACAAAGCAAACCACAATCATTTGTGCAAAACATCTTTGAACTCAATTGTATATGAATGAAATGATATTATGCAATGAAGGAATGGGTACTCACAACATATCTTGGTATAGTGAGTGACACACCCGTCGGTGTTCACTTAAGCCCGTACTTAACCAAGTACGGGGACCTCAAATACCGTATGAAGAGCGTTTCATACGGGTGTCCAACATTGCCCACATTGGAATGGTGGGTCTTACATGCCGATACGGAATTGATGGGACTTCATCAAATTTCCACTCGTGGACGGAAGCGAAACATGCATGAATGGAATGAATCATGTATCACAAGAAACATAAATATTGGAACCTATCCACATCATGAGCACAACACAATAGCAATCATAAATTCACCACATCGTCATGCATTCCCTTGAAAACAACATAAATTAACAAAGCGATGCTTGACTTAGTCTGCGGCGTACTAGGAAGCAGCGAAGGTGTCCTTCACACACCGCCTCACCGACTACACAAGCATTTACACGGAATAAGAATAACAAGATATGACATATCTACCGTGTCCTATCATACCCTCTAACCAACCCACACAACCAAGGGTTCGATTTGACAACTTCACCAAAAGACCAGATTAGTAATCTCTTGGCGGTTATGCGGTAAAATTCACCATTAATTATCTATAACTCCTAAAGACCTGAAACCAGTGCTCATCTTTTCCTAATGAACCAGGCTACAAAACTTTAGTTGGTGAGATCCTCTGATTCGGCTAAAACAGAGGACTAATCTACCCAAGAAAACACCGACAGAAATCTGTCCAGATTTCTGAACAGTCATAAATAAAGACTGTAACTTTCTTTCTATAAATCCTATGGAGATTATCTTTATCAATCTGGAATCATGGAGAAATTATCTTCAAAAACCTATTTGGGTGGCCTCCCTGAATCTGTCTCTATCTAGAACAAAACTGAAGAGCAACCAACAGTCTCCAAAATTTCTGACAGACAGAGCAGTGTTCGGTTAAAAATTCATAACTCCTAAACCACTAGGTGGAATATCGTGATCGCGGTGCCAAAAGAAAGCTAACGAAACCAGGCACATATCTCTAGGAGAGGTCAACCCGGGATTCGGCTTCTAAAGGGTCTAAACTGGTCGCGCAAGGAGACGGATGTGTTCTGGAATCTCCAGAACAGAAACCGATTTAGATCTAATCCACCATTAATCCATAAAACCGAATCAAACTACCACTAAAAATATTCGTTACCCTTGAAGATCTGCAGGAGACGTGGATCCACCTCCCAGAACCTCCCTCCCTTCTCCTCCTTCCCTCTCCAAGAGCGGCCACAAGATCGCGTGAGCGGTCGTGGCGCTATTGTTGGAAGGAGGCGGCCGAGGAAGCTTGAAGGCGACAGGGGGATCTCAGCAGCAAGGCGCCGTCAAGAGCAGCAAGAAACACGGGGAGGGATAATGGGGTGGCGGCTCTAGGGGCGGAGGATTTGGGAGGTGGCTAGGGTTGGGCGCCTCCCCCTCCTTGGCCGGCCCCCTTGGGCGGCCTCCCCCTCTTGGGCCGCTGGGCGCGACTGCGGCCAGGTTGTCGAAAAATCTGAAAACCCCTCCCCATAAAAAATTCTATTTAATTGCACTCTTTTTCATGCGACTTAATTTAAAACTCCGAGCTCAAAATGGGTATTACATTCTACCCCTTTACTTGGAGTTAGCCCTCGAATCTACGCATCGATCTATTAGAATGAAGAGCGACTATAATTTAACAATCTTAAACATTTACAGAAATGAACAAGTCGGGATATTGATCTACATGCTCGAGACTCTAGTTCTCAAGTGGCCTCTCCCTACATTTGATGAGACCACAAAATTTTGGCGTACTTGAGGTTTTGTTCCTCGGAACCGATTCGATTCATCTAATATTTTCTTGGCGGGACTCGATGGTAAGGTCTTGTGCAATGATCAAAGGCTCCAGCGGAATAACACAGATGCGGATCTCTGAAATTTCCTCAACATCGATACATGAAACACATTGTGAACCCCACTTATGGAATCGGGAAGGTCCAAGCGGTAAGCTAATTTTCCAATTCGTGTCACTATTGGGAATGGTCCAATATACCTTGGGCTAAGCTTCCCTTTATTGCCCGAACCGCTGCACGCCTTTAGATGGCGATACTCTCATGAACCGCTTCCCCCTCGAATTCCAAATCTAGCCTTGACATACTGCATAGCTTTTACGCCGGCTCGGCGACCAACAAATTCTGCCTAACCACGCCCTCTAGCTCTTGTTTGCTTGAACCCGGTCGGGACCCAAGGCGCCGCTCTCAACCTCATTCCGGCTAGCGGGGACTGCACTTGCGCCCATAAAGAACCTCGTATGGTGCGGCTCGAATCTTGGCATGATAAGCTTTGTTATAAGCAAACTCTGCCAAAACTAAATGGTCTTCCCAATTCCCTTTCGAGGATAAAACACAACACTGAGCATATCCTCTAATGTACGAGATAGTGCGTTGGATGACCATCTGTCAGGGGTGGAGCAGCGGTGCTAAGGCAAGCTGCGTACCCAGCGCACCTACAAACTTTCGAATTTGGAAGCGAACTTGGCATCTCAATCGAAACAATGGTCTTTGGCACCCGTGCAAATGCATAATTTCTCGTACATAGAGAGGCCAAATCGCTTGCGGAATTGGTTGTCTGAATAGGAATGAAATGTGCGACTTCTTGAACCGGTCCACAATTACCCAAATAGCATCCTTTTCTCATTGCGTGCGAGGTAAACCAACAACAAAATCCATAGATATATCGTCCCATGGCCAGCTGGTACCTCAAGGGTTACTTGATTCTGGCGGTGCGCTTGTGCTTTCGACCTTGACCGTGGCACACCCACATGATGCCACATATTATGCGATATCAATTTTCATCTGTTTCCACCAAAAATTTTCTTTAAATCTTTGTACATCTTGGTCTCACCGAGTTATGCGGTATAAGGAAATCGATGGGCCTCCTTCAAAATCTCATGTTTAATCTGAGACTCTGTGGAACAGGCGTCCTTTAAAGCGCAAAATATCAGACTCGTCCACACTAAAGTGGCCTTGCTTTCCCTCGACTGGCAGCTTCCTCACTCGTTGGAGCATCGATCTTCTTCTTTGTCTTTGCCCGCCTTGATCTGGAAGAGCTTACTCTAGAAACAAGCGAGTCTCGATGCGGGCGGTACATAAAGCGAAGGAAATATCCATCGCTCAAAGTCGACAATAAGACAAGCGAGGATAGGAGGTGTGCCTTGCGACTCAAAGCATCAGCTACCACATTAGCCTTACTGGGATGGTACTGAATAGTAAGATCATAGTCCTTGATCAACTCTAGCGATCTCCTCTGTCTCAAGTTCAAGTCCTTCTGGGTAAAGATGTATTTCAGGCTCTTGTGGTCAGTGAATACATCACAAGATTCGCCGTCTGAGATAATGGCGCGGATCTTCAAAGCGTGAATCAACTGCGGCAAGCTCTAGATCATGAGAAGGATAATTACGCTCATGTTTCTTCAAGCTGTCTCGGCGCGCAGGCAATCACTTCACCATCTGCATGAGTACAAAACCAAGTCCAACTATGGACGCATCAGAATAGATAGTGAACCTCTTCCCAGGCTCAGGAAGAGTAAGAATTGGAGCAGTCACCAATCTATCTTTCAAAGTGCAAAAACTGCGCTCACATGCATCAGACCACTGGAACCTAACACCTTTCTGTGTTAACTGGGATATTGGTCTAGCAATGGTTGAAAAACCCTCCACAAACCACCGGTAATAGCCAGCTAAACCTAGAAAACTCCTTACTTATTTGACATTGGTTGGCCTCTCCCACTCTACCACTGTCGAAATCTTGCTAGGATCAACTGAAATACCCTTCTGATTAATAACGTGGCCCAGAAACCCAACTTCAGAAATTCAGAACTCACACTTCTTCAGCTTGTATAGAATTGATTCTCTCTTAAAGTTTCAAGTACCAATCTCAGATGGCGGGTGTGATCCTCTTTCGTCTTGGAATAAATCAAGATATCATCTATGAATACCACAACGAAATCATCAAGGTATTGATCGACATCATCATTCATGGCTTCCATGAAAGCTGCGGGAGCATTCGTTAGTCCAAAGACATAACTTTATACTCATAATGACCATACCTCGTAGAAAAGCATCTTCTCAATATCACGCTCCACGAACGAATCGATTATAACTTTGTTGGAGGTCAATCTTGGAAAATATCTTAGCTTGCTTTCAAGCTGGTCAAAAGATCCTCAATGCGAGGCAAAGGATATTTGTTCTTCACGATCGCTGATTAAGAGCAGATAATCCACGCTTTCGCGCGGTACCATCTTTCTTCTTAGTAAAAAAGCGGGCGCTCCCCATGGCGTCGCTCTGTTGAATCATACCCTTGGATAGCGGATCGTCAATTGTTTCTTCAATTCCTCTGAAAGAGTCGAGCCAACCGGTAAGGAGACATGGATAAAGTCGAGTTCGGAATAAGATCAATCGGAACTCCACTTTCCTTACGGAGGCATTCTGGAAGCTCCACGGGAAAAACATCGGAAAACTCATTCACAATTGGAATCTCCTCTATCGCAATAAAAATTGATCTTCTCGTTGAGAGACCAAAGCAACCCAATGGTTGACACTCTGCGTCTAGAAAGCAGACTAGCCAATACAAACAACGAATCGGATGGTGCTGTTGCCTTGGTATACCAATTCTTCACGGGCCGGGGCCTTTAAAGTCACCGTCTTCCGAAACAACATATCTTAGCGCGGTAGTGGAACAACGATCCATACCGAATAATATCAAGCGGTGACAACAGTCACCATCAAGTTGGCGGTGAAAACTCTCATCATCAATAATAATGGAGCAGCCATGACAAGCGGTAGAAGTGGAAATAAGACCCGGGAGGCGGCTACCACGGACTCGAAATAATTTGTAGACTCAACCCACCCCTTCTAGTAAACTCTAGGGACACAAAGAATAAGTAGCCCACGAATCAAATAGAACAAAAGCTTCATGCGACTCAACTAGAAGAGTACATCACCGCGTCGGGACACCCCATCTCGGGGAGTGGGCATGGCGTAGACTCACAGTTGCGTCGGGCGGAGGGCGCCCAGACACTATCTGAAGGATAACAGAACCCCTGCGGGAGGAGCGTCTGCGGAGGTGCGAGGCGGTCTGGGGTTCTAATAGAACCCAGCGGGAGGTCTTTGGAGTGAAAGCTGCGAGGCACCACCACAGGAGAAGCGTGGTCTTTGAAACCGCCGCTAGAGTCTGGCGAGCCCCGATAAACCTTTGGATGAAGAAAGCTGCTGGGGTGGCTCCCACGATAATCTTGCTGGATTACCTTGCATCTTGGCGACTTGTGGCCTTCAGGCCACCTTGCGGCATGTCCCCTGAAGGAACACTCTGCGGCTCGATGTCCCTCACCACACGAAAACACCTCATGTGAAGGACGAAATAGCAGAGAGGGGGTGAATGGTGCCTTAAAATTAAGAGCTCCCCTTTTAATGTATTTAAACAAGATCTACAAAACCCTCTCAAGATGAGTAACACAAAATCGAGAGAACTAAAAGCAGGTTTCGTGCATTACATCAAAAATCGGAAGATCGATTCTACCGTGATGATTCCGCACTCAGGTAGTTCGGGTAAGTGCGGAAGTTCCGCTGCAATAATCGCCTTGGACAATCGGAAGTTCCGATTGTCTGACCAAAAAACGATCTTCGGGTTTTCCCAAAATCCAAAGTGCTAAATCTTGAATGCTCTTCTCTGGTCAAGTTTCACGAGGACATCATCCTAAGCAACATCTTGACCTCATGGAAGAATCGCAAACAAAGATTCAACAAACAAGCCAAAATCGGTTTCTTGAAGAAGGGGCAAGAAAGACCAAAACCCACGATAGACAAGATTCTACGATTCTTAGTTCATGAAACTTTGAGGATGCATTAGCAATATTAAAGCGACTCTAGACATCAAGTTTCAAGCTATTTCATAGGGCGAATCGAAAGATGCATCAAAACCTAAATATTCAACAAGAGCGAGGAAAAGGAATAAGAGAGGCATAAGCGAGTAATCAAAACTTGAGTTTCATTGATAGAATCAGCAGTTACGGAGGAAACACGGAGGAAAGATTACAAAGTGTTTGATTCATCCTCTCAACTCAACAAACTCTCAAAAGCAAACCAAACCCTTTTCTAAGGCTAACCTAATTTTCTCTCTCAAAGTCTAACCCTAACTCGAGGTTCTCCCCTATTTATAGCCTTTGCTAATGGGCCTCCAACCCATTAAGCCGCTACACCAGAAACAGGAACGCCTCCACTTTTGCCGCTTTGCGAAAAGACCCTTTAGCCCCTTGCGCACCTTGCGGAAGCCTTAGTACACCTTGTTGTGCGACTGCCAACCGTTTCAAGATTCACGCCGTCTTGACACATCCCAACCGTTCGACCTCAGCGCCTCCTGCGCCTAGTCCGGTCCACGTGTCTCGCCACGACTCCATCTTGATGCCTGCGATCAACACGAGACAAAAACACATCACATAGCATTGCACAATATCATAGCATCAATATTTGTATAAGACTCAAACTCATACAAAATCAAAATCACAAATCAACCTTCTACGCACGATTACGGACACAATCGGAAGTTCCGCACTTACCACGGAAGTTCGATTTCAGGCTTTATCCGCATGTCGGAGTTTATCGGAAGTTCGCGCTCAACAACTGCGGTACTTCGATATCGGAACAACCGACTTTCGGATATTTGATTCGATTTGGTACCTCGAGAGACACTCAATATCGAAATATCGGACACTCGCTACCACTTGTGCGGAAGTTCCGATTTCTTTCGGCAGAGACCAAAACCAGTTAATCGGAAGATCCTATTTCCAGCGCCGTAGTTCGATTTATCGAACTTCCGCTCCATACAGGTGAGTGATTCGATTTCACTGCTCGGCCGAAGCAGTCAAACCTAAAACCCAACTCTCAATCTAATCAACACACTTGTCAAATACTCATCACTCAGTGGAGGACCTCTCACATGGTCTCTCAATCTCCCCCTTGATGAGTATATTGACAATCACCGAAAAAGCATAAGATGAGTTTGAGTTTAAAATCAACCAAGGTCTAAACAAGAGTAGTTAAGCTCAAGACCAAGTTGACAAAGAAAAGACTTGAGATGAGATGAAAGAGCAATTTTCACACAAAACTCAAGGCTTTTCTCCAGAGAGCTTTTCTCACAAAAATTCTCCCCCTTTGTTAATAAAATCATCAATATGTAGAAAAGGGAGGAAAAGACTATATGAAGTTCATTTTAAGCATTAGGAGCCATGTAGATTATCCAAAATGATTATTTGAGAATTACACCAAGCCATAACTCAGAAGAATGCTATCAAGATCATGACAATTGATGTAGAGAATAGCTAAGACAGAAAATCCATAATCGATTAATGATCCGGTTCTTTAGCGAGTCAATTAAGTCAAGATTGAAATCTAGCTAAAGATATCCAAGGATGATGCAAGCCATGTCAAATAATCTAAGTTGAACCAAGAAGACTCATCTTGAGCAGTTTAGAGGCTACAGTTGAAGAAGGACTCATTTTATCGAACTTGGTCTCTTTGAAGAAGCAATTTTAGCACATTTTCTTTTACGAAGACTTTTTATGGTTTTATCTCGATAAAGCAAGCTCTGACTAGGTGCCATCCACAGCGCCTCCTAAGCTTCAACCATTTTCTTTAAGGCTCTTTAGGTTTTATCTCGATAAAGCAAGCTCTGGACTAGGTGCCATCCAGCGCCTCTGAGCTTCAACCATTTTTAGCCATGTGCTAGATCCCAAGCCTTATCGACCACTCCAAACAGAGACTTAAGGAGGTGATCTTAGGTCATCAAGGCTCCCCACGAGTTCATGCCTAGTGCAATGGCAAGCCGTCTCATGAGGAAGATTTGGTGAGATCGGTTTTTCGCACAAAGAGATCATTTTGCTTTTGAAGTTTTAGACCGTGATTAGAGATAAGTCATGTTTCTTAACAAATGACATAGCTTACTCAAAAGTTCAAAGAGATTGAGGACTCAACTCGACCTACTTGACATGGCGAAAATCATAAAGGATAGTTTCAACGGACTAGTCTCAAGAGCTATCATGAAAGATTTTAATTCAAGTTTAGCATTTTTTAATCACCTTAGCATGGCAAAGACTAAACTACACATAAAAAGTCATGATAGATCTAGCGGTTTAGCATAAATCATGGCAAAATGTAAGCGGTGAAAACATATCATAAGGGATAATAAACAAGGCTCCATTTGATTATAATGCAATGCGGAATGAAATGCACAAAAATCAATTCCCTTGAATGAGATGCATCTTTTAATTGAGTTGAATTATGACAAAATTAAGAGTATGGAATAACCAAGAATAACTCCCACGAACCAAAGGAACAAAAGCGAAAGCGATAAGTAAAGCAGAAAAGCGGTCCTTTAGAGCATAGAAAGATATAGAAAACTATCGCTCGAGACGGGTTCTTATCTACCCCATATGATTCTAGGACTATTAGGTGATCAACTCATACACTAAGGAGCAAACAACATCCTGTCTACCCAAGGGTGGCCCGACCCTGCTAGAACCTATAAGAAGTGAGTAAGCTCTACTTAGAGAGGAATAAGCAGACTAATAAGCGACATCCTAGAAGCACAAGACAAGAAGTAGCACTCAAAGCAATTTGGCAGTGAACCACTCTAACCTATCTTTGGAAGGACTTGACCCAAAAAAAAAAAAAGAGAGAAAGGAGTCATAGTATAATATAATATAATATAATATAATATAATAGTAGCACAAAGCTCCCCTCACAGTGATCCGTAAGGACAAACCACCCAAGCTCTCCCTGGTGGCAAAGGCTGTCGGAGGCTTAGTGAAGATATCGCCAGGCCCGGTGCTCACTCTCCTGGCTGGAGCACAATGTCACCCTTCTCTACATGGTCTCGAAGAAAGTGATATCGATATCAATATGCTTGGTCGAGAATGTTGCCTTTGGGTTCTTGGCAATGCAAATCGCGAGGCGTGTTATCACGGAAGAGTGGAGCAGTCGATAGATAACCCGAAATCTGCGGTCGAGACCATCAAAGCACTTAGCTCTGACAGCCGGCTGCGACAGCGTGCTCGGCCTCTGCGATGGGTGCGCAACACGGATTGCTTCCTCGGCGACCGGAGGCGAGAGAAGTGCCAATGAATTGGCAAGTGCGGAAGTGCTCTTCCTATCTATCCTATGCCCGGTGAAATGCGCATCGGAGAAGGCTCTAAGAGATAGACAAGAGGAGGAGGAGTACGGATACCATAGTCAATGGTAGCTCGAAGTGCGAAAGATCGCTTCACGCTTTGACGGTGAGATCTGTGAGGAGAAGCACGAAGCGAGCACAAAGACACCTGAGAAAAGTGTATATACGGTCTCGAGTTGTGAGGTACAAGAGAGCCAATCATGCTCTGAAATCTTTTTGGTCAGCGGGTTCGCCGTCTTCATACGGATCGGAGCGGTGTAGATGCCATCGGAGTTGATCTTGGCTTTCCATCATTCATGTTAAAAGCGCTTGGGAGGTCTCGAGTGTATTTGCCTTGATGAAGAAAGGTACCCTCCAGTCTGTTTGATTTGGAAGCCAAGGAAGAAGCTCAACTCGCCCATCATGCTCATTTCAAACTCAGAGCTCATGACATCGGAAAGCGGGAAGCGAGCATGCGAGGAGCCGCCAAGATGATGTCATCCACATAGATGCGAGCAAGCGAAGATCGAGCCTAGGCGGCGGATGAACAAGGTCTTATCAATTTTACCCATCTCAAAACCATGGCTCGTGAGATAGGACTTAAGCCTTTCATACCAAGCTCAGGGAGCACTGCTTGAGTCCATACAAAGCTTTGGAAAGCTTTGTAGACATGGTTAGGGTATTTGGGGTTCTCGAAACGGGAGGTACATCGACATAGACTTCTTCCTCAATAAGGCCATTGAGGAAGGCACTCTTGACATCCATCTGGTAAAGCTTGAAACCCTTAGAAGTGCAAAGGCAAGCGAGGATTCTAATGGCTTCAAGTCTAGCTCTGAGGGCAAGGTCTCTTGAAATCTAGACCCTCAACGAGTACCCACGAGCTACCGGCCTAGCCTTGTTTGAATGACTAACCCATCTTCACTTTGCTTGTTCTTGAACACCCATTTGGTCCCAATGATATTGTGACCTTGAGGGGGCTCAACAAGGGACGGACCTTGTTTCTTTCAAAGTTTTCCAACTCCTCATGCATAGCGTTTGTCCAAGACTCGTCGGATAGAGCATGACAAACATCTTTAGGCTCAAATGAGGCGGCGAAGGCGGAATGGAGCGAAGAGAGATAAGCCCGACTTTGGAGCGTGTGACACGCTCGTAGAGGTCTCAATGATCTGCTCTGAAGGATGGTCCTTTTGAATGTGTCTTGGAGGTCGGGGTGAGATGAAGAAGTGGCCTCTACCTCATGATCGGATGAGATAGGAGCAGGCCACTAGCTTGAGAAGAAGCGAAGGTAAGGTGATCTCCTCGAGTGCGGTGGAAGAAGGCACCTCAAGAGGAGGAGGAAGAAGCTGGATCAGGTAGACAACCTTCATCTCAGTCTTCCTCTTCGTCCACAAAGATGGACTCGAGACTACTCTAAAGAACACGAGATATCGAGGCCTAGTCCCGGTGGCCTCATCGAAGATCACCTCACAAGTCTCTAACAATTTACTAGACTCGCGATTCAGGACTCTATAGGCACGAGAAGAAGTCGAGTAACCCGGAAAGATCCCATCACAAGATCGTGACCGAACTTATCTAGGTTCCCGGACTTGAGAATAAAACACTTGCAACCAAACACGAAAATGCGAGGCCATTGGGTTTTCGCCCATATCTCAACTCATAAAGTGCGATGCAAGAGTGCAGAAGAAAAACTCTGTTAGAAACATGACAAGCGGTAGCAATTGCCTCATTAAAACTTCCTAGGTGTAGAGTACTCATCAAGCATCGTCACAGCCATCTCGACCAAGTGCGGTTCTTCCTCTCCTAGCGCCATTTTGTTGGGGGCGTATGGAGCAGGCGGTGCTCTACACATGTCTCTACAAAAACTCTCAAAGTAGGAATTCTTGAACTCGGTGCCATTATCGGTCTGCAATGCTCGTAATGCACAGGGAGCTCAGCGAGCCTACTAAAAGACCACGAAAAGAGTAAGCGTCTCATCCTTGAGGCTAAGAAAAACACCCAAGAATACCTCGAGAAGTCATCGACCACGACAAGTGCGTACCACTTCCTCCTCTTGTTGCACTCTATTTGGTCCTCATGTGTCCATATGGGCGATTGACACAGTGCATCTGTCATAGTCCTTTATGGCTGGAGGATGTGAAGCGGCAACCATTTTGCCGTGCCGCAAGGAGCACAAACAAGATCCTTGACCATTTTGAGTTTGGCAAACCACGAATGAGATCGTGGCCTAACTTTCGGGTCGGATGATCAAATCCTATATGACCAAGTCTCCTATGCGAGAAAGTCAAATCACGGGATTGAAGCAATTAAACATCGGAGAGGATCACGGAAGATCCGGAAAAATCAGCACGAAAGATCCTCCCATATCGAAATCCATAAACTAGACTACAGAAGAATCAAGAATTTTGCAATTGTTTTCTTAAAGCTCACCTCGAAGCCGTCATCGGTAAGTTGAGAGGCTGGCGATTATCTGCGGCTTACTTACTAAGGCAACATCTTTTAAAATAAAAGAATCATTAATGCTCCACGATACCTTTAGCGATGGCGCCCAAATGAAGCATCTCGAAGGTGATCGTCTCATCACACAGGCCTTGGGCTAGGGAAGAAAACCAGCGAGACTCACGGTCATATGGCGTGAACAACCGGAGTCTACAATCGGACCTTTCCCTTCGGCCCGGCGACCACGAGTCAAGCAGTAAAGTCTCGATCTGGGGTGAATCAGCGATGATTTTGGCACCCAATCTTGAGTAACACGGCGAGCAGATGAAGTAGTCAAGCAAGGCCCGACCTCTATCTACCCTCGCTCTCGTCACTCAACAAGTCAAAGATCTCGACTTGTTCTGAATCAATTGCTATGGAAGAAGCGAGTCGAAGTGCGATAACATCTTGATCTCGCCATGAGTAGCTATCTCGAAAGGAGCGAGATCTACCCTCGGAGATGGCGGAGATTACGACCAAAGGGAGCATGAGGATGAAACTCGAGAAAACTTCGGAAAAACCAAGTCCTCGATCTTTGCCCAAAATCATCGGATGGAACAAACCTAGACCTCGTGTTGGTCTTAGGTGCACTCAAGATGCAGGTGACCACGAATGTGCCTAAGAGACTCAACACGGTCTCTGCTGCGATCTTGGCGCTGAAGCAATGATCAACTAAATGTCCATCTTTACGGCGGAAGGTGCAATGATACTTATACGAGAGGCGAAAGCTGCGAGTGGAATCACCTTCTTCCAGAAATCCTTTGAACAAAACCATTGACTTAAAATTTACTTTCTCGATCCACAGGCTTAGTTTTGATCACACACAGTGCTATGGTTTTGAGCACGGCGGTGGATGCTTCCTCATATCCTCACGGATATCATATCCTAGACCACGATTAAATCGCAAATTTTAGATTTGTCTAGAATGAGATTGAGCTTCTTCTTGCCTCCTACAAACCTCTCGAGAGTGTTCATAAGATCTTGACACTCCCGAAGAGAGAGGTGCAAGAAGAGCGAGGGAAGAAAGAGAGCAATGAGGTAAGGTAAGGGGCGGAAGAAGAACCAACAGCGAGGAAAGATTGGCTTGTGCGCATACGGTAGAGCTTTGAGAACAGTCCCTCGCTATGATTGGTTCCACGTTGCTAGGCGTCTCTACCAAACCCTTAGACTTCTTCCCAGCACACACAATACAAGCGGATGATTGTGTCTCTAGAAGGTCCTTAGTTAGCTTCACATTTTTCATCCAAAGCAATCAAATCACATTTTAGTTTATTACATTGCTTGCATGGTGAGCTAACAAGATCCTTAGAAGCATCTTGAGCCAATTTATTCTTGTGATCAATCATTTCTTGAAGCTGCTTGAATCTGATTCTAGTTATTGATTAACTTAGGGCGAGATTTAAACAAGAAACAATAGGCTCTAGTAGCGCGACTTGGAATTGACAATTTTGTGATCTGCCGTTTTAGGTTCATCTTGAGATTATTACAATTTTCACAAGTTTGAGTGAGATCAAGCAACATGGTATAAAGACCTCTAAGCGAATTGTCCTTAACCTCACATGAGGTGCAAGCGGTAGCCTCAATAGTAGTGGATGAAGGAGGTGCTACCCTACTCATCTCTAATTCACAAGAAGGCTAATGTTCTCTACCTTAATCATGTCAAGTTCGGAGGACACACTATCATGCAAGGTCCTTAGTTTTCCATGTCATCAAGCAAAGCCGCGGCAAGTGTCACAATCATCACGGGAGGAAGCGGATGTAAGTAAAGTAAGCTCCGTGATAGTCTAGCTACTTCCTTCTCCAACACAGAACACTTAGCCCTAGACTTAGCATGAAATCTACCTAGCTTAAGAAAAGCATCATTAAGTGGTGGTCGTAAGTGGGACTAACCTCGTCGAGTCGAGATGCACTCATTTGTCGCTCGATTCGCCCGAGGGCCATGAAGCACATCTTGGAGAAGTTCTGCGTCGTCCTTGGGATCATGATCGTCCTTCCCATCATCGTCCTCCACCCTCCACCTCATTTGGTGTCCGGTTAAATCGAGGCGGTGAGGGCCAGCGATGGAGCAACTTCTTTGCCTTCCCAAAGTTGCGGAACTTCTTCTTGCCTTGATCAGTCTTTGAGGGCCGTGTTGCAGTTCTTGTCGATGTAGTCGTTCTTGCTTGGACCGCCATAGTCACCTTTGCCCTTCCCAAGCTTGGGACGGTTTGCTCGGATGTGGTTGGGGCCACCACACTCGAAACAAATCACAGGACCTCCTCTTTTACCATCCCTCCTCCTCTTGTAAGCATGAAAAACTTAGAGCTAGGAGGGCTGGTATTCATCCTCAAAATTGCTCTAGCGATCATCGGTTATATCACGAAGGCGACTAGGGAGAACCCGTGTCGACTTCGAAGAAGATCGGAGTAGGATCGGTGACTAAAGCCATCATTGTGACCGACCTTGAGAGACAATGTCAATCTCGTGAGTCTTGAGGCGCGAGTAAAGCGCATCAAGAGTCGAGTCGAGAGGTCCGTGCTATCTTTGATGGTAGTCACTTTCATCTCCCAAACACGAAGATCAAGTCGAAAAGCATCATCGGCGTTATCAGAGTCGGGGTATGTAAGACCGACCGCTCGGAGGTTGCTCAAAATCTTGTGAAAGCGCAAAGCACTCGTCAAGAGATTCACGACAAGCATCTCAAATTTCTTGTATTCACGCTTGAGGCGGTCTTGTCGAGCCGTCTTAATCAGGTAGTGCCCTCATGGTATGCATCGAGGTCACCCGGATGTAAATGTGAAATCAAATGAGAAATCGATCAAACTCATACTGCTCAAACCACGAATGATTATGTTCCTTGCCTTAGCATTTGCCTCAACATCGGCCATGTTTCCGGCATTGATGTTCTCATCGGCGAGGAGCAGCAAATCTAACCTTCACCTTTCTCGGATGGCATACCCACGAGCACGGATGTAAGTTTCCATTCGGCTCTTCGGAAGGGTAATCCGGACCATCAAAAACTTGTCGAATTGCCATGGCTCAGCCGCCGGTTAAGATCTATCAAGAAGAGCTAACAAACTCACGATACCAATTGAAGGACGAAATAGCAGCGAGGGGTGAATGGTGCCTTAAAATTCTGAGCTCCTTTTAATGTATTTAAACAAGATCTACAAAACCCTCTCAAGATAAGTAACACAAAATCGGAGAGACTAAAGCGAGGTTTCATTACATTACATCAAAAATCGGAAGATCAGATTCTACCGTGATAGTTCGCACTCCGGTAGTTCGGGTAAGTCACGGAAGTTCCGCTTTCTGATAATCGCCTTGGACAATCGGAAGTTCGATTGTCTGACGAAAAACGATCGCTCGGGTTTTCCCAAAAATCCAAAGTGCTAAATCTTGAATGCTCTTCTCGGTCAAGTTTCACGAGGACATCATCTAAGCAACATCTTGAACTCATGGAGAAGAATCGCAAACAAAGATTCAACAAACAAGCCAAAATCGGATTTCTTGAAGAAGGGGCAAGAAAGACCAAAACCCACGATAGACAAGATTCTGTAACACCCCAGCCCAACACTGAGCCTAGAATGCCACCACACTACACTTTAAACCAATAATTAATGACACACTATAAAATTACATCAAGAAGTCATCACTAATCATATCAATGGATCACAAAAGAACATGCATAACTATGGATCAAACGATAAATGAATACGCAAGGACAAGAATAACCAGGTTTATAATCCAAAATAGCATCAACCAATGAATCCAAATTAATAAAGCAAATAGTCTAGTCCAAACATTGTCCTAAATTTTATTCAACCTCTAACATGTCCATGTGTAAACCAATACTGAATGAAAAGATTATTATGGCGAATGATCATGTGATGTCCATGTGCTCTACTCGCTCTCAATTACGGCATCCTCGAAGATCACCTAAAGACAACAATAGAGCAAGGGTGAGTCCACGACTCAGCAAATACATCCATAAACAACGAACAATAATGAATCAACAGCATTCAATAACTTCATTATCATCACAGGTACTTCCATTAATATTCTCATCAATTAATCTCATGTATCAATGCAAATCTATTCTACATGTCCACATGCACTTCTTTCGCGTATATGCGGTATAAGCGTGAGTGAATCTCGCGACAACATTCACTCTCAAGCCCGTTCCTCCAAAGGATCGGGGACCTCCTCCACTCCGTGGAGTTGTGATCATATTGATCACCTTCTCTTATCAAAAGATGCTTATGAATGCAAACATGCAAACTCCATCATAAACATCATATCAACTTTTCATCATGCTTGTCAACAAAGATATAAACATACCAATTCATTGTTTGCAATTAAACCAAATAAAAGCACAACAATAATGGTAATAGAAGATAAAGAAATCAGTGATCGATCATTGATCATTGTCTACCATGCACTTGCCTTTACTAGTTACGGCCTTACAATTTGGCTAGCGAGATGGCAACAAATCGGCCTTCTCTACATTAAATACACACATCTCAATACAAGCTACAGCATCATAAGAATAACAATCAATATACATCGGCTCCTACCGTCCCGAATATACCACGTTGCTCCGGTATCGAAAAGCTACCCATTGCTGTCCGGTTACTAAAAAGAGCATAACTTTTGACTCAAAAGTCCGATCACCACAAACCACCCCATTCTGGATTCTTCATAAGATTATCCACCTTTTCTTAGATTACGAAGACTTCTAATTAAATCATCTAACCCTCCGTATTTAGCCCAGAAAGCCGATCTGTCCGCATCGGGACAGCAGTCTTACTAATTTCATAACTTTTGATTTATCCAACCAAAATGCGTGTTCTCAGATTCTACAGAATCATTGGACAATTATCTACAACTTTCATGTAGATCAAAAACTCTAATTAAGCTATTTACTATTTTTACTTTACAATCTACCAAAACAGCGCCGAAAGACGACAACCGCAAAAACAGCGGTCTTCTCAAAATCATATCTCGAAATCTACTTATCCGATTGACGTGATAAAAATTCTACAGAAAGATATCGAAATTATCTACAACTAATTAGTAGATGACATTTCCAAAATTTGTCATTAAGGTGACCGAATAAATCGTACAACAAAACAGCGTTCTAAATAGATCTATTAATCGATACTTTGACTAATACTAGCAAAACAGAGAGAACATGTATTTAATACTGGCAAACCTCTACGTGACGTCGATGTTAGAGGCCAAATGACGTGCAGCAAACTTCCTGGCCAAATCCACGCGGCTGGTTCACTTGCAGCGCGCTGCTGACGAGATAGCCTCCACGCTCTATCTCGGCGTGACAAAAAAACAACATCGGTAGACAATCAGCCTGGTAGTAGCATTCAATTTGGAAAAATCTTGACAAAGCAATGATCTGGATAAGCGACAACTTCGGTAATGTGGTCCGGCTCGGGCGCGCTGCGGCCGACAATCGACCTGGCTGACTTAGCACTCCACCTTGGCCTTGCGCGAGTAGCGGCTGACAAATCGAGCCTTACGGTGGCGGCGACAAGCGATCTGATGACGGCCGCGCATGCGAGAGAAAAAGAATTGGGCGGCAGGGGGAACTCGGCAGCGCACGCGACGGGCCTTGACCACAAAGCGGCGGAGAGAAAAAGAATTGGCAATGGGTGGAAAATGTGGAGCGGTGGAAAATAAAAAAAGGTGCTAGGGTTTTTAGAAAAATCCTCAAATCTATTTATAGCTCATACAAATTCCGAAAATAATCTATTTTTTCCCAAATTCTTTTTGTTTAATTACGCACAAGCCCTTCAGATGTTTTTTAATTAATTATTTATTGTTACTATTTAATTAATTACTCCCCGACCCTTACGACACGCGATTATTAATATCATTTTTGATATTACATTCTACCCTCTTAGCGAATTCGACCCGAATTCTAATCGTCGTTCTACTCAATAAAAAAGCTGCCTGACTAAAATTAAACAACAAAACAACACGTGCAGCGTGAACAACTCGGATCTTTGCTCGCATCTGACTCCAACTCCCAAGTCGCCTCTCTCTCGGTGATCGTCCCGGCACCTTGGCGTATACCAGCGTCTTGTGCCTCGGCCTCGCTCAAATCTCTCGAGAATCACGGCGGGCCAGCGACTCAAGCTGTGAGATCTTGCTCAATAGTCAGCGGCTCTAAAGAAATCTTATGTTACGGATCTCTCAAAAACTTTCTCGGCATCGAGGCGTGAAACACATTATGAACTCCGCATGGACTCGGGAAGGTCCAAGCGATAGGCTAACTTCCAATTCTTGCAATAATCGGGAGCGGTCCAGCGTACCTCGGGCTAAGCTTCCCTCTGGAACCAAGCGAACAATACCTTTAGTGGGAGACACTCTCAAGAGCACTGGTCACCCACATGAAACTCAAATCACGCCTCCTCAAATCGGCATAACTTTTACATGCTTTCACGAGCGCTAACAGATTACGCCTCACCATGGCCACACGCTCAGCGGTCTTAGAATCGGTCCAGGACCCAAAGCGCCTTCTCTCCAAGCTGCATCCCAACAAAGTGGCGATGCACTTCCGCCCATAGAGAACCTCAAATGGCGCGGCTCTAATCTTGGAATGGTAACTATTATTATAAGCAAACTCTGCAAGTGGCATTGGTCCTCCCAACTACCCTTCAAGATAGAACACAAGATGTAACATGTCCTCCAAAGTCTGAATAGTCTTTCGAGATTTGCCCATCATGCAATGGGTGAAATCTTGTACTAAAGCGAATTGTGTGCCCAATGCACTCTGCAGACTCTCCCGAACTTGGAGACAAACTTGGCGTCCACTGTCGAAATGATGGTCTTTGGCACACCATGCAGTCTCACTATTTCACGCACATAAATAGGAGCTAGATCACTCATTGAATTAGTCGTGCGAATAGGAATGAAGTCTTGTGATTCTTGAATCGATCCACCACTACCCAAGCGCATCCTTCCCTCGCGGCCGAGCGAGGCAGCGCCACCACAAAGTCCATAGAGATATCATCCCAAGGCCAGCAGAGGTACATCAAAGGTTGCAACAACCTGCGGGGCAGCTTGTGCTCGGCTTTCACTTCGACAAACACCACAAAGCCACATAATTAGCAATGTCCACCTTCATTCTTTTCCACCAAAAATTACATTTGGGATCTCGATACATCTTAGTCTCACCGGGATGAGCGATTGTGCGGGTGCGATGTGCCTCCCTCAAAATATCATCTTTGACCTCCAGCCTGCGGCCGCGCAAAGGCGGCCTTTAAACCTCAAAGCACGAATCATCCATCACTGAAATCACACTCTTTACCCTCATCGGGCGGCTTCCTAACCTCCTGTAATAGCAGGTCACTCTGTTTGTGCTTCCCTTTGCGATGCGGAATAAATGACTCAGAATCAAAGCTGTGTCTCAACATGTGATGTGCGGCATAACAATAGGATATACCCATGCGATCAAAATCAGCAATAAGGCAATCTAGAGTAGCGGGAGTCGCCTTGCGACTAAGAGCATCTGCAACAACATTGGCCTTGCACGGATGATCTTGAATAGTAAGATCATAGTCTTTGATCAACTCCAACCACCTCCTTTGCCTCAAATTCAGATCATACGGTGAAGATATACTTGAGACTCTTGTGATGCAGTGAAAATATCACAAGGCTCACGCATTATAGATAATGCCTCCAAATCTTGAGAGCAAAAACAACATGACCAACTCCAAATCATGAGTGGGATAATTACGCTCGTGCTTCTTTAAGCGCCTCGGCGCATAAGCAATCACTTTACCGTCTTGCATGAGAACACGGCCAAGACCCACTCGAGGCACTTGCATCTGAAAAAAGGCTGTGAACGCTTTCCGGCTCGGGAAGAGTGAGAATAGGAGAGTCACCAACTTGTCCTTCAAAATCACAGCTAACGCTCACACTCATCGGTCCACTTTGGAATCTCACGCCTTTACGAGTAGGTGAGACATCGGCAGCAATGATAGAGAAATCACTGCACAAAGCGCCGATAATATCGGCCAAACCCAAGAAACTCCTCACCTCCTTCACACTAGTCGGCCTCTTCCAATCCACCACTGTGGATACCTTGCTAGGATCATGACAATACCACGAGGGTTAATCACATGACCAGAAAACCCATACGAAATCCGAACTCACACTTCTTCAACTTAGCATAGAACTTGTGCTCTCTCAAAGTATCTAAAACCAACCTCAAATGGCGCTCATGATCCTCATTGGTCTTGGAATAGATAAGAATATCATCAATGAACACCACCACAAAATCATCTAGATACTCGTGTAACATGTTGTTCATGGTCTCCATAAAAATGGCGGAGTGCATTAGTCAATCAAAGGACATAACCTTATACTCATAATGCCCATACACGGTGGAGAAGCGATCTTCTCAACATCCGCTCACGCACCACGGATTTGATTATATCACATTTGGAGATCAATCTTGGAGAACACTTGAGCTCCATTCAGCAGATCAAACAAGTCCTCAATGCGGGGCAATGGATATTTGTTCTTGATTGTATTTGCATTAAGCGCCGATAATCAATACACATCGCCAACTCCATCCTTCTTCTCTGTGAAGCGAGCAGGAGCTCCCCGCGGCGAAACACTCGCTGATCAAACCTTTAGCCAACAATTCATCCAATTGCTTCTTCAACTCGTCACGAAAGCGGACGTGCTAATCGATATGGAGACATCGAGATGGGGCCAGTACGGAACAAGATCAATCACGAAACTCACGTCGCGCGGTGGCAAACCGGAAGTTCGGTTTGGGAATACATCGGGTAATCAACGACCACGGAATCTCCTCAATCTGCGAAGCCACGCTCAGTTTCGGCAAGAGCTAAAGAAGTCGATTTTCAACGCCGCGGCCGACCGGGAAGCGATCCGGTAACATCGAAGAGAGGCGGTGGCGCACTCCTGAAAAGTCAAGTCTCCCCACGACGAGTGCACTGCACAAATCTTTGTTCTCTGAAAGCGAGGATATCCGCGGCTCGATAAGAGTGCAACCAATCCATACCAAGATAACGTCGAGCGGCTCCATTTGAATAACTATCAAATTAGCGAAGTGAACTTCTCTCCATCAATGACAATAGAACACCGGGACAAGCGGTAGAACTAGCAATAATACCCCGGAGAACTAACCAACAACGGTGAGAAATCCCTTGCATGCTCAAGTTCGCTCTTCTAAGCAACCAAGTGAAACAAGCGAAAAAGTAGCCCCAGAATCAAAAGGACTAAAGCATCAAGCGAATTGTGAGACCGGTTTATCCGACATGTAATGTAACCATCCATTCGGTCCTAGCATCACAAGCGGATAATCAGAGACTCGAGACATGTATACTTCCCAGTGCGATATACACCTCATCACAAAATTTGTGTATCAATTCCATTCATCCACATAGAACAAAACACGAGCGAGGCAGGGTATTAATAATATTAAATCGAGTCATTACAAAGAGAGGCCAACCGGCCAACAATAAAAGAGACAACAATAATTAAGCAGTGAAGCAAAAATTGCCATAAGATGGCTACAACAAAAGAGCCAATCGGTGTGCCTTTAACCCACAAGGCAACCGACCGGACCGCCAAGCTAGTCGCCAAACCGAAGCACATCTCACAAAGTGAGGCCCTTGGGGCTCACCTTCTTCCCTACCAAACAAAGCGTAGGCAAAGCGGGTGAGTACTGAATGTACTACATAAGACTTACATGTGGAATAACAAACTGTACATATACTACATGCAAGCTTAAACAACAATAAATTTGTATGTTTCATTTTAGCATAAAGCAAGTTTTCATTTGCAATAATATAATAGATTGAAAGCAATTTAACAAATCTGTTTTTAATGTTTAAATAGCAAAAGCACAATAATATAACGGAGGTAAAGAACAACAACAATCACGGAAGTGACTAAACCATTAGTCACCACAACAATAGTATGAATTACCCATTCATACCAACCATATCAAATTTTAATTTAAAAGGTCCTTGGTTAAAGCGAGGTATGTATTCTTGAGCTTGATCGAAGTGAAGTTTCACTTCTTAAACTAATCTAACTCTTGGAAAACAAACAAGGCAAGAAGGAGAGCTAATTAAATGCTAATGACATAATAAATGAACTCCAAAATTAACAAGACTAGTGCCATTAGCAAGATCTTGAATTTAGACAAATTTAGAGACAACAATCATAGTTTTGGAGTTAAGGAGGAGAATGGAGCTTTAAGTTTGAATTGGAAATTATTCAAAAAAACTAATAGAGAACAGGATGAATAGTGGCCACGACATGTAGGTGCACTGAGGTTCGCCTCGGACAATGCGATGCGCCAAGTGGAGCCTACGTGCAGCTCCACCTGCATGAAATAGCAATGGGGCCCACTTGTCACACACCTGGGCTTTACCGGCTGGACACGTGGCTCGAAGTACTTAGCATCCCCATATGGGGCCTATACGGAAAAGCTGGAGGTAACAAGGATGTGGTCCTTGGTTAGGCAGACACCAGTGGAACCAAAGGCCCCGACCAGGCCCAAGTCCTCGCCATTTTCGAATTGATCTAGGAGGAAATAAAAGCACAAATGCATGCGGCATAAGGAAGAATAAATTTGTGTGTCAAGACCATCGACTAAGTCGCAGACTACAGCCAAAGACACGGGTGGTAGCACAAAGATCGTATGCTCACGGACAGATTATCCGACAATGGCGATCAGAATAACGCGGCCTCAATATAGAAGAAGAACCCATTATGCAACTATAGGATCAACTAACCATATTTTAACACAAAGTAGCAATGCATACATGATGAATTCAAAATATTAAACTTGTAAAATAATAGGATTAACATGATCAAGCGTTGCATGGTTGTGGGTCAAGATGTTCGGGATCACTCTGTATCAATCGCTCTTGGATCCTATCGAAAGAAAAAGACAATAAGGCAAAAGAAACCGAAAAGATCCAGTCAGTAAGGGGAAAATCCAAGAAAAGATGGATAGGGAAAAATGAAAGAACCCAAATTTGAAAAGGGATTCAAATCAAAATTTTGAATTTGAGAATTGCAAAAGATTTGAAACACAAACTCGAGCAAATTTAGAAAGCTAAGGTTTGAAACTAATTTCTAAATTGAAACGATAAAAACGAATCAAATTAGTTACTAATTGACATCGAAATATAGTTTGCATTTTAATTATGGTTTGTGGAAACCCATAGCCGGTTCTATGGAACCAGTTAAATCATGGCGGATATGGAGGCCCTTGAAAAGGCCAAGGGCCATGAAAATTGGCTCGATTGGAGAAAAAATCTGAAAGAAGGAACTTTACAAAAGGGCCTTGAATTCTAAAGTTCGATAAAATTTTTGAAATCCCCGAGTTTCTAAAATTATGCAATTTTTCTCTCGACGAAATTTTGCAATTTAACCATCAATTACAAAATTGCTAAAAATCATTTTCGGATAGAACGGCCTCAAATTGCTAAATATTTTGAACTTTTGAAGCTTGTTTAACTTCATTATTGTTATTTCTATGGAATTTATGTATTGTAGTGACTATTTTTTATCATCGTGGTTGTTTATATTGCTTTTAATCACTAAAATAGCAAGAAATTATGAAATTTTTGCAACCATTTTTTTGCAAATTACGGAGTAATCTAATGGAATCTTTGCACGAATATAGATGACTAGCATTCGAACTAGGAGTTTGAAGAGCTAGCCAAGATGGCACAATTACGGATTTAGGCATTAGATGTCAAATCGAATGGAGCCAAGAAACTCGGTCTTGCTATTGGACTTGGCAACTTGAAGTACACCACCCAACTCTTGAGGAGAATGATCAACACTTCATTCCCTCGGACACCATCTCCCTAACGCCGAGAATGAGTATATGGTAGAAAAGACGACTAGCATTATCGATCGAAGAAGCTTCGAGAAGTTGAAGTACATAATTTTCCTCGGAGCAAAACGAATGACTCGTTTTCGACTACAAGGCCGTGAGGAGTACAACGGATTCAGAATTTGTACAAGTCTTCAACTCGTGGTAAGGTAACCAAAGATGAGCGAAGATCAATGCAAGACTACGGTGAAAAGCTTCACTCAAAAGAAATAGGTAAGAAGGGTAAGGTCATCGGTCACAAAACAAGCGGAATGCTCAAGCTAAGAAGGGTGAACAAAAGAAGCGATGAGAATCCCTATGGTCAGAGGACAAAGTTGCTACAAATGTGGCACATGGGAACATTGATCACGTGTTTGCCATGAGCCCATAACATAATTGGTGCTTTCAAGGCTAAGAAGAAGGGCAAAGGACGATAGGTACACCTCGCCATTGTAGGCACAGGGATCCACAATCATGGGTTACACCCATGGATATGGACATCTCATAGTATCCTCCATCACACCTTCTTTGGACATCACAATCGGCAATTGTTGTTGCGAAGAAGAGAGTTGGACATGGAGCATATTCAAGAGTTTCTTCATACTTCATTAATTCAATCTAGTCGCATTGCACTTAGATTTTATATTTATTTGCGTTTATGGTTGAAATAGAACATTGAATTTTGAATAATGGTTGTAAGCTCTAGGAGAGCAATGCAATAAATTCTTATGATGTGTCGCAAGATTTTTTGTATTAATAATAGCAATAAATTTTATGATGTGTCATGTAAGTCTATTTTGAAGTATTTTACTTATGTGTGTGGATTACTTCCTACCATATTATTAAATACTTTATATTCGAACTGTGTGGCGCCCTATAGCAAGTGTGTTAGCGGTAGTGGCACAACAAATACCATTTGAGAGAAAAAAATTTGGTTGATCGGAAGTCGGTAGTTACAACAATGGTGGCCGGGATATTGTATAATAGGCTCAAGAAGAGCCACAATTATACCCGATGGGCACAACATTGGTCCAGGAAGCCTTGTTGTACCAAAATAAACTAGGACTCTCTTAAGATTTAAAGATATTGTGCTAACGGCTCCCGTAGAGACTAAAGAAAAGTATGGTAATGAATACCTCATTACAAAGCAAGAAAATGGGAAAATGGTATTAGAAACGACTTCATATGAATAGCTATACTACACCCACATTAAGGCACTGCACCTATCTTGTCCTAAAACCACTTTTAGAAGCTCAACTTTTTGTCTCGGCATGATAGATTAGGTCACCGGACTTAGAATAATGGAAATATAATAACTAATTCCTAGGGACACAATGTCAAGTAAACAATTCCCAATCGGAAAATTTTGTTTGCCCGATTGCCGGGCGATTACTAGACACCTACTCAAAGTAAATGATGAAATCCATTCTGGACCGATCCGGGAGACATTTGTCCTATCCCTTTTTAGGACCATTTATTCTAGGGTGCTCATCGATGCTTCCTCAAATGGTGTATGTATGCTTATTATCTCGAAACCATGCTTTTGCAAAGCGATCTGTGATATATAAAATTAAGAATACTTTCTGATCATCATGTGAAGTCCATCGGAATGGACAACGCCATAGAATTTACTTCAAAGGCATTTGATGATTATTGTATGGCAATGGGAATTTCGTTGAGCATGTTGTACCACATGTCACACCGAATGGACTAGCGAGGCATTAATTAAAAAATTAAATTTATTTCGAGCTCTTGCAATTGAAATTTACCAAACATATTGGGGACACGTAGTCCTACGCATCAACTCTCATCAATTTTAGTCGATATGATGCCAATGGGTGTCCCGATCTTTCGAGAAGGATAACTCTATTTTGATGGAGCGACCTCACAATTGTTACCAATCACACACACCAATATACGACAATGTTGAACCAACTCAAGATCGTTATCAACCTTACTAGAACACACGACACAAAGGTCTATTTAGATGCAATCAAGAACATACAAGAACAAGATAATAAGCAATCTAAAATTGCAAATAAGATTGGAATTCATTGGGCTCAAAGCTCAACTCCGGGACGATCCGCAAGCTCTTTCGGATTGGTTGCAACGATCCGAATAAGGGACTTGACTCGGCCTCATTGATGTCGGGCCAAAGAAAGTCTTTCACCGTCTCAGACCGGTTTGGGTTGCACTTTCTCCGTATAAGGCCTCGAAGGTGACATCAGGGGCAGCTGATTGTTGTAGGAAAACTTCGGCAAATGGCAAGCATTTCTCCCAATTCTTTCCATAGGAAGGGCCAAGCCAAGCATGTCTTCCAACACTTGGTTGACCCTTCGGTCGACCATCGGTTTGGGTGATATGCGGTGCTAAATGTGAACGGGTTCCCATAGCCTCTTGCAAACACTTCCAAAACACAGGCGGTGAAAAAGCGCAGCTGATCCAAACGATCGTCTTGGTACACCATGCAAGCGACGATCCGGAAATATAGAGGTCCGGTAGACTCACACTAAGGTTTGTCGGCCGGCGAAAATGGGCTACCCGAATCGATCGATGAAACCGGATGGAATCCTTGCCCTTGGATGTTGAGGCGCCGGTGATAAAATCCATCCGTCGAATCCACTTCCATTCGGAATAGGCAAAGGTGACGATCTGCTGGGCGATGCTCGGCCTTGACCCGGCGACACCGCGCCTTTCGCACGAACCGCAATCTCCCTCTTCATTCGGGTCCACCAAAATCTCGGCGGAGATCTTGATACATCTTTGTGGCCCGGGATGAATGAACAAAGGAATCATGGGCCTCGCGGAGAATCAAATCCAGGATTCCATGTCCTTTGGAACCACAAGGCGTTGCCGAACCTTACAACACCATGCTCATCCTCGAGAAGCACTTGGTTGTTCGTTCTTGACATTTTCCTTGATGCGACTTATTCCGCATCCGATTCGGCGACCTTAATCCGATCTACCAAGGTTGGTTGCACAACCAAAGCGTGAGGAACCACGCTCAACAAACCTAAGTTGAGGCTGAAATTCCTCGGAAGGGTGGGTTGACATCCTGGAGCAACAAGGCATTGCAATGCGCTGCGGTGGCGCCGGCAACGACATTAGCCTTGCTGGATGGTAGTGAATACCCATGTCATAATCTTTGACCAACTCCAACCATCTCTTTTGCACGAGGTTCGGATCTGGTTGGGTGAACAAATACTTTAGGCTTTTGTGATCCGAATACACTTCACAGCGATTACCGATTAGGTAATGTGCCAAATCTTAAGTGCATGAATCACGGACCAATTCCAAGTCATGGGTAGGATAGTTGAGTTCATGAGTCCTTAATTGCCTTGATGCATAGGCCACTACCTTGCCTTCTTGCATAAGGACACAACGAGTCCTCGCGAGAAGCATCGCAAAAGATATCGAAGCCTCGATGGATATCGGAAGGGCGAGGGCGGGAGGCGGTGGTCAAGCGCTTCTTAAGTACTTGGAAACTTTCCTCACAAGCATCGGACCACAAGAACTTCTTGTCCTTCTTGAGCAACTCCGTCATCGGCCGCGATCTTGGAGAAATTCTCGATAAAGCGGCGATAATATCCCGCTAAGCAGAAAACTCCGCGCCGGTTGCAGTAAGTTGAACCATGAAAGAACATCGGACCTTGCTAGGGTCAGCGGCTCGCCTCTGCTGAAAGAATATGACCCAAAGGCCACTTCCTTCAACGAGCAGGCACTTCTGAACTTTGCATCGGTGATGCTCACGAAGCTTGCCTAACACAAGCCTCGGATGCTCATCGTGTTCCTCATCGTCCTTGGAATAGATGAGAATATCATCGATGAAGACCACGACAAACTTATCCAAATACTCCATGAATACGAATTCATGAGGTTCATGAACAAAGCGGGAGCATTGGTTAAGCCAAATGACATGACGGTATACTCATACAAGCCGTAGCGAGTAGAAAGCCGTCTTTGGAATATCCTCGGTCGTATCCGAACTTGATGATATCCCATTCTCAAATCAATCTTGGAGAATACTCGAGCTCCGGTTAATTGATCAAAGAGATCATCAATGCGGGGCAATGGATACTTGTTCTTCTACTTACCTCATTAAGCGGACGGTAATCACGCACATGCAAAGTATTGTCCTTCTTCTTTCGAAGATGCGGACAACCCACGGAGATGAGCTAGGCGGATGAAACCTTTTCTTGCAGCTCACTCGATTGCTTCTTCAATTCCACCAACTCGTTCGGTGGCATCCGATAGTGCCTCTTTGAAATCAGGATGCAGGAACCAACTCAATGACAAACTCGAGTCTCGAGTGGTGGCATCCTGATAGTTCTTAGGAAAGACATCGCGAAATCACTGGAATGGGACTTCACCAATATCAAGCGGGCTCGCTGAGAGCGACAAGATCTTACCTATGCGGCTCGGATGAGAGGTCACTTTCCAAACTATGATAGCAAGGACGCCGGCTGTGTGTCCCTTATCTTTGAGTACCAATCCATGCAAATTACATCTAGACTTGCTGAATGGAGGAGATAAGATTTGTGAATTCTCACTCCCTCATCAATTGGAACATCCCTACACTCATTGCTCTTAACTCCGAACCGGGAAGCAATGAGCAGGGACCAACAATGGAGTAAAGGAGGTCACTAATGCTGAAAGACACTAACAAAAGAATGAGATGCTTCTGAATCAAACAAAGCGAGGCGGACAAGAGTTATGAAAGTTATGCCCGATTCCGGCGTCGGTCCTACCTTGCCTCCATTGTGAGATGAGGTTGGCACCATACACGCCTTGGGTAGTAGGGACTATCTTCGGTTCTGCAGAACCACCCTTTGCCGCCTTCTCCATTGGCGAGAATTTCCTTCTTGGGCAATTATTTGCATAATGCCCTTGTCAGTGCGAATTTGCAGTGACATCCTTTTATTTCGAGGCCTCTGTGACTCCGAGTGCAGTGATTGACAATGACTGCGAAGAGGCGAGGTCTTGTGTACCGAGTCTTGAAGTGAAGCGGGACCGGAGGCTGCCAACAAGTTCGGAAAGGGCCTTCCTGCGGACTTGTGGGCCTCCCTTGCGCTGCGGGAATCCACAAGTGCTCTCCGCTCTCACAGCGATGGCCTTGTCCACAAGGCACGAAATCGGAAAAGTCAAGGATGGATAGCTTGTCTGCGGCTCTCGGACAAACCATCCTTGAACTTCTTCTAGCCTCATCGTGGCCACCTCCTCGGAGCATAACGGCCAAATGGTTAAACTCGTGCAGTACTCCTGTGAATGCGCCCTGTGCGATAAGAATTCCTTCTTCACTTCATCAATTGGAAGGAATGTGACTCAAGGCGGTCGAAACTCCTCCCAAGTGGGTGTGACGTCCGTTGCAAAGCTCTCCAACAGACAAAGCTGACCCTCAGAAGTGCGATGCGAATAAGCGCCTTCAGTGCTCACGCGCTGCTATCTGACTTGCGCTCAACAGCAAAGCCAATTCTGCGTCAGCGAGTCCTCGGACAGAGCGTGATGAGTGCGAAAAACTCGCTAGTCCCCAGCGGTGAGACCACTCCACTTGCGGATCGATGCAGTAAGAGCGGAAGTGTGCGCATAGCGTCGAAGAACCCTCATGTCCTCTGCAGTTGCGCTCGATCAAGAAGGACCTCGGCCATGGTCAGGAGGAGGAAGATCCTCGTCCGGACGGTGGCAGCCTTGGCGCTACGAGTCTGCGGCCATCATGATTACGAATTTTGGTTAAAACTAGACTCAAAGATTAAAAGCGAAAGAAGCGAAAGCTAGCGACTAGGGAATGGAATATCACCTACAGAAAGCCAAAACAGCAAATATATAAACTTTAAAAGGCTGAAAAGACTCCAAAGCACAGGAATCATAAAACCAAAGCTCAACTCCCAATTCAACTAGCCGTATTGAATGAGCGAGGTAATTGATTGAGAAGATAAAAACCGAGAAGATTAAGGTAAGATCTAATACCACTTAAGATCAAGGCTAAATCAGAAAATAGTGTTAGATACATAGCTAACTAGTATCACATCTTACCCTTCTTTAACCCCACAAGTTTTAGTTGATTAAACTCTCATTTTCTACCCCATTAGAAACCATCGAGCTTCTGTCAGGAAATTGAGGTTCTTGTGCGATTTCGCATCCAAGCTTCAGTAAAGTCTTCCATTCTAGAAACTTCAAAATCGGCACACTTCAATTTGCCAAGCTCAGCGGTCCCATCGAAACCATTGAGCTTATGGAAATTGAAGCGTGTGGTCAGTTCGCATCCAAGCCTCTAGCAAACCTTGTCCGAAACTTCAAAACCCTAAGCACTTCAATTTGCCAAACTCGGTGGTTCCCAAAACCCATTTAATCGATAACATTATCTTTGAAAAGGAGATGAGAGGAAAACAACTCTTAAAACTCAAATTAGAGTAAGATGGAGAGAAAGCTAAGATAGGTAAGGAATAAAATCGATAATTCCTTAAGCTTTCACAAATCATTTGATACTTTTGAAAATAAGATTTTCCAAAATATCCTAAAAGCGACCAACTTGGGTTACTACGGTCTGATGGCTCGATACCAAACCTTTGTGAGACCGGTTTATCCAACGTAATCTTAACCATCCATTCGGTCCTAGCATCACAAGCGGATAATCGAGACTCGAGACATGTATACTTCAGTCGATATACACACCTCATCACAAAATTGTGTTCAATTCCATTCATCCACATAGACAAACACGAGCAGGGATTAATAATATTAAATCAGTCATTACAAAGAGGGCCACCAACAATAAAAGAGACAACAATAATTAACAGAAGCAAAAGTGCCATAAGATGGCTACAACAAAAGACCAATCGGTGTGCCTTTAACCCACAAGGCAAAGGGCCGAACCGGTAGAAACGTTACGGGCAAGAGGCAACAACTTGGTCGTGGGCCACGAGGGAGTAACAGGCGGGAGGACTTGGGCTGCCCGACAAGGAGGATAGAAAGGGGGGATTTTTTTCCCCCGACAAAGATTGGCGGCTTTGGTGGTTGGGGGTGGTTTCCCGACAGTGTTTTGGCTACCAAACCGTTTGGCGGATGTGGTTGGGGGATGTGTTGTGTTTGCCATGGCGAGGAAAAGCGGTGGCGGGAGTTGTGGTTGCCATGGGTGAGATGAATTAGAGGTAAGCAATATGTGGCCGGGGAGCAAAATGTTTTGGTGCCACGGTAGGTGGGAAGGGGTGGCATGATGTGTCGGGGGAGGGCATCGATGGCGTTTTTTGGTGCCCGCGTGGCAAAGATATGCCACTGCGAGGGGGACGGATGCTATTTTTAGGTGCCGCGAAGTATTGGCAAAGGCGGGGCAAAGGTTATTTTCGCGGCGATGGCGGAAGGTTTGTTTGCCAGCGTGATGGCAGATGTTTGTTTCCGGATAGCGTGGTAAGAGGTGGTGGTTGCCGGTAGGGGTGTGGCGGAGAATTTTTTGTGTAACACCCCATTGGAAGCCAAGATGTCACAAAAACTAATAAATACTAAGAATGTATGACAATAACGATTTAATCAAGCAATTAATAAGAATCCATAAGTATCAACGACAAACATTAAATCATGAGAGGAAATAGAAACATTCATAATAAAAACGCAATGGCGATACTCAAACGGATTATGACAATTTGGGAACTTACGAATAGTTGTCATGAATGAAGGATAACAATAATATTTCTTATTTGATAAAGGTGATGTGCAATTCGGACTACCCCTCAAAAGGACTTGCCCTCCTCCTCATTTACCTAAATAAACGCCAAAGCAAGGTTGAGCCAAAGACTCGGAAGTACTTAAACAACGGAAATCATAAAGCGAACAAAGCAAACCACAACTGTTTGTGCAAAACATCTTTGAACTCAATTGTATATGAATGAAATGATATTATGCAATGAAGGAATGGGACTCACAACATATTTTGGTATAGTGAGTGACACACCGGCGGTTTCACTTAAGCCTGCCCCAAGTCGGGGACCTCAAATACCGTTGAAGACGTTTCATCGGGTGTCCAATTTGCCCACATTGGAATGGTGGGTCTTAATGCCATCGGAATTGATGGGACTTCATCAAATTTCCACCCGTGGGGAAACGAAACATGCATGAATGGAATGAATCATGTATCACAAGAAACATAAATATTGGAACCTATCCACATCATGAGCACAACACAATAGCAATCATAAATTCACCACATCGTCATGCATTCCCTTGAAAACAACATAAATTAACAACAGATTGACTTGTTGCGGCGATAGGAAAACGAAGGTGTCCTTCCACACCCCCACCGTACACAAGCATTTACACGAATAAGAATAACAAGATATGACATATCTACCGGTCCTATCATACCCTCTAACCAACCCACACAACCAAGGGTTCGTTGACAACTTCACCAAAAGACCGATTAGTAATCTCTGGCGTTTAGTAAAATTCACCATTAATTAAAAAAAAAAAAAAAAAAAAAAAAAAAAAAAAAAAAAAAAAAAAAAAAAAAAAAAAAAAAAAAAAAAAAAAAAAAAAAAAAAAAAAAAAAAAAAAAAAAAAAAAAAAAAAAAAAAAAAAAAAAAAAAAAAAAAAAAAAAAAAAAAAAAAAAAAAAAAAAAAAAAAAAAAAAAAAAAAAAAAAAAAAAAAAAAAAAAAAAAAAAAAAAAAAAAAAAAAAAAAAAAAAAAAAAAAAAAAAAAAAAAAAAAAAAAAAAAAAAAAAAAAAAAAAAAAAAAAAAAAAAAAAAAAAAAAAAAAAAAAAAAAAAAAAAAAAAAAAAAAAAAAAAAAAAAAAAAAAAAAAAAAAAAAAAAAAAAAAAAAAAAAAAAAAAAAAAAAAAAAAAAAAAAAAAAAAAAAAAAAAAAAAAAAAAAAAAAAAAAAAAAAAAAAAAAAAAAAAAAAAAAAAAAAAAAAAAAAAAAAAAAAAAAAAAAAAAAAAAAAAAAAAAAAAAAAAAAAAAAAAAAAAAAAAAAAAAAAAAAAAAAAAAAAAAAAAAAAAAAAAAAAAAAAAAAAAAAAAAAAAAAAAAAAAAAAAAAAAAAAAAAAAAAAAAAAAAAAAAAAAAAAAAAAAAAAAAAAAAAAAAAAAAAAAAAAAAAAAAAAAAAAAAAAAAAAAAAAAAAAAAAAAAAAAAAAAAAAAAAAAAAAAAAAAAAAAAAAAAAAAAAAAAAAAAAAAAAAAAAAAAAAAAAAAAAAAAAAAAAAAAAAAAAAAAAAAAAAAAAAAAAAAAAAAAAAAAAAAAAAAAAAAAAAAAAAAAAAAAAAAAAAAAAAAAAAAAAAAAAAAAAAAAAAAAAAAAAAAAAAAAAAAAAAAAAAAAAAAAAAAAAAAAAAAAAAAAAAAACCCCCCCCCCCCCCCCCCCCCCCCCCCCCCCCCCCCCCCCCCCCCCCCCCCCCCCCCCCCCCCCCCCCCCCCCCCCCCCCCCCCCCCCCCCCCCCCCCCCCCCCCCCCCCCCCCCCCCCCCCCCCCCCCCCCCCCCCCCCCCCCCCCCCCCCCCCCCCCCCCCCCCCCCCCCCCCCCCCCCCCCCCCCCCCCCCCCCCCCCCCCCCCCCCCCCCCCCCCCCCCCCCCCCCCCCCCCCCCCCCCCCCCCCCCCCCCCCCCCCCCCCCCCCCCCCCCCCCCCCCCCCCCCCCCCCCCCCCCCCCCCCCCCCCCCCCCCCCCCCCCCCCCCCCCCCCCCCCCCCCCCCCCCCCCCCCCCCCCCCCCCCCCCCCCCCCCCCCCCCCCCCCCCCCCCCCCCCCCCCCCCCCCCCCCCCCCCCCCCCCCCCCCCCCCCCCCCCCCCCCCCCCCCCCCCCCCCCCCCCCCCCCCCCCCCCCCCCCCCCCCCCCCCCCCCCCCCCCCCCCCCCCCCCCCCCCCCCCCCCCCCCCCCCCCCCCCCCCCCCCCCCCCCCCCCCCCCCCCCCCCCCCCCCCCCCCCCCCCCCCCCCCCCCCCCCCCCCCCCCCCCCCCCCCCCCCCCCCCCCCCCCCCCCCCCCCCCCCCCCCCCCCCCCCCCCCCCGGCCCAAAAACCAAAGTCAACTCCCCAATTCCTGGATTGAATACGATAATTGTTGAGAAGGGGGTTGGAAGCAATCCCTTAAATCAAGGAAATGAAAATGTGTTAGAACTGCCTTAGACCATCACCCCTTTCCCCACAATTTAGGATAACTCCATTTTCTACCCCATTAGAAACCATCGAGCTTCTGCAGGAAATTGAGGGTTTTTGATTTGCATCAAGCTTCCTAAAGTCTTCCATTCTAGAAACTTCAAAATCGGCACCTTCAATTTGCCAAGCTCAGCGGTCCATCGAAACCATTGAGCTCAGGAAATTGAGCGTGTGGTCGGTTCGCATCAAGCCTCTAGCAAACCTTGCCGAAACTTCAAAACCCTAAGCACTTCAATTTGCCAAACTCGTGGTTCCCAAAACCCATTTAATCGATAACATTATCTTTGAAAAGGAGATGAGAGGAAAACAACTTAAAACTCAAATTAGAGTAGATGAGAGAAAAGCTAAGATAGGTAAGGAATAAAATGAAATTCCTTAAGCTTTCAAAATCATTTGATACTTTTGAAAATAAGATTTTCCAAAATATCCTAAAGGCGACCAACTGGTTACTACGGTCTGACTCGATACAAACCTTTGTGAGACCGGTTTATCCAATAATCTTAACCATCCATTCGGTCCTAGCATCACAAGCGGATAATCGAGACTCGAGACATGTATACTTCCAGTCGTAACACCTCATCACAAAATTTGTGTATCAATTCCATTCATCCACATAGAACCAAAACACGGGAAGCAGGAGATTAATAATATTAAATCGAGTCATTACAAAGAGGGCCAACAGCCAACAATAAAAGAGACAACAATAATTAACATGAAGCAAAAGTTGCCATAAGATGGCTACAACAAAAGAGCCAATCGGTGTGCCTTTAACCCACAAGGCAACCGAGGACCGCCAACTAGTCGCCAAACCGAACACATCTCACAAAGTGAGGCCCTTGGGGCTCACCTTCCCCAACAAAGCGTAGGCAAAAGCAGTGAGTACTGAATGTACTCGAAGACTTACATGTGGAATAACAAACAGTACATATACTACATCAAGCTTAAACAACAATAAGGTTTATGTTTCATTTTAGCATAAACAAGTTTTCATTTGCAATAATATAATAGATTGAAAGCAATTTAACAAATCTTTTTTAATGTTTAAATAACGAAAGCACAATAATATAACGAGGTAGAACAACAACAATCCGGAAGTGACTAAACCATTAGTCACCACAACAATAGTATGAATTACCCATTCATACCAACCATGTCAAATTTTAATTTAAAGGTTGAAGTCTAACTCTTGCAAAACCTAACCAAGCGTGTCCATAACCTAGGGCGAGGCTATTGAATAGTTTTATCCTGGGGTGTACCATTTACCCACTGGACGCCTTTTGCCAAGCTATTAAGCACACTTCCTTAGGTATCTGCAACGGCTAAGTCCTCTGAGACGTTTCCAATATTGTGAATTATTCGCAGCCGCTATGGATAGAAACCCATACGTTGTGTCGGGTCGTGGCCCGACCTCGGACAACTACCCCTCACGGGTAAAGCCTCGGACAAGCTGCGGCCCCTCGAGGTGGAGAGTCCATCCGGAAACTCCACCACACAACACAAGAACACAATTCCTTTTCACACAACACACACCGCTCCTCCTGCGACTGGAGATAACCACGAAAGTACTAAGTCAAGAGAGGTCCCATATCCCTCTCGCGTGGTTAATCTAAAAATGCTGGAGAGTGTGACACAAGATGTTCGGTCCTTGTTGACTTAGGCAAGACAACCACAAACCCAATAACCCACCATCCAACCACTTGCCCAAGTCCAAATCAATTTTCCATTTTGAATTTTGACTTTACAAAATTAACAAAGCACAAAGTCTTTGGACATAATGGAAGAATAATAATTTTTGTGTGATCAAGACCATCGACTAAGTCGATGATCGCCCAAAAACTAGAACTAGGCATGGCTAAGCACAAAGATTAGTATTCTACTAAGTGACAAGAGTTCATCCATCGAACTCTAATCGCAGCAAATAACCTAGGCTCAAGTAGTAGAGAATAACCAACATCCTCGTTATGCAACTATAGGATCAACTAACCATATTTTAACACAAAGTAGCAATGCATACATACTTGAATTCAAAATATTAAACTTGTAAAATAATAGGATTAACATGATCAAGCCCTTGCACCTTGTTGTGGGTCAAGATGTTCTTTGGGGATCACTCTCGGTATCAATGCTCTTGGATCCTATCGAAAGAACCAAAAAGAACCAATAAGGCAAAAGAAACGAAAAGATCCAACAGTCAACTTCAACAAAAAGCTCTCAAATTTTTACAGTAGAAAGAGCATGATTTTTATGAACTAATGCAACAAGAACCAATTGATTTGGATTCTTAATGCAAAAGATATGGCCAAAACCATTTTGCTCATTTTATAAATCAAAAATGCTACTATTCATTAGCGAAATTTTCGGAGCTATCTTGAGTTTGAAAACATTTCTAAATTAAAGTCTAGTTAAAAACATAATCAACAAAATTTGAATCAACGAAAAGGATTTGAAATGAATTAGTTATGCATTTTACAAGTTATCATATTTTTGGTTGACAAATAAATCTTTCGGAAATCGAATTTAAATCGGCGTGGCGAGCGAGGCGTCGATCAAAGATCCGACGGCCGCGTTCGTGCTAGCAGCGGCAGCGGATTCACACTTCCTAAGCGCTCACCGTTGGATGCGGATCCAGCGGTTCCGCGTGAACCGGGGCGTTGGGCGGTCGAGCGTTCTACGCATAGGGCCGTTGATCTTGGATCCACGGTCCACGGGATCGAACCTTTCGGACGGTCGAGCGTTCATTCGAATCGGACCGTTGATCTTGGATCAGCGGTCCAGCGATTAAGGGTGATTAATTCAAATCTAAGCGCAATCTTGGGCGTAGATCCAAAGATCGCGGTCATAGCGACTCAAGTTCAACTTCAGCGTTTCGTCAGACAAAATTTGTGGGGAAGATTGGCTCGCGCCGCTTTCGCCGGCGGTGAGCAAAAGCCTAAAATGAGTTCCTAACAACCTTGCGCCCAAAGGTACCAACAATTTTGGTGCGGCGGTCTAGAACAGCAAGCCGGAGATGACGAAGACTCAAAATGACCAAAAGCAAGCATAAATGAGCTCAGTGCGGTCCAAGGAGCGGGTGCCAAACAACTAAGGACTAATAAGAGTTGAGCCCAAAGAAGGCAGGAGAATCGGTGGCTCGGGTGAAGAAGAATAGCGATTCGGCCGACTTGGAAATCAAATTGATCTGCTCTCTTACGCCAAAAGCAAAATTGTGAGGTTAAAACTCGGTGAGAGGCTAAGAGGAGAATCAAGGGTTTTGAAAGAGATGCGAACACCACTTTCAGAAGGACGAAGCTCAACAATGGCGGCCAGAGCAAATTTGAAATGGAGCTCGAGCAGCATCTACGGTGGTCTTTGGAGCTCAAGAGTGTTCAAAGGATGCTAAGGAAGCCTGGGAAGTTTATAGCCGAAGGAGCAAGGAAGAAACAGCGGAAGAAAAATGGTGGGGCTCGTGTTGAGGCCGTGAGAGCGCGAGAGCAAGTGACAACGGCGACGCGACTATGGAGCGGGGCGGAAGCATTAAATCGGAAGAGCCGTTGGCGAGGAGAAGTGACCGACGCTGCACGCTCCGAAATTTCACCCTCTATTGACCATGGCGGCCTTGGCGTGAGTGAGCGATAGCCGCCGGTAGTTGGATTGAAATCGAGCGGTGAAAAACAGTCGATAATAACGATTCAAGCGCTCACTCAATCACGGACCGTTGATTTGGATCCTACGGTCCGCGTTGCGCAAAGCGTTGGACGGTCGACGTTGGCGCGATCGTGAACCCTCGATTTAGAATCAGCGGTTCAAATGGATCGGTAGCGTTCGGATGGTCGAGCGTTCACGCGATCGTGAGCGTTCGATCTTGATCAACGACTCACAACACTTTCGCCCGACGTCGAGCGGTGCGATTAGTTGGTTGGACCAAATCAAGTGGCTCGAGCCAGTCGTCCGAACAGGAGCGAGTGAGGTTAGGGTTTGAATTTGAATAGCTGATTTTGGAGGAATTATTTGGGGTAGCAAACAAACCCCAAAAATTATGAAATTTTAAATGGAGATTGCTAACAGGATGATGAACCTTATATAAAATTTTCAGAGACTTTTATGCCTGCATTTTCTCTAAAAATTCAGAAGGCTAATTTAGGAGTTTGACTAATGTTTGACTTGCCTCAAAAATTATCAAATAATTTCTGAAAATTATGAAATAATTCTGAGTGTTAAACATCACTCCTAGGTTCAATGAAAATTATTTCCAAAGGTTGGGCACAAGATTTTCATGAGGAGACTTGTGTTGGTGTCCAAATGGCAATTTGATTTTGATTCCACATAATTCCTTTACAAAAATTATGGGCCGATTACAAAAATCAACATCGATACATGAAACACATTGTGAACCCCACTTATGGAATCGGAAGGTCCAAACGGTGCTAATTTTCCAATTGTGTCACTATTGGGAATGGTCCAATATACCTTGGGCTAAGCTTCCCTTTATTGCCGAACCGCACCACGCCTTTAGATGGCGATACTCTCAATGTAACTTCGCTTCCCACCAATTCCAAATCTCGCCGACATCCGAGATAGCTTTTCTCACGGCCTGAGCACCAACAAATTTCTTAACTTCGCCACTTTAGCTAATGCTTGTCAACCCACGGACCCAAGATCGCCGCTCTCCAACCTCATTCCAAAGACAACGGGACCGCACTTGCGCCATAAAGAACCTCGTATGGTGCACAACATCGGCATGATAACCGTTGTTATAAGCAAACCGCCAAAACTAAATGGTCTTCCCAACCCTTCCCAGATAAAACACAACACCGAGCATATCCTCTAATGTCCGAATGGTGCGTCGACCGACCATCCGTCTGGGGTGGAACGCGTGTTAAGACGAAGTCGCTGCACTCAACGCACCCTACAAACTTTCCTAATTTGAAACGAACTTGGCATCTCAATCGAAACAATGGTCTTGGCACCGCAAACGCATAATTTCTCGTACATAGAGAGGAGCCAAATCGCTTGTCAATTGGTTGTACGAATAGGAATGAAATGTGCACTTACCAACCGTCCACAATTACCCAAATAGCATCCTTTTCTCGCAAGCGCGAGGTAAACCAACAACAAAATCCATAGATATATCGTCCCATGGCCAAACGGTACCTCCAAGGGTTGCAATACCGGCTGTCGCTTGTGCTCACCTTGACCCACACACCCCACATGATGCCACATATTGTGCGATATCAATTTTCATCTGCTTCCACCAAAAATTTTCTTTAAATCTTTGTACATCTTGGTCTCACCAGTGGTGTACTGTATAGGAGTACGATGGGCCTCCTTCAAAATCTCATGTTTAATCTGAGACTGTGGAACAGAGGCGCCCTTAAAGCGCAAAATATCGACTCGCCCACACTAAAGTGGCCTTGCTTTCCTCAAAGACAACGCTTCTCACTGCTGGAGCATCTGATCTTGCCGCCAGGCCGCCTGCACTTGATCCGAAGAGCTTACTCTAGAAGCAATCGAGTCTCGGCCTCGATGGTACCGCAAATGTAAGGAAATATCCATACGCCAAAGTCGCAATAAGACAATCGAGGATAGGAGGTGTCGCCTTGCGACTCAAAGCATCGCCACCACATTAGCCCATCGATGGTATCAATAGTAAGATCATAGTCCTTGATCAACTCTAGCGATCTCCTCCGCCTCAAGTTCAAGTCCTTCCGTAAAGATGTATTTCAGTTTGTGGTCGTGAATACATCACAAGATTCGCAGCATGATAATGGCGCCAGATCTTCAAAGCGTGAATCATCCGCAGAAGCTCTAGATCATGAGAAGGATAATTCGCCATGTTTCTTCAACTGCCTCGACGCATAGGCAATCACTTCACCATCCTCGCATGAGTACAAAACCAAGTCCAACTATGGACGATCGTAATAGATAGTGAACCTCTTCCTGTGCTCAGAAGAGTAAGAATTGGAGCAATACCAATCTATCTTTCAAAGTGCAAAATCAGGCCACATGCATCGTACTCATCGAACCTAACACCTTTCTGTTAATCGACATTGGTCTAGCAATGGTTGAAAAACCTCCACAAACCACCGTAATAGCCACTAAACCTAGAAAACTCCTTACTTATTTGACATTGGTTGGCCTCCCACTCTACCACCGCCGAAATCTTGCTAGGATCAATCAAATACCCTTCGATTAATAACGTGGCCCGTAAACCCAACTTCGTAAATTCGTAACTCACACTTCTTCACTTGGTATAGAATTGATTCTCTCTAAAGTTTCAAGTACCAATCTCGATGGGGTGTGATCCTCTTTCGCCTTGGAATAAATCAAGATATCATCTATGAATACCACAACGAAATCATCAAGGTATTGATGCAAGATAACGCTCATGGCTTCCATGAAAACTGCAGAGCATTCTAGTCCAAAAGACATAACTTTATACTCATAATGACCATACCGAGAAAGTCGCCTTCTCAATATCCCGCCACGAACCCGACCGATTATAACTCGATCGAGGTCAATCTTGAAAATATCTTAGCTCCTTTCAACCGGTCAAAAGATCCTCAATGCGAGGCAAAGGATATTTGTTCTTCATACGCCGATTAAGAGCCCGATAATCCACGCATACGCGCCACCGCCATCTTTCTTCTTAGTAAAAGAACAGCGCCCCATGGCGATACGCCACGTTAATCATACCCTTGGATAGCGATCGTCCAATTGTTTCTTCAATTCTCCCGAAGGGTCGAGCCAACCGTAAGGAGACATGGATAAGGGTCAGTTCCTAATAAGATCAATCCGAACTCCACTTTCCGCGACGGAGGCATTCCCCGAAGCTCCACAGAAAACATCAAAACTCATTCACAATTGGAATCTCCTATACGCAATAAAGAGTCACTTCTCGTTGAGAGACCAAAGCAACCCAATGGTTGACACTCTGCCTAGGAAATGTACTAGCCAATACAAACAACGAATCGATGGTGCGCCGCTTGGTATACCAATTCTTCACCGGACGGCCTTTAAAGTCACCGCCTTCCGTAAACAACATATCTTAGCACGGTAGGAACAACCACCATACCGTAATAATATCAAACGGTGACAACTTGATCACCATCAAGTTGGCGGTGAAAACCTCATCATCAATAATAATGGAACAAATGCATGACAAACGGTAGAGCCGAAATAAGACCCCGAGAGCCGACTACCACGCACTGTAAATAATTTGTAGACTCAACCCACTCTTCTAGTAAACTCTAGGGACACAAAAGAATAAGTAGCCCCCAATCAAATAGAACAAAAGCTTCATGCGACTCAACTAGAAGAGTACTGTCACCACGTCAGACACCACAGCCTCGTGGAGGGCATGGCGACTCGTTGCGCCGGAGCAGGACGCCTGACACTCATACGGCGATAACTAACCCATCAGGAGGAACGACGACGGAGGTGTAGACGGCACGGGTTCTAATAGAACCTCAAGGAGGTGCCGAGTGAAAGCTGCAGACACCCACTCGAGGAAATCAGGGTGTCAAACCGCCGCTAGAGTCCGAATCAGAGCCTGAAACACCGATGAAGAAATCGGCTGACTGCTCCCACCTGATAATGCTTGCCGATTCTGCTTCCATATCGACGACTTGTACTTCCCACTACACCGGACGCATGTCCCCTCAAGGAACACTCAAGTACTCTCGACATGTCCTCACTACAACCGAAACACCCTGTGAAGGACCAAATGGCAACAGAGGGGGTAATGGTGCCTTAAAATTAAGAGCCCTTTAATGTATTTAAACAAGATCTACAAAACCTCTCAAGATGAGTAACACTGTGAAATCGTGAGAACTAAAACAGTTTCATTCTCGTTTCACAAAATCGAAGATCCGATTCTATTTTACAGTAGTTCCATGACTGTAGAAGTTCCGGTAATGCGGAAGTTCCGTCAGGTAAAGTCTACTTGGACAATCGGAAGTTCCATTGTCTCCGACTCATCAAAGCAAAGGCGCCTCGGTTTTTCCTAAAATCCAAAGTAAATCTTGAATGCTCTTCTCTCGTCAAGTTTCACAGGACATCATCCTAAGCAACATCTTGACCTCATGGAGAAGAATCGCAAACAAAGATTCACCAAACAAGCCAAAATCGGATTTCTTGAAGAAGGGGCAAGAAAGACCAAAACCCACGATAGACAAGATTCTCTCGATTCTTAGTTCATGAAACTTTGAGGATGCATTAGCAATATTAAAACGACTCTAGACATCAAGTTTCAAGCTATTTCATAGGACTAATCAAAGATGCATCAAAACCTAAATATTCAACAAGAGCAAAGAAGGAATAAGAGAGGCATAAACCAGTAATCAAAACTTCGAGTTTCATTGATAGAATCAACAGATTACAGAGGAAACACTCAGAGGAATGATTACAAAGTGTTTCAGCCATCCTCTCAACTCAACAAACTCTCAAAAGCAAACCAAACCTTTTTCTAAGGCTAACCCTAATTTTCTCTCTCAAAGTCTAACCCTAACTCTGTGTTCTCCCCTATTTATAGCCTTTGCTAATGGGCCTCCAACCCATTAAGCCCGCTACACCGAAATCAACCGCCCACTTTTGCCGCTATATAAAAGACCCTTTCGCTCTTGGCGCACCTTCCGAAGCCTTCCAGACACCTTGTTGTGCACGCACCGCAACCGCTTTCAAGATTCACCGCGCTTCTCGACACATCCCAACCGCTTCGACCTCAACGCCTCGCGCAATAGTCCGTCCACGTGTCTCGCCACGACTCCATCTTGATGCCCCGCACCAACACACGTAAAAACACATCACATAGCATTGCACAATATCATAGCATCATCATTTGTATAAGACTCAAACTCATACAAAATCAAAATCACAAATCAACCTTCTCTCGACACGCTTCGACACACCGGAAGTTCCAAGATTTCACCACGGCCGAAGTTCCGATTTTAACATCCGCATTTGTCGAGCTTTCATCGAAGTTCCGCTCAACATCAAGGGTACTCCGATATCCTAACAACCGAATTTCCGTATATTTGATTCGACTTGGTACCTCGTGAGAACACTCAATGTCGAAATATCTGACACTCCGCTACCCCTTGTGCGGAAGTTCCGATTTCTTTCTACGAGACCAAAACCAGATTAATCTGAAGATCCTATTTCCAACGCCGTAGTTCTGATTTATCGAACTCTCGCCCATACACAAATGTAGTTCCGATTTCCAAATCATCGTAAAACACCCAAACCTAAAAACTCAACTCTCAATCTAATCAACACACTTGTCAAATACTCATCACCTGAGTGGAGGACCTCTCACATGGTCTCTCAATCTCCCCTTGATGAGTATATTGACAATCACCAAAAAGCATAAGATGAGTTTGAGTTTAAAATCAACCAAGGTCTAAACAAGAGAAGTTAAGCTCAAGACCAAGTTGACAAAAGAGAAAGACTTGAGATGAGATGAAAGAGCAATTTTCACACAAAACTCAAGGCTTTTCTCCGTAAGGCTTTTTCTCACAAAAATTCTCCCCTTTGGCAATAAAATCATCAATATGTAGAAAAGGGAGGAAAAGACTATATGATGTTCATTTTAAGCATTAGGAGCCATGTAGATTATCCAAAATGATTATTAGAGAATTACACCAAGCCATAACACGTAAGAATGCTATCAAGATCATGACAATTGATGTAGAGAATAGCTAAGACAGTAAATCCATAACTGATTAATGATCCAATTCTTAGGGTGTCAATTAAGTCAAGATTGAAATCTAGCTAAAGATATCCAAGGATGATGCAAGCCATGTCAAATAATCTAAGTTGAACCAAGAAGACTATACATCAATACTTTAGAGTGCTACCATTGAAGAAGGACTCATTTTATCCGTAACTCTGCCTCTTTGAAGAAGCAATTTTAGCACATTTTTCTCTTTCAAGACTTTTATGGTTTTATCTCAAGAAAGCAAGCTCGACTAGGTGCCATCCACAACCGCCTCCTAAGCTTCAACCATTTTTCTTTAAGGCTCATTAAGGTTTTATCTCAGTTAGCAAGCTCGACTATGTGCCATCTACAACCGCCTCGAGCTTCAATCCATTTTTTTAGCCATGTGCTAGATCCTAAGCCTATGCGACCACCCAAGCAATGCACTTAAGGAGGTGATCTTAGGTCATCCAAGGCCCCCCGAGTTCATGCCTAGTGCAATGGCAAGCCGCCTCATGAGAAAGATTTGGTGAGATCGCTTTTTTCGCACAAAAGAGATCATTTTTGCTTTTGAAGTTTTTAGACCAAAGGATTAGAGATAAGTCATGTTTCTCTAACAAACTATATAGCTTACTCAAAAGTTCAAAAGAGATTCAGACTCAACTCAAACTTACTTGACATGGCTAAAATCATAAAAGGATAGTTTCAACTGCACTAGTCTCAAGAGCTATCATGACAAGATTTTAATTCAAGTTTAGCATTTTTTAAATCACCTTAGCATGGCAAAGACTAAACTACACATAAAAAGTCATGATAGATCTAGCAGCTTTAGCATAAATCATGGCAAGATGTAAAGCAAGGAAAACATATCATAAGGGATAATAAACAAGGCTCCATTTGATTATAATGCAATGCGGAATGAAATGCACAAAAATCCAGATTCCCTTCGTAATGAGATGCATCTTTTAATTCAAAGGAATTATGACAAAATTAAGAGTATGGAATAACCAAGAATAACTCCTCAACCAAAGGAACAAAAACGAATCCGATAAGTAAAATGTAAAAGGCAAATCCTTTAGAGCATAGAAAAGATATAGAGAAAACTATCGCTCGCATGTGTTCTTATCTACCCCATATGATTCTAGGACTATTAGCCGATCAACTCATACACTAAGGAGCAAACACTCGTCCCTCGTTCACCCAAGGGTGGCCCGAACCGCTAGAACCTATAAGAAGTGAGTAAGCTCTACTTAGAGAAGGAATAAACAAGCTAATAAGCAAGATCCTAGAAGCACAAGACAAGAAGTAGCACTCAAAGCAATTTGGCAAGTGAACCACTCTAACCTATGCCGGAAGGACTTCACCCAAAAAAAAAAAAGAAACCGAAGGAGTCATAGTATAATATAATATAATATAATATAATATAATAGTAGCACAAAGCTCCTCACAGTCATTCCGTAGGACAAACCACCCCAAGCTCTCCTCAGCAGCAGCCAAAACCGAGAGCCGTCCAGAGGCTTAGTGAAGATATCCGCTAACCGGTGCTCACTCTCCACAAACCGGAGCACAATGTCACCCTTTCTACATGGTCTCAAGAAAGTGATATCTCGATATCAATATGCTTGGTCCGAGAATGTTGCACTCGGTTCTGGCAATGCAAATCGCAGACGTAGTTATCACAAAAGAGTGGAACGCAATGATAGATAACCCAAACTCGCAGGTCGAGACCATCCAAAGCACTTGGCTACAAAGAATCGGCCGCAAAGAACGCACTCGCCTCTCGCAGCGGGATCGCGAACACCGGATTGCCTCGACTGACCGTGAGACAGAGAAGTGCCAATGAATTAGCAAGTGCCGAAGTGCTCTTCCTATCTATCCTATAGCAATAAATCTGTGACGGAGAAGGCTCTAAGAGATAGACAAGAGGAGGAGGAGTACCGTGATACCATAGTCAATGGTAGCTCAAGGTACCGAAGATGCGCTTTCACCGCCGACGGAGATACGCGAGGAGAAGCTCAAACTGAGCACAAAGACACACGTAAAAGTGTATGTCCGGTCTCGAGGCCGTGAGGTACAAGAGAGAGCCAATCATGCTCCTCAAATCTTTTGGTCAATGTGTTCGCGCCTTCATCCGGATCCAGAAAGCAAACCAGATGCCATCGGAGTTGATATCGCTTTCCATCATTCATGTCAAAACGCCTCGTGAGGTCTCGAGTGTATTTGCCTTGATGAAGAAAGGTACCCTCCCGAGTCTGCTTGATTTGGAAGCCAAGGAAGAAGCTCAACTCGCCCATCATGCTCATTTCAAACTCCGAGCTCATGACATCGAAAACTGGAAACGAGCATGCGAGGAGCCACCAAAGATGATGTCGTCCACATAAATCAACGAGCAGAAGATCAGAGCCTAGACGGCGGATGAACAAGGTCTTATCAATTTTACCCATCTCAAAACCATGGCTCAGCAGATAGGACTTAAGCCTTTCATACCAAGCTCTGGGAGCCTGCTTGAGTCCATACAAAGCTTTGGAAAGCCTGTGAGACATGGTTAGGTATTTGGGGTTCTCGAAACCAGTGAGGTCATTCTCGACATAGACTTCTTCCTCAATAAGGCCATTGAGGAAGGCACTCTTGACATCCATCTCGCAAAGCTTGAAACCCTTAGAAGTCGCAAAGGCAAGCAGTGGATTCTAATGGCTTCAAGTCTAGCTACGTGGGCAAAGGTCTCTTCAAATCTAGACCTCAACTTGAGAGTACCCCGAGCTACCAAATTCTAGCCTTGTTTTGAATGACTAACCCATCTTCACTTTGCTTGTTCTTGAACACCCATTTGGTCCCAATGATATTGTGACCTTTGAGGGGGCTCAACAAGGACCAGACCTTGTTTCTTTCAAAGTTTTCCAACTCCTCATGCATATGCGTTTGTCCAAGACTCATCGATAGAGCATGACAAACATCTTTAGGCTCAAATGAGGCGACAAAGGCGTAATGGAGACAGAAGAGAGATAAGCCGCCTTTGGAACGGGTGACACGCCAGAGAGGTCTCCAATGATCCGCTCAAGGATGGTCCTTTGAATGTGTCTTGGAGGTCCAGGTGAGATGAAGAAGTGGCCTCTACCTCATGATCGAGATGAGATAGGAACAGAGCCACTAGCTTCAAGAAGCGTATGGTAGGGCCGATCTCCTCGAGGTGCAAGGGAAGAAGGCACTCAAGAGGAGGAGGAAGAACTGGATCGTAGACAACCTTCATCTCCCGTTTTCCTCTTCGCCCACAAAGATGGACTCGCATCGCTCTAAAGAACTCGAGATATCGTGCCTAGTCCCCTGACCGGCCTCATCGAAAGTCACCACGTGTCTCTAACAATTTACTAGACTCGCAGCCTGCACTCTATAGGCACGAAAGAAGTCGAGTAACCTGCAAAGATCCCATCACAAGATCGTGACTCAACTTATCTAGGTTCCTGTACTTGTAATAAAACACTTGCAACCAAACACACGAAAATGCGAGACGCCTGGTTTTCGCCATATCTCAACTCATAAGAAGTGCGATGCAAGAGTGCCCAAGAAAGACTCATAGAAACATGACAAGCAAGAGTAATTGCCTCACCCAAAACTTCCTAGGTGTAGAGTATTCATCAAGCATCGCCCCGCCATCTCGACTAAGGTACGGTTCTTCCTCTCCACAACGCCATTTTGTTGGGGACGATGGAGACGAGAACCGTGCTCTACATCTGCCTCACCACAAAACTCTCAAAGTAGGAATTCTTGAACTCGTGCCATTATCAATGCGAATTGCTCGTAATGCACCGGGAGCTCAACAGAAGCCTACTAAAAGACCACGAAAAAGAGTAAACGCCTCATCCTTCGAGGCTAAGAAAAACACCCAAGAATACCTCGAGAAGTCATCGACCACTACAAGCACGCACCACTTCCTCCCATCGATCGCACTCTAGCCGTCCCACAGTGTCCATATGGAGCAGCTTGACCGGTGCATCCGTCATAGTCATCAGAATCGAGGATGTGAAGCAAGAACCATTTTGCCGTGCCGGCAAGGAGCACAAACAAGATCCTGACCATTTTGAGTTTCGCAAACCACGAATGAGATCGCGGCCGCTAACTCGGTCGATGATCAAATCCTATATGACCAAGTCTCCTATGCCGTAAAGTCAAATCACGGATTCGTAATTAAACATCGGAGAGGATCACCGTAAGATCCAAAAAATCAGACGAAAGATCCTCCCATATCGAGAAATCCCGCAAACTAGACTACCCAAGAATCAAGAATTTTGCAATTGTTTTTCTTAAAGCTCACCTCAAACCGCCATCTGTAAGTTGAGAGATCAAAGCGCATTATACCGCAGCCTTACTTACTAAGGCAACATCTTTTAAAATAAAAGAATCATTAATGCTCACAGACCTTTAGCGATGACGCCCCAAATGAAGCATCTCCAAGGTGATCGCCTCATCACCCGAGCGCGGGCTAGGAAGAAAACCAACGAGACTCACTCAATATATGACGTGAACAACCGAGTCTACAATCCGCACCTTTCCTTCCCAAACCGGCGACTCGAGTCAAACAGAGAAGTCTCGAGATCGGGTGAATCAACAGTGATTTTGGCACCCAATACCGAGTAACACGGCGAAATGATGAAGTAGTCAAGCAAGACCGACTCTATCTACCCTACGCCTCGTCACTCAACAAGTCAAAGATCTCACTGTTGTCAATCCGACCGCTATGGAAGAGCGAGTGGCGCTGCGAATATGTCGATCTCGCCATGTAGCTATCTCAAAGGAAAACGAGATCTACCCTCGACGGCTGGTTACGACCAAAGGGAGCATGAGGACTAAACTAAAACTCGTAAAAACCAAGTCCTCGACGCCCAAAATCATCGATGGAACAAACCTAGATCTCATGTTGGTCTTAGGTGCACTCAAGATCCGGGCTGACTCGAATGTGCCTAAGAGACTCAACACGGCCTCTACGCGAACTTGGCGCTCAAGCAATGATCAACTAAATGTCCATCTTTCCGATAAGGTGCAATGATACTTCGCCTTCGAGAGGCCGGTCGCAGTGGAATCACCTTGTCGTCGAAATCCTTTGAACAAAACCCGCCGACTTAAAATTTACTTTCTCGCCCCGGCTTAGTTTTGATCACACCGTGCTATGGTTTTGAGCACGACAGTGGATGCTTCCTCATATCCTCCCCGGATATCATATCCTAGACCCCGATTAAATCTGCAAATTTTAGATTTGTCTAGAATGAGATTGAGCTTCTTGCCTCCTACAAACCTCTCGAGAGTGTTCATAAGATACCGACACTCCCGAAAGAGAGAGTGCAAGAAGAGCAGGGGAAGAAGAGACAACAGAAGGTAAGGGAGCGTAAGAAGAACCAACAATGAGGAAAGATTGGCTTGTGCACGCACAACCGACTTTGGGGGAACATCCCATCAGCTAATGATTGGTTCACGCTGCTAGGCGCCTCTACCAAACCCTTAGACTTCTTCCCAAAGACACACAATACAAGCAGATGATTGTGTCTCTAGAAGGTCCTTAGTTAGCTTCACACATTTTTCATCCAAAGCAATCAAATCACATTTTAGTTTATTACATTGCTTGCATGGTGAGCTAACAAGATCCTTAGAAGCATACTGAGCCAATTTGTTACTGTGATCAATCATTTCTTGAAACTGCTTAGATACATATTCTAGTTCAGCAGTTAACTTAGGACAGTTTAAACAAGAAACAATAGGCTCTAGTAGCGCAGCCTTGAATTCAAAGAATTTTGTGATCTCGCCTGCTTTAGGTTCATCTTGAGATTATTACAATTTTCACAAGTTTCAGGCAGATCAAGCAACATGGTATAAAGACCTCTAAACGAATTGTCCTTAACCTCACATGAGGTGCAAGCAGTAGCCTCAATAGTAGTGGATGCAGGAGGTGCTACCCTACTCATCTCTAATTCAGCAAGAAGGCTAATGTTCTCTACCTTAATCATGTCAAGTTCAGAGGACACACTATCATGCAAGGTCCTTAGTTTTTCCATGTCATCAAGCAAAGCACAAATAGTGTCACAATCATCACGGGAGGGAGCAGATGTAAGTAAAGTAAGCTCCCGTGATAGTCTAGCTACTTCCTTCTCCAACACAGAACACTTAGCCCTAGACTTAGCATGAAATCTACCTAGCTTAAGAAAAGCATCATTAAGCTGGTCGTAAGTGGACTAACCTCGTCGGAGTCGGAGTACATCGCATTGTCGCTCGGGCCGGGCCTCGAGGGCCATGAAGCACATGCCGAGAAGTTGCCGCCGCCCTTGGGATCATGATCGCCCTTCCCATCATCGCCACTCCACCCCTCCACCTCGCCGGTGTCCGGCCTCACGAGGGCGTGAGGACGCGATGGAATGCCTTCTTTGCCTTCCCAAAGTTGCGAACTTCTTCTTGCCTTGATCAGTGCCGAGGGCTTCGTGTTGCGGTTCTTGTCGATGTAGTCGCTCTTGCTTGGACCGCCATAGTCACCTTTGCCCTTCCCAAGCTTGGGATGTTGTTTCGGATGTGGTTGGGGCCACCACACTCAAACAAATCACAGACCTCCTCTTTACCATCCCTCCTCCTCTGTAAGCATGAGAAAACTTCCGAGCTAGGAGGGCTAGCTGCTCATCCTCAAGTCGCTCTAACCGATCATCGCTATGTCACGAGAGAGCACCTAGGAGAACCCACGATCGACTGTAAGAAGATCCGTAGTAGGATCGCTGACTAAAGCCATCGATCGTGACTTCGACCTTCGAGAGACAATGTCAATCTCGTGAGTCTTGAGACGCGAGTAAAGCGCATCAAGAGTCGTGGTCGAGAGGTCCAGGTTATCTTTGATGGTAGTCACTTTCATCTCCCAAACACGAAGATCAAGTGCGTAAAGCATCTGTCGAGCGCTATCCGAGTCGGGTATGTAAGACCGACCGCCGAGGTTGCTCAAAATCTTGTGAAAACGCCGAAAAGCACTCGCCAAGAGATTCACCAAAGAAGCATCTCAAATTTATCAGATTCACGCTTGAACTGGTCTTGTCGAACCGTCTTAACCGGGTAGTGCCTCATGGTATGCATCGAGGGTCACCTGATGTCGTAAGCGTAAATCAAATGAGAAATGCGATCAAACTCACTTCGCCAAACCCTCAATGATTATGTTCCTTGCCTTAGCATTTGCCTCAACATCGCCATGTTTCCAAAGATTGATGTTCTCATCGGCAGAACAAAAAATCTAACCTTCACCTTTCTCCGTGATGGCATACCCCGAGCCCGGATGTAAGTTTCCATTCGCTCTTCCGTAAGGGGTAATCCGCACCATCAAAACTGGAGGCTTGTGGAATACTTGTCCGCTGTTATGGCTCAACCGACCGTTAAGATCTATCAAGAAGAGCTAACCGCCTCGATACCAATTGAAGGACCGAAATGGCAACAGAGGGGGTGAATGGTGCCTTAAAATTAAGAGCTCCCTTTAATGTATTTAAACAAGATCTACAAAACCCTCTCAAGATGAGTAACACAAAATCGAGAACTAAAACAGTTTCATTCTGCTCACAAAAATCGAAGATCCGATTCTACCCGCAGTAGTTCCGACCGTAGTTCCGGTAAGTGCGAAGTTCCGTCATGTAGTTACTTTGACAATCTAAGTTCCGATTGTCCCGATCAAGAACAAGGCGCCGGGTTTTTCCCAAAAATCCAAAGTGCTAAATCTTGAATGCTCTTCTCTGGTCAAGTTTCACAGACATCATCCTAAGCAACATCTTGACCTCATGGAGAAGAATCGCAAACAAAGATTCAACAAACAAGCCAAAATCGGATTTCTTGAAGAAGGGGCAAGAAAGACCAAACCCACGATAGACAAGATTCTCTCGATTCTTAGTTCATGAAACTTTGAGGATGCATTAGCAATATTAAAACGACTCTAGACATCAAGTTTCAAGCTATTTCATAGGACTAATCGAAGATGCATCAAAACCTAAATATTCAACAAGAACAGAAAGGAATAAGAGAGGCATAAACGAGTAATCAAAACTTCGAGTTTCATTGATAGAATCAACAGATTACAAGAGGAAACACGGAGGAAAGATTACAAAGAGTTTCAGCCATCCTCTCAACTCAACAAACTCTCAAAAAGCAAACCAAACCCTTTTTCTAAGGCTAACCCTAATTTTCTCTCTCAAAGTCTAACCCTAACCTGTGGTTCTCCCTATTTATAGCCTTTGCTAATGGGCCTCCAACCCATTAAGCCCGCTACACCCGAACGGAACCGCTCCACTTTTGCCGCTTATAAAAGACCATTTCGCTTTGCGCACCTTCCGAAGCCTTCAGACACCTTGTTGTGCACGACTCGCAACCGCTTTCAAGATTCACGCCGCCTTGACACATCCCGACCGCTCGACCTCAACGCCCCGCGCTTAGTCCGTCCACGTGTCTCGCCACGACTCCATCTTGATGCCCCGCACCAACACGCATAAAAAGACATCACATAGCATTGCACAATATCATAGCATCAATATTTGTATAAGACTCAAACTCATACAAAATCAAAATCACAAATCAACCTTCTCTGCACAGTTCTAGACACAATCGAAGTTTCAAGATTTACCACAATGAAGTTCCGATTTCGAACATCCGCGATTTGTCAGTTTATCGGAAGTTCCGCGCTCAACACTGCGGTACTTCCGATATCCGAAACAACCGACTTTCCAGATATTTGATTCCGATTTGGTACCTCAGAGAACACTCAATGTCAGAAATATCGGACACTCCGCTACCCCTTGTGCGGAAGTTCCGATTTCCTTCGGCCGAGACCAAAACCCAGATTAATCGAAGATCCTATTTCCAACGCCGTAGTTCTGATTTATCTAACTTCCGCTCCATACACGGTAGTTCCGATTTCCACGACTAACTTAAAACACCCAAACCTAAAAACCCAACTCTCAATCTAATCAACACACTTGTCAAATACTCATCACTCAGAGTGGAGGACCTCTCACATGGTCTCTCATCATGCCCTGACCTGGAACAGGACACATCTGTGGGAGGGAAGATGAAGAACGTGGCGCCGAAGAGGAAGGCCGCCATCACGAGGTGACGCGAGTTGTGACCCCCGGAAACCTCTTTGGAGCGGGTCACTGAAATGACCCACCCCCACTACCAAAACTCCGCTTCTTCCCACCACCGGAACCACCGGTGACGACAGAACCAATAGCAGCTTGCCCCTGCGAAAAAGGACCTTTCTCCAACTCCATACATCCGCCTCGCCGACCATCGAGTCAAGTCGCGCACCTCGCCGCCTCCCAAAATTTGGCGACATTCCGTTGAGGCCCCGCTGAACCTCTTAGCCTTCTCCCTATCGCTATTCGCCATACCGTACAAAACACACCGATTATTGAACCCAACCTCATACTCAGACATCACATCTTCCTTGCACAAAAGTCGAGCGATTGCTCCATCTTCTCAATGAAGGAGTCCGGATAAAATTGTGTCCTCAGAATCTCTCCACAAATACCTCCCAAGTAACAGAACCCTGCTCTGGAGTTCTGGAAGACAAGACTCCTTCCCACCGATGTCACCGCCTTCAGCCTGTGGGCACAAATCGCGCTTTCAAGCTGGATGTCGCTCTAATGCTCCAAATCGACGCCCATGTACCTCAACCATTCGCACTGAATCGTGTGCTCTGCCCACAAAAGTGTCCAAACCAAGTGACATCCAATCACGAGGCTCATTCTAACCTCGGTGGAACAAGAGTGAAGAATGTGTTCCACACAAGCACAAGAATGCAGGAATTGCCGCCTCGTAGTTGTTGACGGAGTTGTCGATTCTCTCTTATAAGGTTTTGAATAAGATCTCACAGAGCGGCCGGTGGCTCAACGACCGAGGCGCAATGGAGGCAATCTCCTCAAGAGCAAAGACCACCAACCTTTCGGACGAAGACGATGAAATGCCGATCCGCGCCACGACCACGACCACGGGTCCGTGGGACGACCACGACCACGCCTCTACCTCTTGCCATCTATGAACATCACAACAACAAAGCCAACCTTTAACTTAATGAGAATAGAAGTGCGAAGTAATTCAAGCATCGAGTAATAGGTGAAAACCATCAATAGAAATGCGAAGTATTAAATTACCCAAACTCTCCTATCAGTACAAGCAGTGTCAATTTAATATTTTGTATTAACCACGGACCAAGCCCGCTCCGATACCGATCGTAACACTCGGATATTCTAAGCCAAGATGTCACACAAAACTAATAAATACTAAGAATGTATGACAATAACGATTTAATCAAGCTTAATTAATAAGAATCCATAAGTATCAACGACAAACATTAACAAGATCATGAGAGGGAATAGAAACATTCATAATAAAAAACGTACGATGAGTGATACTCAAACTGGATTATTGCAATTTGGGAACTTAACGAATAGTTGTCATGAATGAAGGATAACAATAATATTTTTTATTTGATAAAGGTGATGTGCAACAGGTCGACTACCCTCAAAAGGACTTGCCCTCCTCCTCATTTACCTAAATAAAACACACAAAGCAAGGATGAGCCAAAGACTCAGAAGTACTTAAACAAACGATGTAATCATAAACCGAACAAAGCAAACCACAACTGCTTGTGCAAAACATCTTTGAACTCAATTGTATATGAATGTAATGATATTATGCAAGGAAGGAATGGATCGCCACAACATATACTCCAGAGATAGTGAGTGACGCACCTGCCGGTGTTCACTTAAGCCCGTGATTTAACCAAGCACGGGACCTCAAATACCGTATGAAGAACGTTTCATACGGGTGTCCAACATTGCCCACATTGGAATGGTGGGTCTTACATGCCCATTCTGGAATTGATGGGACTTAATCAAATTTCCACTCCCGTGGACGGAAACGAAACATGCATGAATGGAATGAATCATGTATCACAAGAAACATAAATATTGGAACCTATCCACATCATGAGCACAACACAATAGCAATCATAAATTCACCACAACATCATGCATTCCCTTGAAAACATCACAAATTAACAAACAGTACTTGCCTTCCGTGCTGCAACGTACTAGGAAGCAACGAAGGTGTCCTTCAACCCACCGCCTCACCGCCTACACAAGTATTTACACGGAATAAGAATAACAAGGTATAACGTATCTACACGTGTCCTATCATACCCTCTAACCAACCCACACAACCAAGTGTTCGATTTGACAACTTCAACAAAAAGACCAGATTACTACTCTACTGGCAGTTGTACGGTAAAATTCACCATTAATTATCTGTAACTCCTAAATACCTGAAACCAGTGCTCATATTTTCCTAATGAACCAGGCTACGAAACTTTAGTTGGTGAGATCCTCTGATTCGGCAAAAACAGAGGACTAATCTACCCAAGAAGACACCGACAGAAATCTGTCCAGATTTCAGAACAGTCGTAAAGAAAAGTATGTAACTTTCAGTCTATAAATCCTATGGAGATGATATTTATCAATCTGGAATTATGGAGAAATTATCTTCAAAAACCTATTTGGGTGGCCTCCCTGAATCTGTCTCTATCTAGAACAAAACTGTAGAGCAACCAACAGTCTCCAAAATTTCTGACAGACAAAGCAGTGTTCGGTTAAAAATTCATAACTCCTAAACCACTGAGTGGAATCTCGTGATCTCGGTGCCAAAAGAAAGCTAACGAAACCAGGAACATATCTCTAGTAGAGGTCAACCCGAGATTCGGCATCTAAAGGGTCGAAACTGGTCGCGCAAAGAGACGGATGCGTTCTGGAATCTCCAGAACAGAAACCGATTTAGATCTAATCCACCATTAATCCATAAAACCGAATCAAACTACCACTAAAAATATTCTTTACCCTTGAAGATCTGCAGGAGACGTGGATCCACCTCCCAAGAACCTCCTCCCTTCTCCTCCCTTCCCTCTCCAAGAACGGCCACAAGATCGCAGGTGAACGGTCGGCAGCGCCGTTGGAAGGAGACGGCTTCGGGGGGAAGCTTGGGGGCGACACCGGGGATCTCCGCAGCAGCATGACGCCATCAAAGAGCAGCAAGAAACATCGGGGAGGGGGAGAATGGGGGTAGCGGCTCTAGGGGGGAGAGGAGGGAGTGGGGAGGCGGATAGGCTGGGGGCGCCCCACCTTCCCTCTGGCCGCCCCCCTGGGCCGGCCTCTCTTGGGCCGCTCGCGCTGCTCATGCCCAAAGTTGTCAAAAATGCGAAAACCCCCCTCCCCCATAAAATTTTTTTTATTTAATTGCACTCTTTTTCATGCCCGACTTAATTTAAAACTCCCGACTCAAACCGGTATTACATTGTGGCGATATAGTCAAGTATTTTTATTTGCCGCAGCTGCTCAGAGGCGCTTTGGTTGCCACGACAATGAGCGGCAGAGATTGTTTGCGCCAAGACGGACATAATGATAATGCTACGCAAAGGAATACAAAGATCAAGATACAAACTAGACAATAATAAACTAGACAGTAACTAGAACTAGAAATCAACAACTAGACATGACAATGTAATCAATAATTCAACAAGTAAAAATTACCATAAAGAAAAATTGCAAAGCACAAAGAGCTCGAACAGCGATGAACAAACCCTATTTTTTTATTTTTCTGGACTGTAGGTAAAAGAATCTCAATGATAAACGAAAGCTCTGAAACCACCTGATGCAACAATGGGTGTCTTGATCTTACGGTGAGAAAGATAACTCAATTTTGGTGGAGACGACTCTGACGATTTGGCAACCAATCGCACACGACCAACATGCCCGGCAATCGCTGAACCAACTCCGAGATCATTATCGACCTTGCTAGAAGCACCATCGACCTGACCACGAAGGTTTATTCCTGCATGCAATCGAAGAACACGCAAGAACAAGATAATAAGCAATCTGAAATTTCAAATAAGATTGAAATATTTGATAAATTTAGGATTCTATAGTGGTATTATGGTTGGTTTAATCGACATAATCCAATACACGAAGTTGCAATGAAGCTAACTTTTAACTAAACAAAATCCAAAGAAACTAGATGGTGCGCGGCCTCCTTTTATATGGAAGGGGAGCCGATATAGCTAAGAGATAAGGGGTGGTAGTATTCATGCCACTGCTCACATGAACAGTATGGGCCAAGAAAGGGGGCACCTTCCCATTGGGCTCAAGCATTACAAGGTCATATCTGACGCAAACAGGTGATGCTACATCTTCTTTTGGTGATTGCAGTGTCCATAGAATGAACTTGTAGGTTAGGCTAGATCTGTTGAAAAGAGGACAAGATAAGCTTTCCATCAAGTACTCGTGGAGCTCAAACAGACTTCGTATGTGAAAGTTATGCACGTTTGAAGTCAATGGTGTCTCCAGAGGCCGAATTGGATTCCAAAACGTGTCCATCTCGAACTTTTGCTTAGCTTGGACAAAAAGTGATGTGATGCTGCACCAATATACATTTTCATCATTAGGTAGCATCATATAGTTCATATAATATAAATGCACTCCTAAAAACAAGCTCACCTGATAATTTAAGTAAAACGTACGAGCTCTTGTAATTGGAATAGCATGAATAGCAAATATGATTGTGTCCATAGGGATCATGTACTCATCAGCATATAACATCCATTCACCTATGCAACTAGCGCAAGGGTCAACACCAAAAATCTCTCATCTACGAAGGTTTGGTTATAAGGTTTATGTATATATACCACCACCGTAGCGAACTGCAATGATCCCTCTCAGAAAGTCTGGGATATACGTTGGTTATGAGACGTTATGAGACCATGACTAAAGATTTGTATACAGCCTGCTTCGCTGATAACATATTTTATGAGGATAATTTCCCATCATCAAGGGGAGGAAATCAACCCCTTGATGAAAAATGTCAGGAAATGACGTTGCAAGCCACGGGAATCCATGCATATGACACACACACTAGTGAAGCAAATAGAGAAATCCAGAAGATAATTGATTTGCAAGCATTAGTGAATCAACTGCCTAACCACTTTAGTGATTTGAAGAGTGTGACCAAGTCGCATATACTTGCACGCAATGCGTCGGAGAGGGTTGAAATACCAAAGAAAATTGAAAGTATCCCTGATCCCATCCAAAGGCCTCAAAACAAAAGGACAAGAACTCAGGCCCCTCGAATCCCAAGTTACTGGGGAGGCCTGGTGAAAAAGGATAAGAAGGACATGATGACACCGATCACTAAAGTTTCCCATAATCGAGAGGGAGCCAGCTTGAGACCTAGCACCAGTATGGAACCTTCAGTAAAAGACATACCAAATTTGAATATTCCCACAGAGGGAGATATCGGTATGGATGTGTGCGCACACATCGGAGCTGAAAACTAAAGAGACTTGCCCCCGTAATTGAAAGTAGCGGTGAGGAAGTAGAAGCATTAGAGTATCGCCCATGAAGAAATAGTTAAAAATTATGTGACCACGGAGAATCTATGAATAGAATAACAACCAATGTTGACATTTATTTTGCAAAGAAAATTACCACATCAAATTGTCACAATCATCGATCTTGATCGAGAGCTTGCGCCGTCAATGAATGTAAACAAAGATCGATTGAAAATATTGGAAGAAGGCAATAGAAGCGTAATTATTATCTCTCGAATAAAAGAGAGGTGTTTAAGTCTATAAGCTGCACGACTCCCCATGTGCACCCCGTAGGGAACAAGTGGGTATTTGTTCGAAAGAGAAATGAAAACAATGAAGTTGTAGGACATAAGCAAGGCTTGTTGCACATGGTTTCACTCAACAACCAGGAGTCGATTATGAATAAACTTATTCCCCAGTCATGGACGGAACAACCTTTAGTTACATAATCTCAATAGTAGTAAACTTGAATTTGGAAATGAAATTGATGGGTGTGGTAACTGCATACCTTTATGGGAACATGGATTCAGACATTTATATGAAGGTACCTGAAGGTATCCCTGTCCCGAACTATGACAGAGCAAATAGAAATTTGTACAGTGTGCAACTCAGAAAGTCACTGTATGGACTGAAGCAATTAGGCAGAATGTGGCATAATCGCTTGAGCGACTTTCTATATAATAAATGCTACACGAACAATTAGGATTGTGTCTGTGTTTTTATACGGCGATCCCCAAATGGATTCTTTATAATCTCAGTATATGTACATAATTTGAATATCATCGGGACCCTAGAAGATATTAAGAAAGCAAACACTTACCTGGAGTCAGAGTTCGAAATGAAAGACTTGGGTAAAACTAAATATTACCTAGGCTTGAACCTTGAGCATACCCCTGAAGGGATTTTAGTAAATCTGTCAACCTACACTCAGAGAGTGTTAGAATGGTTCGTCTTTGAAAAAACATATCCTTCAAAAGTACCAATGGTCGGGAGATCCTTGCAGCAGGACAAGGACCCGTACAGACCTAAAGAAGAGGGGGAAAGTCCTGGGACCGAAATTCTTTACTTGAGTGCAATAGAGCACTCATGTATTTAGCAAACCAGATTAGACCGACATTGCATTTGCTATAAACATACTAGCAAGGTATAGTGCAAAACCTATCAAAAGGCATTGGTAGGGAATAAAGGACATCTTCCGATACCTCCAAGGAAGCAAAGATCTTGGCCTATTATACAGAAAAAACCAAGACTTAACTACGACTGGCTATGCAGATGCTGGGTACCTGTTAGATCCGCAAACAACTAAATCGCAAATAGGCTATGTATTCCTATGTAGTGGAACTACAATTTCATGAAAATAGTCTAAGAAAAGTCGTGTATCTACTTCGACAAACCACTCAGAAATCATAGCACTGTACGAGGTCTCACGGGAATGTTTTTGGCTTCGGCAAATGATTCACCACATCCAGCAGGCATGTGGATTGAATACCGCACAAACCCCCACTATTATCTATGAAGATAATGCAGCTTGTGTTGCACAAGTACATATGGATTATGTCAAGAGTTCTCTTACTAAGCATATCAACACTAAGTTCTTCTATGCTCATGAATTACAAAAGATGGATGAAATTAAAGTACTGCATACTAAGTCATGTAAAAATCTTGTAGATTTATTCACTAAGTCACTTACAAATACCTAGCTTTGAAAGATGCATACGGGAATTCTAATGATGAGACATAGATAAGTGCATAATTCAGGGGGAAAATCTTCACGAACTCTTTATTAAAGTTTGATCACGAAGATCGAGTACCCAAATAATAAATCCTGGAGATTAAATGAAATTGGGTTGATTGTACTCCTTTTCCTTTGACGAGTTTTCCTGAAGTTTCTCGGCCATGGTTTTTAATGAGGCAATTCATGCAGCACAGCAGAACGTGTATCATGTACTCTTTCTCTAAAAAAATTTCCACTAGATTTTAATGGAGTTTTAATAAGACATGAACATGATGGATGAGTGATCAAGGGTGGGTGTTAAGAAACCAAGCCCAGGCTGGGAGTCCGGGCCCAAGGTGGGGTCCTCATCCATCAGTAGCCTATTGAAGGAGGGGGAACCCCAACCATTGTACTACAGTTTTGAGAAGATCAATTAAGAGAAACCTAAAGTCTCCTCATATCTCTGTGTTCAGTCTATTATTTTGTTCTTATGTTCCTGCATTGTTCTTACGATTCTGAGTTTTTCTACAAGGTAATTGCTCGGACTAGACTCATCAGCGACGGTTCCTCAACAAGAACGGCCTCCTACTTGCATGAGTCACTAGTTTTTGGCAATATTTCTCAAGGCATCTCCAATAGTTTGTCTCTTATGATTATCTCTAAAGGCTCCAACTCATTTATAGACAACCTTAGAGATAACATATCCAATAATTTGTCTATAGAATCATTTATTTTCAATACAACTTCTCTCATTAAACACTCACCACTTGTGATGTGTGCCTAGCTTGTCTCTTATATAAGACATGACACATTCTCTCTTCACATCCTCTCTCCTCCAACTAGATTTTTGAATGACATAAGTGTAAGAGATGGCCGAGGTGTCCACTATTGGAGATGCTCAAGGGCCACATTCCTAATCCTCACGACAAGCAGAGGGCAAACCACTGCACCAAGCAAGTGCGGGGCATAGCTGATTCGTTACAGGTACTTCTGATGATGTTACTCTAAATATTGACTATTATTTTTAAAAAAATATTAATTTAAAAGATAATTACAAAAAAGCCATTTTTTGAAGAAAAAAATAGGCCACTGTCACCATTTGAAATAGCAATTTGTCCTATCGCCATTTGAAACGGCAAATTTGCCATGTCGCCATTCCAATTGTCGACATGACAATTTCGTCGTTTCAAATGGCGACAGCAACCTATCGCCGGTTCAATTGGCAACAGGAACCTGTTGCTATTTGAAACGGTAAAATTGTCATATATTTATTTATTTTTAAATTTATATGTAGAGAATTGAGCCTAAAGATTTAGTGTATTTCACGAAGTTTTTTGGTAATACCTTGAAGTGTCCACATAGTTTGGAATCCGAAATTGTAGAAGAAAACGAAATATAAGTAGAGAATGCGAGATTGACAACACAATTTGAAATGCGAGTTCAGCTGCTCAATAGCACGAACAGCCCCGCTTGGAGCAAAATTAAAAATATATATTTGTGTTTAGGGTTTCCATGCACGTTGTTGTCCCGATTGTATTATTTGTGGAACCAATTCCTCCGCGAAAAATTATGTAATATTTAATAGTCAAAATATCTAGGAAAACAGATTTAAGTTTGAAAGACTTCATAATTTAATTACAAATTAAATGACGCGCTACGTTTGGTTACGTACATTAGAAACGCCAACATGCACGGATCAACAAACATAACGATAGATGTGCGTCTTTTTTGAATGGAAAATAAAGTTGAGTGGAATGAAATCGATTAGTACTAACGGCCCATCACTCCCTGCCCCTTGTTTCTCGACTGCCCATGGTGGAGGTCAATCTAGAAGTCAGCCATGTTCTGCGAGATGGGCTGGACGATTGAATGATGTTAGGATAACACAATGCAGAGTCAAATTAATAATCAGGATGCAAATTGAACATAACTTACATCTTCGATCCGGACTGTGCCTGGGAGATGGGGAGCACTATGACGCCGCCAGCTCACTAGCAGGAGCATTCCCCTTATCCGATGCGCGCCGCTTGGTCGCATCGCCTCGCTCGGGTTCTCCATCGCCACCCTACTTTCCCGGCTACTATAGTGCCTTTTCAATAGGGTTGGTTACATATGGTTTCTTGCGCTTGAAGGTCTCAGCTCGTATCACATAGTTTAATATGTACTTCCACTCTATTGAATTCTATATCGCTATTTTTATTTGCTAACCTACCAGATTTTGAATTTATGTACAAAGTTGCAAGAACATATACCTATAAAATGAGCGACCAATATGCTTATCCCTCTCTCCTCCACTACTTAACTCGCAGGCTTCGCCACGTGACTTCTCCCTCTCCTCCTCTATTTTCTCTTTCTTCTGCTTTTTTAATTAAAATAACTTTTTATCCTATTTTTGGGGTTTATGTAGCAGCCTCTATCGCCAGCTCAATCGCGACAAAACCCTCGCCATTTGAACTGACGATTTGCACACTCTTTGAAGCAAATCGCCGGTCCGAATGACAATTGGCAGTTGGAACGGCGAACCGGCAGTAAGTGACATCCTGTCGCCATTTTATTTTGTGACAGGATTATGTCGCAATTTCATATGGCAACAGTGGCCTGATTTTGTAATTAAAAAATCAACTACTTTTTGTGATTATCTTTTAAATTAATATTATTTTAAAAAATCAAAGCAAAGGACAGAAATATATCTAAGTGATGGAATGACAATTTGCACAACCGAGAAGTATAACTATATATTGAATTCGTATACCCCGCTGTTCAATGGTCGATGAACTTTCCAAATAAATTGTTTTTGATTCCATCAGAAGTTTCGTCGCCTTCACAACTTAATTCAGTCTGGAAAGCATCGCCACTAGGTAATTGCTGCATCAATTGGTTATTTTCCCTGATGTAAACATTAAACGGATGCGACCTGACTTGCGTGGGAATTCATCTAGCGCAGTTGCTATTAGCACATTGGACGACAAGCAGTTGCTATTAGCACATTGGACGACAATATGTCATGTGATATCCTCGTGAGAAGACATGTTGCCACGCGATTGAATTGTGCTTTGTGCAAATCATTAGTACGACAGATCTATCATCTGCAGTCGTAGTGGCAAGTGGAGACGCGAGTTCGATTGAATTGTGCTTTGTGCAAATCACTAGTATGACAGATGACGTAGTGCCAGTGGAGATGCGAGTTTTGGGTTGAAATAGTGCGGTTGGTATGCACAACTTACCCCAAAGGACTGAATTTGCCGTGCAGATGATACCTAGCCTCATCCGGCCCTCAGTAGCACGGATTCCCCTCATCCGGCCCTAGGGGCGTGGAAATATCTCATCCTAACCCCTAACCCTAGGGGTGCGGTAGCCTTGGACTTTTTGTTTGTTTTATTTTTAAAAACTAAAATCTTGCTTCCGGTATCCTCGGATTCTCACTAAATTATGAAAAATATTATTTGATATGATTTCGACAGATCAGATAATATCCTCTCCCTCCACAACAAAAGTTTGTTTTAATCATAGGGCGGGCCAAGCAATGACCACGTGAAAAAATTTACTTAAATGAAAATTTTGGTACATATAGTAATATTTATTTCTTCTTGTTTTACCTCCGTAGAGAAGATAAAACCATATTGAAATTTTTGGTACAGGTCGACTTTTTCTACCCACATCCAATTGCGAGTTAAAAAAAGAAGAGGGGAACATGGGAACATGGGGGCACGGAGAGAGTTTTCGGGTAAAATAACATAGTTGGTGTGTGAAATAGCAAATCTAGCTCTTGCATCAAAGGCAAAATTGGCACCATGAAGCCCTATTCAGCTAGACGGGCTAGAAAATACGATTTTTTGTTTTGTCTGATCTAATAACTTAATTTGTAATATCCAACAAATCTAAACATAGGATGATTACACTGATAATAAATATGGAAAGTATTTTGTCTTGTTTTTTAAAATTTCCTCAAATCGATTAGTTCATTTTTGTACAAAGAGTAACCTTCAAGGAATTTTTGAGAAACATGCACAATAGATAAAATTCTGAAAAAATTACAAAGTAAGTAAACTGTGTTAGAAGCCTTCACAAAAAAGTTTATAATTTTTCGAGCTAATTTGTAATTTTTAGAAATTCCTACAACTCGGGGCCTTTTCTGGAGGAGGTATTCCGGCACCCCTGGTGGCCGGACGAGTCATTTCTACGCCCCTGGTAGCCGAATGAGGCTGTGTCGTCTACACTGCAAATCTGGTTCTCTGGTGCAGATAAGGTACCATTTTTGCCTTTAATGGCCGAAGGAAGGCTAGTTTTGCTATTATTACGTACACCAACGGTGCTATTTTAGTCAATGTGTATGTGGGCGGCCTTTTCACAATTGTAAGGCATTGGATCTTTAGCATGTATCTTCGACCAGTGAAAAAGGTTAAAAACATAACTTATCCATTTGTTTACTTCAAATTTACATTTCAGACGAGATAAGATTCAAATTCCATTCCCCGCTACCATGCTATGCTTGATCTGGATAGCTGCACACGCATACGAAGTTTCCATCTAAGATATCGTAACTGGTGAAAATCCATGAATGAACACTTCACTGAAACTAGTATAGGGGCTTTTAGGCCAGAAAGGCCCATTAGCATAGTTCTTATATCGTTTATTGAATCACGAATGGAACCTCCTGTCCCTATATATTGCGAGGGCAGGGGCTCTTATTGTACAAACTATGCCTTCGGGTAAGTCATCAATAAAGAGTGGTTGTCGGACTGCATCTTGTGAACAGCAGCGCGGCCACCATCCTCGAATACATTATCAACACAATAATACACTCGCTAAGGCTTCGTGGTATGCCGCTCTTGATTGTTCTATTACAATTCGTAGAGTAGATTGATCTACTATTGTTCTCGCCGTGCACCTATGGCATTCGTGTAATTGTTGCCTACGGCGGATTAACGCCCGCCGCCCACAACGGGTCCTTACTCGCGCACCGCCCACGACGGAAGCATGCGTGCCGCCCACGATAGGTCACCGCACTCCACTTACGATGTACTCTTGTGCACCACACCACCAACGGCGGACAGCCACGCTGTTTCACGCCATCCCCATGGCCAACAGAACCTGAGCCACAGTGCCAATAGCAGGCGGCCTCGCCCGCGTCATTGCAGCCATCTACAATCCCTGTAGTTATAATCTACTCAATCAATCCCTGTAATTTCTCCCAGTAGTTTCCCTGTCAATCCAAGTCCAATGTGCGAGCACGTTTTGGCCCCATGCAGATACATGCACAGCACACACATGACTAGTTCAACAAATCAACTCCTTAATCTTGAGGCTCCTCCTTGACCTGGGACAAACCAATTTTGGCTCGCAACTCCTGGAACTTAGCACACCCCAGTGGTTTCGTAAGAATTTTAGCGAGTTGATCATCTATGTTGATGTACTTGACCCCGATCTTCCCTTCTTCAACACATTCGCAAATAAAATGATAACGGGTGTCAATGTGTTTACTTCGATCATGGAATACGGGGTTCTTGCAAAGTGAGATCGCCTACTTGTTATCCAACTTCAGACTTAGACGACTGAGCTCCTTGTTCACCAGGCCGCTAAGCAAGCGTCCGAGCCATATACCTTGACACGCCGCGTGGTAGCGGGATGTACTCACCTCACATGAAGATAAGGCGCCACCACCTTCTCGCCTCGCGATCGCTAACCCACTGTGCTTTGACCGAAAGAATAACACCCCGCATCGCTTCTTGTGATCATCCACATCTCCCGCCATGTCGGAGTTGTTGCATTCGCTGGCTTGCAACTCCCGCGCCTTGTGTAGAAGCAACCGTAGCCGAGTGTCCCAAAGAATGTATCAAGCACGCTTCTTCAGAGTCAAGTGTTTGGTGGTAGGTGTTCCATGAACCCGCTGATGTAACCCACAAGATAGGAAATATCCGCCTAGTGTGGACCAAGTGCCGAGACTCCCACAATTATCCAATAGACGGTGGCGCCCACCACGATCTTGCTCACCGAGCCATACCTCCATCGGTAGTTGGCACGGATTGCAACCCATCATGCTACTCTTCTCTAGGATCCTAAGCGCATAGGAAGCCTAGTTTAATGTGATTCACATTGTCCTCGTGCACCTCGATTCCGAGATAATAGCCGAGCAATCCTGTGTCACTCATCTTAAAAATTTTAATCATATCCTCCTTGAACATGGCAATCTCTAGCGGATATGAACCAGTGATGACGAGGTCATCCACGTATACACGCACGAGTAGATGCGATGAGCCGGTGCCTCATGTGTACACAGCGTGATCCGACGGGCTTCACACGAACCGGAGGGACTTCAAGTTGTTGTCGAGTTTGGTGTTCCACGCCTTGGTGTCCGATCGTTTGACCCCAAATTTGTAATTTGAAATTCATCGTCAATCTGTTATTCCTCGGATCGCTTGATAGCACACATATATACATTTTTGGATCATTCACATACATCGCATACAACAACATAATATATTAAAGGACATGATACGGATCAACGTGTGTTGATGCGTAATGTGGCCCAATCATTCACGGTACTTGTATTTCAATTCTGATTGAAGCAAAACTCCCGCTTTCCTCTTTCTTGATTCGACAAAATGGAAGAACAAGTGTATCTCCAAAACAAGTAATACTTGGTTGATGTTGAATCAATCCGAAGAGAGAAACAAAATCAAACCGAAAGAAGAACACCAAACCGTAAGCAATTGAGGATGCTACGAATTAGTGAGATGATCCACAAGGAATCACGGATCTTGGAAGAACAACCTCCCTCCAATATTCACACAATCACAAAACCCTAGATGGGAATTTCCGAAAAATATGTATTCATTTTGCGCCACATAAACATGTGACTTTTTCTGAATTTTCTTCAACTCTAACTTGCTTACAATGGGGCTCTAGCCCTAAATATATATACCCTATGAACAGCAAACTGGATCAGTACTGTAGCAATGAATAGTAATTTGGGTCGGTAGTGTAGAAATGAATAGTAATCTGAGTCGGTTATTGTAGCAATGAGCAGTACCAAAAATTAATCCTATTGCAAACTCATTTAATTCAAAATTTAAACAAATCTAATTGCTGAAAATAGATTAAACTATCCCATTACAAGTAATTTATAATTAACTTCTTTTAAAGAAAGATCTGAATTGGAATTGCTCCAATCCAAACCAATTTTGGATTCTTAGGCTGAAAATGTATTGATTTTGGAATAGAGTTTGAATTTGGTTCTTTTGTCTTTTCTTGGCCGAATTCTCTTGTAAACTTTGCAACATGCAAAACCCTTTGTTCTTGTGTCTTCCTATGTCCGCTAAAGCTCCCCGGGTGGCCTTCCTCCCTCTTCTTGCTCTTTGCCGAACCTAGTTATTGTTTCTTTCTCCATTGATGCATAATAGGCTCAACTTGAGGCTTAATACACACTTACAGATTAAGGATATTGATTACCGTAGTAGATGCACCTAGGGCCTCATCATCTGATGAGGACATCGACCCTAAGGATACAACCACTGCTTCAACCTGCTGCACTGCATCCTCTACTTCCTTTACTTCACCAACATCTTCTCCAATTAGACTTTCGGCTAATGCAATGTCATATTACCCAATTAGATCGAGCTACGTCTACATGCCATGGTGCTACGTCTACATACCATGGTACTATGTGTACATGCCATGGTGCTACTACATGTGCCAACCAGAGTTCAAGCCGATACATTTTGGTCGATCAGTTCGGAATCAGCCTCGACAAAGACTAACTTAAAACAGATATAACTTTTGCAAACGGAGTCCGATTTGGGTGTTCTTGGGCTTGTTGGAAATCTAACGACGATATCTTTCAATGGATCCAGCCTCACCTCCAAATTCCTTCTGTAGACTTCGGAATCGTCAAAAGAAGGTGCTATATCACTAATTTGGGCCGATTTGGGCCTTGTAATCGCATCGAATTGGCACATATGCCGCCCCCACCTAGGGGGTGATTACTGTTCATGTGAACAGTAATTCGTGCCTTTAGTCCCACCCTCTATTTCTTTTAGATTTGTGGCTCCTCATCCCCAATTTAAGGAGGACGACCTCTAGTTTCCTTGGATTTTGTTTAGTTAAAAGTTAGCCTTGTTGCAACTTCGTGTATTGGCTTGTGTCGACTAGACCAACCATAATACCGCTTTTCGAAATCCCAATTTTAATATTTCAATCTTTATTTGCAATTTTAGATTGCTTTATCTTGTTCTTGTGTGCTTCTTCGGTGTATGCAGGAATCAACCTTCGTGGTCAGGTCAACCGGGTATTCGTGCATGGTTGATAACGACTTGTCGATCAGTTCAGCGATTGCGTGATTTTGAGCCTTGCGTGTTCATAGCCGTGATCGCCGAGTTGAGCGACGCCTACCGAACTTATCGTTCTCATCGAAAGATCGGGCCAACAAATCAAACCTTAGGGTTCATCAAGTGGTATCAGAACTACAGTTAATCGGTGAGAGTTTTCAGTTTTCTAGTAGTAGATTTGTTTTTCATACCTAGAGTCCAGAAAATTACCAAAAGAAAACAATTCGCATCTATCATCCATACCGAGCCCTTTGAGCCTTTGCAATTTTTTTCTTTTTAGTTTGCTTGTTGAATATTTGGTTGCATTGTCATGTCTAATTGCTGATCTTTAGTTCTAGTTATTGTCTAGTTGGTCGTTGTCTAGATTGCTTCTCGTGTTTTTCCTTTGCGTCGCTTAATCGCTCTTTTAGGGTTCTTAGTTTTGCATCTAAAACAGAAAATTGTGGGTTAGAACTTGTCGGGACCCAAATATGCAACTGACCCTTCCGGTATTCTCGTGACTAGTCCAGATCACGCTTAGTGCACACAAAGTGTCAACATTGATGAAATATCACATCCATACAACGAATATAAGAATAAACGAGTACATTTAAATAACAAATAATCATGGGACCTTATGGTCGAAGTTTTACATTTATTAAGCCATGCAAGGTCGATAATAAAGAAATAAACCGCAATGAAACGAAATAAACTCCGGTGGCTCCCATCAATTTACCACAGCAACCGATCGATCAAGACCCTAACGCTCAACCTTCAGAGAACTCCTCTTCAAAAGCAAAGCATTTACTCCTCCACTTCGCTGATTTGTTTAGCAAGAGTGAGTACACACCGCACTCGCAAGTCATACCACGTAATGCATTTATATATATGATGGCTTATTCCAAAGAAATGGCTTCGTGGTTACTTTGCGTAAATGCAACATTTGCAATTGAATACAATTAATAGATTGAAAGCGTAATTCAAAACAAATAGTCAATAATAAGTTAACAATTGATTTCACAAAGGACACACACCTAATCAAGTTCTTTCACACACCTGAACAAGTTATCTCACACAAATGACCCTTTCCAATTGTTTTATGAAAATCTACCCTCGTGTGAAATTTCGAGCATGTCCATAACCGAGGACGCGCTATTCGAATAGATTGATTTAAACACTCGCAGAGGTTGTACACTTTACCCACACGATGAAACCAACCGGATCGTGAGTTGATCACAACAAAACCTTTCGAGACTTCATCTCAAACAATGACACTCGGTGTGCTTTATCGCCATCCAATTTGTACACACACTTTGGAACGACACACACCATTGGACAGGATGCAATGAATCATCTCCGCTGATGTGACATATCACACCTCCAAATTTCATCACATAGCTTAAATACAACCGAGTTGTCAATGTCAAGACTCCATAACTTACTAAGTCGTGCCCACCATACTAGGCATGTGGTCGCACAAGAAGGCCCAGCCTCAATGGCGCACAAAGTTAAGTCCTTAATTGACCAAGGCAAGACTTCCAGCTTTTTCCCAAATCACAAAGTTTATATCACATGATCCACCATTCACACGTAATCCACCACTTGCCTCGCCTAAATCTTTTCCCACCTCGTTGATTAAGTGCAACACATGCCATCAACGAGTAATAGCACACAAAGACACACAGATTCATCACACAGCCCATAATCACTTAGTCAAGTTTATAATTGCAACTTTCACATGGAATGATGACTCGTGGCATGGCTACAGCCTAATCGTATCTAACCAACCCACGCTGGTGCCACGATAATACCAACTAATAATTAATCAACCTAGGGTGACAAAAGATCATGGCATACAATAGACAAGGTGGCATAACAATTTGGATTAATAACTACACCCAAAAGCATTTAAATAAATACTTGAAATAGAATGCAATACATTGAAACAAAGTATTTTGAAAACTGGGTTCAAAATGATCAAAGGTATAACTTGCCTTGGAATAGATCTAGATATTGGTCTTGGTCTTGAGGTGCTCCTTCTTCTCGCAAAATTCCCAAGTATCGACGCCTACTCGCAAACGAGACAAAAGAAAACAAAACAAATAAATAACAGAGGCAAAATAAACTCCAAAATTAAATAAAATTCATAAATAAATAGATCTGAATTTTATATGAATTTACAAATTTGAATGGGCTCAATTGACTTCTGATGCAAAAGATATGGGCTTTGGAAGATTGGAAAATCAATAAAACCCTAAATTGGATTTTCTCGAATTTCCGAATTATTTTTATAAAGGAAAATCGATTTATTGCGCAATGCTTGCGCCACCGAGGATTTCCGGAAAAGAAATAAAATTAAATAGAAAATCGACAGTGGGCCCCATCGCCGCTGCTCGCCCACGGCGGACCAAACCCACCGAGCCACGGATCCGGGAGCCGGATCGAGCCACGCGCTGCAGGCCGGCGCCGACACGGGCGCCACGCCGGCCGACACGCACGCACGTAAGCCGAGGTGGATGTCGACGCGCCGCCACATCACCGACGGCGCGATGGCTCGGGAACCAATGGCAACGGCGAACGGCGGCTTTTCACGGCGGTGAGTGGTACCAATGTGAAGAGAGGGTTATTGCGCATCTATGGGCACCGTTTGAGTACCGGGTGGCCTGAGATGACCGGCGGCGAGGGAGAAGCGGCGCGACGCCTCGGTTTGTTTGACGAAGTTCGCAATGCTCCGCGACGAGGAGGTGCGCACGAGGTGGCTCGAGGCTTGCCGATCACGATGGTGCAATTGATGGCAAGGGCGACGAAGACGGCGCGCAATCCACCGGAGAAGAAACTCGCCGAAACCCTAAAACTCGAAAATGCGGCAGCTTAGGCGATCGGGCGACGAGAGCGTGGCTTTGGATTATGGAGGTGGTGGCGATGCTAAGGAGGTATTTATAGGTCCGGGACGCCGGATTTGAAATCCCAAATCGGGTCCAAACGGCGGATTTTGAATTCTCGATTCTGAGATTGAAACCGATTTGAAATTGAAAATAACCGAACGGGTGGAGAGATAAGGCTTCCGTATGGCGTTGTCCGCAAGACAAAATCAGGGCCGCTTATGCAATTGTCTGGACGAAGCCCGAGGTCCAAAGAATGGCGGGCGAGAGCGGCCATGAGAAGAAGATAGCGCGAGACGACGACTCGTGGCGGTCCCACTGGCAAGGCAATGAGGCGCGGCGAGGGCGAGCGACGATGGCGATCCAACGGCGCAGCTGAAGGCGAGCGAGCGAAGCGAGCGAGATCGACCGAAAGGGACACGCGCGAAGATCCAGCGGGTCAAGGCGGGTTGAGCGCGGCGTCCGACGGAGACGAGGGCACGCTGCCGAGCATCCAACTGACGAGCGCCGCCGGGCGAGATGGTCGGTCGCTGGCCGAATAGGCCGGGCTTCGCCCAAGATCGCTCAAGGATTTAAAATAGGTTTTTCTTTTAAATAAATCCGTAAAATGCAAATAGCAATTAGAAAATAGCAAATGACTTTGGAAAATTCCGTAAAATTCTATAAAATATATCCAAGCATATAGAATTTAAATAAAATAGTTTTGACAATTGTTGATGTTGGGATTAAGCACATTAAATCAATTTGTCCTTAAAGTCCATATTAAACTTTTTAAATTAATATCCAATAAATCCAAATGATAAATTTTCTTGCTACTAATATTTAAAAGATTTTACAACTCTGAAAATTGGGATGTTACAAACCTCCCCCCCTTAAACGAATCTCGTCCCCGAGATTCCGGCTAGCTAGAGAAAAGGCTAGGGAACTCGGATTTCAACTCTTCTTCACGTTCCCATGTTGCTTCTCCTTCCGAGTGGTGACTCCACCGACTTTGCGTAAACGAACGGTCTTGCTTCTCGTGCGCGCTCGCGACATCCAAAATCCTAACAGTCGCTTCTTTGTATGTGAGATCTTCCTTCGCCTCAATTGACTCCAACGGTCTCGCTTCTTCCGCACACGAAGACACTTTTTCACCGAGAGACATGAAAGACATCATGCACTCGCTAACGATCGTGGTAGCTCCAACTGCACGCAACTTCTCCACTTGCTCCAAAACCTTGAATGGACCCACATACCTTGGAGCAAGCTTCCTTTGGTGTGGAATCTCTAACACCTCTCGAGCGAGTAACTCGCAGATACACAAAATCCTCTCGTTCAAAGTCGAGGTCACGACGACGATTATCTGCAGATAACTCTTTGTCCGGATTGGGCTATCTTTAGTCTTTCTCCGATCATAGCAACTTGTTCTTCTGGCTTCCCAATAATATCCGCCCGAACACTACACGCTCACCGTCTCGACTAATTCAACGGAGTTCGCAGTACGACCGCATGAGCTTCAAATGGTGACATCTCGCAAACCGGCTTGATAATCGTTGTTGTACGAGAATTCGTATACGGTAAACTTTTATCCCAACCGTAGCGTTAGCTAAGGCATGTGCTCTCAACATATCTTCTAATATCTGGTTGACTCTTTCACCGGCCCATCCGTCTGTGGATGATAAGCAAGATCAAATTTAGATGAGTTCCTGTGGCTTCATGTAGACTCGCTAAACGAGAGGTGAATTGAGATCCTCGATCCGACACTATCTTCTTAGGCACACCGTGCATCGACGATTTTGACATATACAATTCCGCCAAGCGTCTCCGAGTAAGTGGTTTTGATCGGCAAGAAATGGGCAACCTTAGTCAAACGATCCACTATTACCCAAATCGAATCATAACCTCGATTGAGTCTTGGGTAACCCGTAATAAAATCCATACCGATCTCTTCCCACTTCCATTCTCGTATCTTCACGGCTTGTAGCAATCCCGCCGGTCTCGATGTTCGCCTTTACTTTCTCGACACACGCCGCATAAGGCAACGAACTCGCGACGCCTCGCTTAAGTTTGGCCACCAAAACTTATTCTTAACATCCCGATACATCTTAGTGCTCCTGTGGTGAATTGAATACTTTGAGTCATGGGCTTCCTTCGTAATCACCGTCTTAATCCATCCATATCCGTACACGATACGCCCATTGATCCACAAGATATCCCGATCATCTATGGTGAAGTCTTTAAATTTTCCTTCCGACATCTTCTTCTTGAGATCAAGAAACTCGTAATCCTTAGGTTGAGCTTCACGAACTGCTTCTCCGCAGTAGACCGCACTTCCAAACCGCCACAAATCCTTCCGAACAACTTCTAGTCAGTAGCTTCGGAATTCCTCCAAGTTCAACACAACTCTTTGCTTCCAGAGCATTGCAAGAGTTTTACGACTCAAAGGCATCCGCAACTACATTGGCCTTACCAGATGGTAATGGATTCCAAGGTTATAATCCTTTATTAATTCCAACCATCTTCTCTGCCTCATGTTCAAATCGATCGAGTGAATATGTACTTCAGCTCTTATGATCCGTAGACTTCACAATGGACATTACCGATGAGATAATGACGCCAAATCTTCAAGGCATGCACTACGGCAGCTAATTCCAAGTCATGGGTAGGATAGTTCTCTTCATGAGGCCTTAATTGCCTTGACGCATAAGCGACAGCTCTTCCTTCTTGCATAAGGACACATCCTAATCCTTGACGCGAAGCATCACAAGAGATATCAAAATCCTTACTAATATCCGCAAAACTAGTATCGGGTCAAGTCGACGCTTCTTCAATTCTTGAAAACTTTCTTCACAAGTCAGTCCAAATAAACTTCTTCTCTTTCTTCAACAATTGCGTAAGAGGTTTAGCAATCGTTGAGAACCCTTCAATGAAACGACGATAGTATCCTGCCATTCCCAAGAAACTACGAATTTGAGTAACCGCCTTGGGCTGCTCCCAATTCATTACAGCTTTAACCTTCCCGGTCAACTGCTACTCCTTCGGCTGTCATTACATGACCGAAAATCAACTTTCTTCTTCCAAAAGTCACACTTGTTGAACTTGGCATACAACCGATGTCCTCTCGAGCTTCTAGGATTAATCTCAAATGTCCTCAGATGTTCTTCTTCCGACTTTGAGTATACCAAAATATCATCAATGAATACTACCACGAACTTATCCAAATATTCCATGAATACTTTGTTCATCATGTTCATGAAGTAGGCAGGGGCATTAGTCAATCCAAAAGACATGACTAAAAATTCATAATGTCCATACCGGTTGAGAAAGCGGTCTTTGGTACATCCTTGGACAAATCTTTAATCGATGATAACCCGATCGTAGGTCGATCTTGGAGAATACTCCGCTCCTTTCATCCGGTCGAACAAATCATCTATTCTCGGGCAATGGGTACTTGTTCTTGATGGTGACTTCGCTTGAGAGAACGATAATCGATACACATTCTCATACTTCCATCTTTCTTCTTGACTAACAAAACAGTGCTCCCATGGCGATTTAACTAGGTCTTACAAAACCTTTCTCCAAGAGTTCTTCTATCTCGCTTCTTCATTTCCACAAGTTCATCGACCGCATCCGATAGGGTCTCTTGAAATTGGTGCCGCTCCCGCACTAGATCAATGACAAATTCAATGTCACGTCCGGTGGCATTCCCGTAATTCTTCCGAAATACATCCGGTAATCTCGACGACTGTGTACGCCTTCCAAAGAAACCGCCTTCGCATCGTTGACTACCAAATGTCCATCACGCATCGAGGTGGCTAGAAATTCTACTTTCTTTCCCGTGGTATCCTCAATTGTCACGCTCTTCGCCACAATCTAGCATCGCTTATGTTTGGATAACCAATCCATACCAAGGATGACATCTATGGTCCGAGTGTCTAGAACTATTAGGTTGGCTAGAAACTCACCCACTATGAGTAGCCTAGCTCCTAAACATCCAACTTTAGAACTTAGCTCGCCTCCAGCGATCGACTAACAGAGTATGCTTAAGATGTATAACTTCCAATTTGTTCTTAGTTGCAAAAATTCGTAAACAAACGAATGCTAAGCTCGTAATCAAATGTAATCGATGCGTGTAATCGAATTTACTAGAACTTACCCAAGACAACGTCAGTGCTTCTTGGCCCTCTAGAGTGACGTGGTTGACACGGCCGACCACCGATGGCGGTGTTCTCCGATTGACCCAGAGCTTGAGAAGTTCCTTGATGGTTGCCTTGTACCGTGTCTTGGCCGGTGTGTTCCCAAGGTTGAAGCGCATCGAGTGATAGTCCCATTCTCGCGACATCGGTTACGAAATGCCCCGGCCGATTTACTGTAAAGCAAACTCGTTGTATTCTCGTGGGTTGCTTATCGATTGGGGTTGACTGCGCAGGTTGCGAAAGTTCTGAGCAATCGGGCGAGGTGCCAAGTTGGTGCAGTGGTCCGCACTCGGTGGAAAACGGCTAAATCGCGGTGGAATCATTCTTGCCTCACCGGGTTGGTGACTTTGCCGAGCCATTCTCGCGCTACGATGATCTTCCAATTCCTTGCGCTTATCCTCTAGAATCAAAGCCTTGTTGATTAACTCTTGAAAATCGTGAAAGGTGTGGGCGATCAAGTTAACTTGAAGTCCAAAGGTTCAATCCTTTCGTAAAACGACTGACGAGCCTTGTCGCTGGCGACATCTTCTCAAAGATATCGAGCAAGTTGAGAGAACTTGTTGAGGTAATCAACATCGACATTCCTCCTTGCTTGAGAGCACGGAATTCATCCTTCTTCGATCCATGATTCCTTCTCGTACATGATATCGGGCGTAAAAGCGGTTGTGAACTCTTCCCAAGTAATGTCTTATGCTGCCCATGCGCAAGACAAAATTTTCCCACCATTCACGGCAATGCCTTCCATCCGTGAGAGGCGCATGTAACTTTTTCATGATCGCCGCATTGAGTGATCGCAGCTTTCTCTCAATAACACGAAGCCAATCATCGCCTTCTACCGTGAGACATGTCCGTAAAAGGTTGGTGGACGGGTCCTCATAAACTCCGCCAACTTGATGATCCATTATGACCATGAGCAACCGGGCTCCATTGTGATGTCGATTGTTGTTGTTCGTTATTCATGGCTTGCATCCGATTCATCATGGTGTACATCACCGGTCTCGAGCCGCCATGAATGCTCCAAAATTCTCGCAGATCAACCGACGGTGCTTGTGGTGGAACCGCTTCTCCGGGATTTGCTCTCGCCCTTCTCGACAATCGAGTATCGTAACCACTTGCAGCAGCCTTGACGAGTCCGAACCATCCGTGAATCTCCAAGGGTTAGATAAGGTAGCAAGCACGAGATAAGTTGTAGAACTAAGCGGGTAGGTAAAACCCAACAACATATTTTAAGAAAGCTCAATCAAACTCTTATATTGATTAAGATAATAGTATGGCTTGCAACAAATGCCTAAGGGCCTTTGGCACTCATACTTACACACAAAAATAAGGACGAACTTAAGCACACAAAACTATCGCCTAAAGGGCGACTCAAGACATAAATCAGCTAAGCCTCAAACAACGCAATGACTACTCAATCAAATAGCCTCGCACCTTGACGGTGCTCCCGTCAGACTCTCGAAGTGAGCCGCATCCTCGCTAACCGATCTTGATGTCCCGGATGGTGCAATAGGAGCAGTGTCCTCGTGCAAAGTGTGCCGCTGGTGCTTCGCTCACGCTCACTGCTCTTCCCGGTTCACCGTCCATCGCCTTCTTCGGGTCTTCCTCTTCGTCTTCTTCGTGTCGCCCATAAAGAGTTTCTTCTAATATGGCGATCCTTTCTTCACTCAAGAGTCTCATAGGTACACTCCACTCAGAGGCTAACTCCAACGATTCCTCCCGAGCAAATGGCGAATCGGGCAAGATGCACGACGGTGGCATTGTCTTCTCCTTTGTCGACGGAAAACGCAAAGAAGATCCACGCCGAAGTGCGGGATGATAACGGAAAACTGGTCACGAAGCTCTCGAGAGTAGATGTTGCGATCCTCGTGATGGCAAGGCGTGAAGACTCGGATTGCTTCAATCCAAATACTCCTTCTAGCCGAGATGTTCAAGGGTTTGCTTGCCTTGGTGTGCCGCCATGCGATGGTCAAATGGCGATCACTCCACGATCTCTACCGCTCACAATCCAAGCACCGCCACTCGTGACAATGGACGATCGAACCTCCAAGTACTTGTAGCAACTTCCAAAGCTCGGCGGCAAGTCCTCCTTGCGCCTCCATAACTCAAGACGAGGCATCCGTCAAGATGGACAAGGATATGAAAACAACTTTAAAACAAATGGGAGAAAGAATTTCAAAGAATAGTTGAGTCAAGAGAGACATGAGATGAGTTAAAGAGTTCAATTAATCTTGCAAGTTAATATTTGCTTTAGAAAATAGTTTTGACTCACTAAGAACGCCAATCTAACTAGGGTCAAGACTCCACAACAAGATGGCTCGATACCACCTCTGTCGGACCCAAATATGCAAACTGACCTCCGGTATTCTCGCACTAGTCCAGATCACGCTTAGTGCACAAAAGGTCAACATTGATGAAATATCACATCCATACAACGAATATAAGAATAAACGAGTACATTTAAATAACAAATAACTGTGGGACCTTATGGTCGAAGTTTACATTTATTAAGCCATGCAAGGTCGATAATAAAGAAATAAACCGCAATGAAACGAATAAACTCCGTGGCTCCTATCAATTTACCAGTGCAACCGATCGATCAAGACCCTAACGCTCAACCTTCGAGAACTCTCTTCAAAAGCAAAGTACTACTCCTCCACTTCGCTGATTTGTTTAGCAAGAGTGAGTACACACCGCATCGCAAGTCATACCACGTAATGCATTTATATATATGATGGCTTATTCCAAAGAAATGGCTTCGTGGTTACTTTGCGTAAATGCAACATTTGCAATTGAATACAATTAATAGATTGAAAGCGTAATTCAAAACAAATAGTCAATAATAAGTTAACAATTGATTTCACAAAGGACACACAGCCTAATCAAGTTCTTTCACACAACCGAACAAGTTATCTCACACAAATGACCCTTTCCAATTGTTTTATGAAAATCTACCCTCGTGTGAAATTCCCAGCATGTCCATAACCGAGGACGCGCTATTCGAATAGATTGATTTAAACACTCGCAGAGGTTGTACACTTTACCCACACGATGAAACCAACCTGATCGAGTTGATCACAACAAAACCTTTCGAGACTTCATCTCAAACAATGACACTCTCGTGTGCTTTATCACGCCCAATTTGTACACACACTTTTTGAACGACACACACCATTGGACAGGATGCAATGAATCGTCCCGCGATGTGACATATCACACCTCCACCCATCACATAGCTTAAATACAACCCGAGTTGTCAATGTCAAGACTCCATAACTTACTAAGTCAGCCCAAATTCCATACTAGGCATGTGGTCGACAAGAAGGCCCACCAATGGCGCACAAAGTTAAGTCCTTAATTGACCAAGGCAAGACTTCCAGCTTTTTCCCAAATCACAAAGTTTATATCACACGATCCACCATTCACACGTAATCCACCACTTGCCTCGCCTAAATCTTTTCCCACCCCGCTGATTAAGTGCAACACATGCCATCAACGAGTAATAGCACACAAAGACACATGATTCATCACACAGCCCATAATCACTTAGTCAAGTTTATAATTGCAACTTTCACATGGAATGATGACTCGTGGCATGGCTAAGGCCTAATCGTGATCTAACCAACCCACGCTGGTGCCACGATAATACCAACTAATAATTAATCAACCTAGGGTGACAAAAGATCATGGCATACAATAGACAAGGTGGCATAACAATTTGATTAATAACTACACCCAAAAGCATTTAAATAAATACTTGAAATAGAATGCAATACATTGAAACAAAGTATTTTGAAAATCGGGTTCAAAATGATCAAAGGTATAACTTGCCTTGGAATAGATCTAGATATTGGTCTTGGTCTTGAGGTGCTCCTTCTTCCGCAAAATTCTCAAGTATCGACGCCTACTCGCAAACGAGACAAAAGAAAACAAAACAAATAAATAACAGAGGCAAAATAAACTCCAAAATTAAATAAAATTCATAAATAAATAGATCTGAATTTTATATGAATTTACAAATTTGAATGGGCTCAATTGGACTTCTGATGCAAAAGATATGGGCTTTGGAAGATTGGAAAATCAATAAAACCCTAAATTGGATTTTCTCGAATTTCCGAATTATTTTTATAAAGGAAAATCGATTTATTGCGCAATGCTTGCGCCACCGAGGATTTCGAAAAAGAAATAAAATTAAATAGAAATCGACAGCGGGCCCCATCTGTCACTGTTCTACCACTTGCGACCAAACCCACCGAGCCACGGATCCGAGCGGTGGATCGAGCCACGCGCTGCAGCAGGTCGGCGCCGACACGCGCTTACGCTGGCCGACACGCACGCACGTAAGCCGAGGTGGATGCCGACGCGGCCGCCACATCACCGACGGCGGCGATGGCTCGGGAACCAATGGCAACGGCGAACGGCGGCTCTTCACGGGCGGTGAGTGGTACCAATGTGAAGAGAGGGTTATTGCGCATCTATGGGCACCGGTTTGAGTACCGGGTGGTCGAGATGACCGACCGGCGAGGGAAGAAGGCGGCGACGCCTCGGTTTGTTTGACGAAGCTCTGCAATGCTCCGGCGACGAGGAGGTGCACGAGGTGGCTCGAGGCTTGCCGATCACGATGGTGCAGATTGGGCAGGGGGCGACGAAGACGGCGCACGGCAATTCACCGAGAAGAAACTCGGCCAAACCCTAAAACTCGAAATGCGGCAGCCGCTAGGGCGATCGGGCGACGAGAGCGGCGCTTTGATCATGGAGGTGGTGGCGATGCTAAGGGAGGTATTTATAGGCCCGGGACGCCGGATTTGAAATCCCCAATCGGGTCCGAACGGCCGGATTTTGAATTCTCGACTCTCGAGATTGAAACCGATTTGAAATTGAAAATAACCAAACGGGCGCGAGAGAGATAAGGCTTCCGAGGCGCTGTCCGCAAGACAAAATCGTGGCCGCTTATGAATTGTTCTGACGGCTCCGAGGTCCAAAGAATGGCGGGAGCGCGGCATGAGAAGAAGATAGCGCGAGACGATTTAATTGTGGCGGTCCCACTGGCAAGCGGGCGCGAGGCGCGGGTAGGGCGAAGCGACGATGGCGATCCAACGGCAGCATGAGCGCGGCGAAGCGAGCGAGCGAGATCGACCGAAGGGACACGCGCGAAGATCCACGGGTCAAGGCGGGTTGAGCGCGGCGTCCGACGGAGACGAGGGCACGCCGAGCATCCAACTGACGAGCGCTACCGGGCGAGATGGGTCATGCGCCGAATAGGCTGGCTTCGCCCAAGATCGTTCAAGGATTTAAAATAGGTTTTTCTTTAAATAAATCCGAAAATGCAAATAGCAATTAGAAAATAGCAAATGACTTTGAAAATTCCAAAATTCTATAAAATATATCCAAGCATATAGAATTTAAATAAAATAGTTTTGACAATTGTTGATGTTGGGATTAAGCACATTAAATCAATTTGTCCTTAAAGTCCATATTAAACTTTTTAAATTAATATCCAATAAATCCAAATGATAAATTTTCTTGCTACTAATATTTAAAAGATTTTACAACTCAAAATTGGGATGTTACAGAACCTCTAATCTGCACTAAAAAAGAGAGAACACTTTGCTGTATTCGTGACTTGTGGAAAACCCTAGAGCCGCCAAAAAAAATAGAAGGAGAAAGAGGCCGCCACACAAAACAAAAGCCGTGGTAGAAAAAAAAAGAAAAAAAAACAATCTTACACCAAAAATCAGTGAAAACTGGTGGAGCTCTTCTACATATAGCCACAAACTTGCACAAAAAATTTCAGCAAGATTAGCCCACGGAATCAAAAGATATAGCAATTTAAAGATTGAAACCGAGTCGGTTTCAAATCCAATACGATTCCGCTTCCGAGAGACCTTCAAAGAAATGGGCATAACTTTTGCATATTGTGTCCGATTTGGACGTTTGACTCGTTGAAAGCTAACAACGAGTCGCATACTTTCCACTTAATGCAAAGTCTCTCCGAGAACCCAAAATCGGTCATTTTCGCCCGACTACACACAAGTTTTTTGTTTCGTTTTTTACCGCTTTCTTTTAGTCTTCCCATCGAATTTGGGGTCCGTCTCAACTTTAAAGTTGTAGATCTCATCGAAAACTTTCAAACGAGTATATATAAGCCATATAAAACTTTGCTTTTTCATCTCTTGAGACTAACTATTGTTTTCGCTTAAACTAAAGGGTCATTTGACGCACACGTTATTCCGCTTTTGTGCTCTACATCGCGTGAACCATCTTGTGCCCTACAAAGAAGTTTGAGTAGTTGGTTAGCGCCTCACACAGACTTGTTGTGAGGTTTTCCATTGCTTACATCAAGTCACATTTATCTTTTATGCCGCATGCGCATACACATCTCTTAGTGGGGCTTTGATTAGCTAAACTTTGATTAGACTAGGATCAAGACTTGTGACTAGTACTTTGAACCAAGCTTTCAATTTTGCATACCAATTGAATAATTGCTATTCCTTTGCTACATACTAGCCTTCCGAGCTCCACTTCCTACTAACTCAAGAAAAGTGCCTCCTCGCATCGTTGGTCGATCGCAAGTGAGAGTATCACGAACCACCCACCGGTTGTACCACTTCCTTGTGCATTGGTAAGAACTTGTAAGAACTAGGTATAAGCTTGAGTGTGAGTGACTTGATTGAGCCTCCGAACCTTGTAGTTGATAGGGACATATACACGCGATTTGTTCTTTGCTTTGATACTAACAATGGCAGTTCATCGTCACAAGGGGAGCATAGCAGCACAACAATGAGGAAGATGCACCGCCACCGTGCGACAAAAGAAATCATGCGCGCTTTTCTCGCATGCCGATCAACATTCGTATGCATGATGGAGTTGATTCTAGATCGCACCACTAACTAACTTGTGCGCTGGCTACCACGCGTGAAGTACCTAGGGAGAGCTCCACCTTCGCTGTCGCCTCTCACGCCACGGCATTGCACGATCGCTACCGTAACTCCATCCATTGCTCGCTTCATGGGCCGATGAGGTAGAAGATGAAGCGAACCCATATGTTGTCCGAGCACGGTCCGATGGTGATTTCAATCCCATTAATGATCGTGATCACCGACAACAACGCTTCAATCGACAAGGTATGCGAAGAGAGCCACCACGTGAGGTACGTGACCATAATGATTCACTTGGTAAAATTAAATTCACTATACCTCCTTTTGCCGTAAATATGATCCGATGCTTATCTCACATGGGAGTTAGTTGTGGACCAAAAATTTGCATGCCATGAATTTCCGACAATAAAAAGGTTAGGGTCATACTAGTGAGTTCACTGATTTTGCATCTATTTGGTGGAGTGAATATGGTCGCACTCACCAGACATACCTACAACATGGAATGCTTTGAAAAGAGCAATGAGACATAGGTTTGTACCTTCATATTATTCACGTGATTTGCTTAATAAATTACAACGCTTAAGACAGGTAGTAGTTCTAGAGAAGACTATTATCAAGAATTGCAAACCGGTTTGTTGCGCTGTGGTTTAGAAGAAACCGAGGATGCTAAGATGGTTAGATTTTGGGAGGGTTAAACCGTGAAATTCGTGACATTTTAGACTATAAAGAATATGATTCTATTAACCGCTTATTCCATATTGCTTGCAAAGTCGAGAGAGAAGTGCGTGGTCGATAATCTCGCTCTAGGGGCAATATTGGAGGAACTTTTGCGTGCGGCCAAGGCAAAGAACATCACATGGCATCCTCCTCCACTTCCGACTGCACCCCCTCACGCTTCAACTCCTATACATATCCTCGATGCAAGCAAACCCAGAAAAGTACAAGTCCTTACAAAAGTGTTTCTTCTCGCTGTTTACAGGCGATCTAGAGATGTGCAATGTCACTGCTGTAAAGGATTTGGGCACTTGATGCGTGATTGCCCAAGTCAAGAAGCTTTGCTTATCAAGGACAATGGTGAGTACACATCACCTAGCGATATTGAGGAAGAACATGTGTTGGTTGCAACTAACAATGCCGGTGATGAACCGAGGAAGAACATATAAACCATGAGGCGTCCCGACATGTACCAAAGTCTAGTTGTTCAACGTGCTAAGTGCTCAAATGGAACTTGCCGAACAAAATCAACGCCACATTTTGTTTCAATCCAAGTTCGTCATCAAGGAACGCTCATGTAGAGTCATCATTGATGGCGGGAGTTGCAACAACCTTGCTAGCATAGACATGGTCGAGAAGCTTGGCTTGACCACAACACAACACCTCATCCTTACTACATCCAATGGCTGAATTCTTGTGGTAAGTTGAAGGTAACTAAGCTTGTGCGCTGACACTTTTCTATTGGATCATATCATGATTATGTTGATTGTGATGTCGCACTCTATGCAAGCATGCTCATTATTATTAGGTAGACCTTGGCAATATGATAGATATAATCAACATCATGGTAGATCTAATCATTATACTTTCATATAAAGAAAAGAAAATCACTCGCTCCAATGTCTCCGCCGCTATATTAAAGGATGAATTAGAAAGAATCATGAGAACAAGTAAGGAGAAGACACAAGTTGATCAAAAGATTATAGCTCCAAGTGAAATTAAATTGAAAGCTCCTGTTATGTGTAATACTTAAAAATAATATTAATATTAATAATAACGCCTTAAGGGCCTATGCGAATTAAATAAAATAGTACATAAAAAATAGAATTTCGTAGTTTTAAGAGCTATATAAATAGATGGTGGGAATTTTAGAAACCCTAGCAAATTTTTATTCTTTTTCTACCTAGCCGCCATCTTGTTTGCATTGCCTGGCCATTGCCGACCATTTGCCTCGCTGATTGTCGCTGCCGTCAAGGCCTCCCCGATGCGTGTCTTCTTCTGCGCCAGATAGACGCCGAGCGAGCTGGCCGGCCGAGAGTCGCTTCCTCGCCAGGTCGTCCGCCGTTTCCTCAAGGCCGAGCCGCGGTGGAAGCATCCGCGGCTCGCTGCCGAGCCGAAGCTATCGCGGGCCATCACGCGGATCGCCGCCTGCGAGCTCGCCAGAGCAGCCGCCGCCAGTGTCGCTGTGGAGAGCCGCCACAGCTAATTTTCTGACGAGCCGATCGCGCGATCACGGCTGCCACAAGCCGCCGATCGCCGCTCATGGCGTGGAAAAGAATTTCCGTGATGCATGCATGCGCTTGAGGCGCCATCACAATTCCTAGTAAGTATTAGAGATTATAATCTAGATTAATTAGTGAGGTTTTATAATTTTCTAATAGAGAGGCCGATTAATGAGTTTGTTTAACTCGTTCCACGCTGAACGATTTATTCGGCTATCTTAATGGCGAATTTTGGAAATATCATCTACTAGTTAATTGTAGATAATTTCGATATCTTTCTATAGAATATTTAATCATGTCAATCGGACAAGTATAATTCGAGTTATGATTTTCGGAAGGCTGCCGCCTTGGGGTTGTCGCCGCGCTGTTTTGGAAGACCGGTTATTAAAAATAGTAAATAGCCTAATTAGAGTTTTTGATCTACATGAAAGATGTAGATAATTGTCCAATGGTTCTGTAGAATCTAAGAACGTGCATTTTCGTTGAGTAAAACAAAAGTTATGAATTTAGTAAGACTGCTGTTCCGAGCGGACAGATCGGTTTTCTGGGCTAAAAACAGAGGGTTAGATGATTTAATTAGAAGTCTTCGTAATCTAAGAAAATGTGGAGAATTTTATGAAGAATCCAGAATGGGGTGGTTTGTGGTGATCGGACTTTCGAGTCAAAAGTTACGCTCGCTTTAGTACTAAGTCAGCAATGGGTAACTATTCGCACCGGAGTAACGTGGTATATTTGGGGACGGTAGGAGCGATGTCGATTGATTGCTGTTCTTATGATGCTGTAGCTTGTATTGAAATTTGTGTATTTAATGTAGGAGAGGCGTCAGACTTGTTACCTTTCCGCTAGCCAAATTGTGCATCGCAACTAGTAAAGGCAGTGCATGGTAAACCGATCAATCAAGCGATGTCGATTGATTGTCGTTTATGATGTCTGTAGCTTGTATTGAAATTTGTGTATTTAATGTAGGAGAGGCGCCGACTTGTTACCTTCTCTCTAGCCAAATTGTGCATCGCAACTAGTAAAGGCAAGTGTATGGTAAACAATGATCAATGATTGATCACTGTGATTCTTTATCTTTCAGTACCATTATTGTTGTGATTTTATTTTATTTAATTGCAAACAATGGAATGACATGGTTATATCTTTGTTGATAAACATGATGGAAAGTTGGATATGATGTTTATGATGGAGTTTGCATGTTTGCATTCATAAGCATCATTGCATATGAGCAGGTGATCATGAATGATCACAACTCCACGGGAGTGGAGGAGGTCCCCGATCCTTATGGAGGAACGGGCTTGAGAGTGAATGTTGTCGCGAACATTCACTCATGCTATACCGGTATACGCAAAAGAAGTGCATGTGGACATGTAGATTAGTTTTGCATTGATACATGAGATTAATGGATGTGATTCAAAGAGAAGATAACTGCATGAGAATATTAATGAAAGTACCTGTGATGATAATGAAGTTATTGAATGCTGTTGGTTTATTATTGTTCGTTGTATATGGATGTGTTTGCTGAGTCGTGGACTCACCCTTGCTCTTTTGTTATCTTTAGGTGATCTTCGAGGGCGCCAGAATCGAGGGCGCAGTAGAGCACATGGACAACATATGATCATTTACCTTAATAATCTTTTCATTCGTAATTGGTTACTCTTGGACATGTTAGAGATTGAATAAAGTTTAGGACATCGCTTGGACTAGACTATTTGCTTTATTAATTTGGATTCATTGGTTGATGCTATTTTGGATTATTTACCCGGTTATAATTCCATTTCTTATTTATTGTCGCTGATCCATAATTATGCATGTCCTTTTGTGGTCCATTGATATGATTATCATTGTTTCCTTGTAATTTTTATAGTGTGTCGATAATTATTAGTTTAAAGAGTAGTGTGGTGGCATTCTAGGCTCAAGTGTTAACGGGTGTTACAGCTTGGTATCGAGCGGGCTTTAGGTCCGTGGTGAATAGATTAACAACTTAGGCAAACTAAAATTTGTTAAAATTTGTTTTAGTTTTAGTAAATCAACTAAAATTTGCTAATGGTTAACTAACCTAAAAATTTGACACACTAGTGCACCGTAGGTTAGAGAGAGGTACTAATATAGTTTTACGCCTGCTATGTTGTTTATTGATGCATGAGTTTATTTTGATCTTTGAACTCATTGTGTATTGTTGATGGTGGTTGATAGCTATGCCGAGGGGTAGAGGACGTGGGTCGTGGTGGCCGCGGTCGTGGAGGTCGGGCTCGCGGCGAGGTTCCGGGAGCCACCTCCTCGAGTGTATGAGTCGCGAGAGCCGTGGGGTTGCCGCGACCCGCCTCCTGCTGGGGGCCTCAAGATGAGACCCCGCTTGGCTGAGAGAGTTGGTGGGAGAGATCCGTTTTCGTCAACAGCGCCGCAGCCTGTCACTGCATCTCGTTGTTGTTCTCGCGCACATCCACCGGTTCCCGAGGCGCGGATGTCACTGAGAGTGGATGGGGTTGAGGTTTGATTCGCTTGACGGTCGGGCACACCGGTCCAAGCAAATGGATCGTTGCGCTACATGGAGAGGCGCTTGAGCTTTAGAGATGTCCTCACATCGAGGGTCCGCTTGTGGCCTTTCACCGAAGGGGCAAGGCAGATATTTGGTGGGAGGGCGTGTTGTCTTCGAGGGCCGCCACCAAGGGCCACCACTTGGGGGATTTTGTTGATCACCTCAAGGGAAAGTTCTACCCTATTCTTTTGTTGAGAAGATGGAGGTTGCCTTGACGACCTTTGCTCGGGGAAGAGGTCTATTGTCGAGTATGAGGTCGAGTTCAACAACTTGGTTCTTTTGTCCCCTTCAAGAGCGAACGATGATCTTCTAAGCCAAGAGGTTCCGCGGGGTCTCACCTCGAGTATCGGCATGTGTTGGGAGCTACTCCACTCCGTGATTACAGCTCTGTTGGGAGCAAGCTAGAGGCATGGAGTTGGAGATGCACAAAGGCGCAAGCCTCCGGTGGATCGTAGCTCGTGGTGACCAAGAGGAGCTCTAGTGAGGGAAGTGGGTCTGCTCAACCGACCTTTAAGAAATTTGGCGAGGACCACAGCCTTCAAGTCTAAGGCCGAGGCCGCTTCCTCTTCTTGGCTGCCTTTGCGGTGTACTCCACCTCTTCGTCTCCGTCCTGTAAGGTGGCATGCTTTGCTTTAAGTGCGGTGATGGACACCGCACCGAAAGTGCTTTGGACGGGTGATTGCCGCTGCTGGGCCGATCGGGTCACAAGGAGCGGTGTGTCGCCGTAACCCCGCTTAGCGTGATCAAGTGGGAGCTGTGCCATCTTCTTCTTCGGGTCCCCGCCGAGGATCTTTCAGATGATGATCGCTTCCTCCAATACGCCATTTTCCTTCAATTTTGGGCGCCCAAGAGGGTACTATCGGCACCGCCACCTTCTAAGACCGCTTCAGTTGCACGATCGGCTTTACCGCACCGCCACATGCAGATTGTTAGCTCGCCGCGCCGGGGCTGCTGCTTCTTCGCCAAGGCGCCACCGAGTGTACGCCATGCCCACGCTGGAGTCCGCGTCGCCCCGACGTGGTGATGTGTACTTTGCTTGTGGATTCGCTTGATGCTTTAGTCCTTTTGATTCAGGGCTACCTTTTCGCTTGTTTCGACGGCTTGCTAGAGAGCGAACTTGAGTATGCAAAGGGACTTCACCGTTGTTGGTTAGTTCTCCGGGGTATTATTGCTAGCTCTACCGCTTGTCCCGGGTGTTCTATTGTTATTGATGGAGAGAAGTTCACGCGAATTTGATAGTTATTCAAATGGAGCCGCTCGACGTTATCTTGGGTATGGATTGGTTGCACTCTTATCGAGCCGTGATATCTCGCTTTCAGAGAATGCCTCCGCGCGCACTCGCCCGGGAGACTTTGACCTTTCAGGAGGCGCCCGCGCTTCTTCTTTCAAGATATTCGGACTGCTCTTGTCAGGCCGCAAGGAAAACCGGCTTCTTTTAGCTCTTGCCGAGAAACCGAGTGTGGCTTCGCAGATTGAGGAGATTCCAAAGGTTAGTGATTACCCGTGATGTGTTCCTACCGAGCTCCGGCTTGCCACCGCGTAGACGTGGAGTTTCGCATTGATCTTGTTCCGTACTCGCCCCATCTCGATGTTCCATATCGATTAGCACGTCCGCTTCGTGACGAGTTGAAGAAGCAATTGGATGATTTGTTGGCTAAAGGTTTGATCAGCGTAGCGTATCGCCGTGGGGAGCTCTCGCTCTATTCAGAGAAGAAGGATGGGAGTTGGCGATGTGTATTGATTACCGTGGCGCTTAATGCGGTTACAATCAAGAACAAATATCCATTGCCCCGCATTGAGGACTTGTTTGATCGGCTGAATGGAGCCAAGTGTTCTCCAAGATTGATCTCCAAATGGTATAATCAAATCCGGTGCGTGAGCAGTGATGTAGAGAAGACCGCTTCTCCACCGTGTATGGGCATTATGAGTATAAAGTTATGTCTTTTGGATTGACTAATGCACTGCCATTTTTATGGAGACCATGAACAACATGTTGCACGAGTATCTTGATGACTTCGTGGTGGTGTTCATTGATGATATTCTTATCTATTCCAAGACTAATGAGGATCATGAGCGCCATTTGAGGTCGGTTTTAGATACTTTGAGAGAGCAAGTTCTATGCTAAGTTGAAGAAGTGTGAGTTCGGATTTCGTAGTGGGTTTTCTGGTCATGTGATTAACCCTCGTGGCATTGCCATTGATCCTAGTAAGGTCTCCACAAAGGTGGATTGGAAGAGGCCGACTAGTGTGAAGGAGGTGAGGAGTTTCTTGGGATTACCGGATATTATCTGCGCTTTGTGCAGATTTTCTATCATCGCTAAACCGATGTCTCAACTTACTCAAAAAGTGTGAGATTCCAAGGATCGATGAGTGTGAGCTAGTCAGATTTTGAAGGACAGTTGGTGACCTCCCTATTCTCACTCTTCCCGAACCAGGAAGCGATTCACGCCTTTTCAGATGGCCTCGAGTGGATCTTGGCTATGTTCTCATGCAAGACGGTAAGGTGATTGCTTATGCGCCGAGGCGCTTAAAGAAGCACGAGCGTAATTATCCCACTCATGATTTGGAGTTGGTCGCGTTGTCTTTGCTCTCAAGATTTGGAGGCATTATCTATACGGCGAGCCTTGTGATATTTTTACGCTGCATCACAAGAGTCTCAAATATATCTTCACCGTATGATCTGAATTTGAGGCAAAGGAGGTGGTTGGAGTTGATCAAGGACTATGATCTTACTATTCAAGATCATCCAGCAACGCCAATGTAGTTGTTTCGATGCTCTTAGTCGCAAGGCGACTCGCTACTCTAGATTGCCTCATTGCTGATTTTGATCGCATGGGAATATCTTATTGTTATGCGGGCACATCACATGTTGAGACACAGCTTGATTCTTGAGTCACTTATTCTGCACTGCAGTGCGGAAGCACAACAGAGTGACCGGTTATTACAGGAGGTTAGGAAGGCCTGGATGAGGGTAAAGAGGGTGATTTTAGTATGGATGATTCTGGTACTTTGAGAGTTTAAAGGTCGCTTTATGCATGCGCAAAGGCGGAGGTCAAAGATGATATCTTGAGGGAGGCACATCGCACCGCATAATCGCTCATCCCGTGAGACTAAGATGTATCGAGATCTCAAATGAATTTTTGGTGGAAAAGAATGAAGGTGGACATTGCTAATTATGTGGCTTCTTGTGTGTTTGTCGCCAAGTGAAAGCCGAGCACAAGGGTCCTCGCAGGTTGTTGCAACCTTTGGAGGTTCCCCAAAGGGCCTTGGGATGATATCTCTATGGACTTTGTGGTGGCGCTACTGCTCGCTCGAGGGAAGGATGCAGCTTGGGTAGTGGTGGATCGATTCAAGAAATCAAGACACTTCATTCCTATTCGCACAACAAATTCAATGAGTGATCTAGCTCCTATTTATGTGCGTGAAATAGTAAGACCGCATGGTGTGCCAAAGACCATCGCTTCGACAGTGGACGCCAAGTTTGTCTCCAAGTTCGGGAGAGTCTCGCAGAGTGTATTGGGCACAAACTTCGCCTTAGTACTTGCTTTCATCCTCGCATGTGATGGGCAACAGAGCGCACTATTCAAACTTTGGAGGACATGTTGCGATCTTGTGTTCTATCTTGAAGGGTAGTTGGGAGGACCAGCTTGCCACTTGCAGAGTTTGCTTATAATAATAGTTACCATTCCAAGATTAGAGCCGCGCCATTTGAGGTTCTCTATGGGCGAAGTGCAGATCGCCACTTTGTTGGGATGCAGCTGGAGAGAAGGCAATTTTGGGTCCGGATTGATTCAAGACCGCTGAGCGGTGGCCATGGTGAGGCGTAATCATTAGCGTACCAGAGCGCATGTAAAAGTTATGCCGATTTGAGGAGGCGTGATTTGAGTTTGCAGTGGGTGACCAGTGTTCTTGAGAGTGTTCTCCACTAAAGGCATTGTCTCGCCTCGCACCAAAGGAAGCTTAGCCCGAGGTACGCTGGACCGCTCCCGATTATTGCAAGAATTGAAAGTTAGCCTACCGCTTGACCTTCCCGAGTCCATGGGGTTCACAATGTGTTTCACGCCTCGATGCCGAAAGTTTTTGAGAGACCCAGAGCATAAGATTTCATTAGAGCCACGACTATTGAGCAAGACCTCATAGCTGAGTCGCCATCCGCGCCAAGATTCGAGAGAGGTCTGAGCGAGTGGCCGAGGCACAAGACGTTGGTATACGCCAAGGTGTCGGGACGATCGTCCGAGAGAGAGGCGACTTGGGAGTTGGAGTCTCGCGATGCGAGCAATACCCGAGTTGTTCACGCCTGCACGTGTTATTTGATAGTTTAATTTCAAGCAGGTAGTTTTTATTTGAGTAGAATCACGAGTAGAATTCGGGTCTAATTCGCTAAGGGGGTAGAATGTAATACTCAAAAATAATATTAATATTAATAATAACGCCTTAAGGGTCTGCGTAATTAAATAAAATAGTACATAAAAATAGAATTTCGTAGTTTTAAGAGCTATATAAATAGATGGTGGGAATTTTAGAAAACACTAGCAACCTTTTTATTCTTCTTTTTCTACCTAGTCCGCCATCTTGTTTGCATTGCTCCGCCGCAGCCCATTTGCCACGATTGGTTGCCGCGTCGCGCCTGTCACGTCTTGCAGGTCTTCTCTGCAGACGCCGAGCCGAGCCGAGCCGGGCCGAGTCGCCTCGCCGGTGGTCAGCCGCCGCTGTTTCGCGGCCGAGCCGCGGAAGCATGGCAATACCGCCGCCGAAGCCGAAGCATCGCGCTATTAACAATCGCGGACGCCGCCGAGCGGAGCTCGCCACGAGACGCCGCCACCGTGTCGCGGAGAGAGCCGGCTCGCCTGAATTTTCCCGGACGAGCCGATCACGCCGATTGCCGCTATACGCCGATCACGCCTTTGGCGTGTGAAAAGAATTTCCCGTGATGCATGCATGCGCTGAGGCGCCATCACAATTCCCGAGTAAGTATTAGAGATTATAATCTAGATTAATTAGTGAGGTTTTATAATTTTCTAATAGAGAGGCCGATTAATGAGTTTGTTTAACTCGCTGTCCGCTGAACGATTTATTCGGATATCTTAATGGCGAATTTTGGAAATGTCATCTACTAGTTAATTGTAGATAATTTCGATATCTTTCTATAGAATATTTAATCATGTCAATCGGACAAGTATAATTCGAGTTATGATTTTTGGAAGGCTGCCGTCCTAGTTGTCGCCTTTCGGCGCTGTTTTGAAGACCGGTTATTAAAAATAGTAAATAGCCTAATTAGAGTTTTTGATCTACATGAAAGATGTAGATAATTGTCCAATGGTTCTGTAGAATCTGAGAACGCGCATTTTGCTGAGTAAAACAAAAGTTATGAATTTAGTAAGACTGCTGTTCCGGCGGACAGTTCGGTTTTCTGGGCTAAAACGGAGGGTTAGATGATTTAATTAGAAGTCTTCATAATCTAAGAAAATGTGGAGAATTTTATGAATAATTCAGAATGGGGTGGTTTGTGGTGATCGGACTTTCGAGTCAAAAGTTACGCTTCGCTTTAGTACTAAGTCAGCAATGGGTAACTATTCGCACCGGAGTAACGTGGTATATTTGGGGACGTAGGAGCCGATGTCGATTGATTGCTGTTCTTATGATGCTGTAGCTTGTATTGAAATTTGTGTATTTAATGTAGAGAGGCGTCGACTTGTTGCCTTCTCTGAGCCAAATTGTGCATCGCAACTAGTAAAGGCAAGGTGATGGTAAATCAATGATTGATCATCGTGATTCTTTATCTTCAAGACTATTATTGTTGTGATTTTATTTTATTTAATTGCAAACAATGGAATGACATGGTTATATCTTTGTTGATAAACATGATGGAAAGTTGGATATGATGTTTATGATGGAGTTTGCATGTTTGCATTCATAAGCATCATTGCAGATATGAGCAGTGATCATGAATGATCACAACTGTTATGTTAGCTACAAAAATTGATTCCATTGATATGGAAAACATGAATCTAAATGTCATACTATGATTTGTAAAGAAACTCCGTGTCCATTAGAAGAAGTGCGTGTTTCTTTGCCTCCTGTTGCTACTAACCTTTTGCAGGAGAGTGATGACTTCGAGAAAACAAATGAGTCGAGGACGACTCAAATTCAAGAAAGGGAGGATGATGAGGACATCGACCCTAAGGATACAACCATCGCTTCAACTCACAGACCGCATCCTCTACTTCCTTTACTTCACCAACATCTTCTCCAATTGGACTTTCGGCTAATGCAATGCCATATTACCCAATTAGATCGAGCTACGTCTACATGCCATGGTGCTACGTCTACATACCATGGTACTATGTGTACATGCCATGGTGCTACTACATGTGCTAAGCAGGAGTTCAAGCTGGATATATTTTGGTCAGATCAGTTCGGAATCAGCCTGACAGCACTAACTTAAAACAGATATAACTTTTGCAAACGGAGTCCGATTTGGGTGTTCTTGGGCTTGTTGGAAAGCTAACGACGATATCTTTCCAACGGATTCAGCCTCACCTCCAAATTCCTTCTGTAGACTTCGGAATCGTCAAAAGAAGATTCTATATCACTAATTTGGGCCGATTTGGGCCTTGTAATCGTACCGGAATTGGCCCATATGCCGCCGGCCCACCTAGGGGCGTGATTACTGTTCATGTGAACAGTAATTCATGCCTTTAGTCCCACCCCTCTATTTCTTTTAGATTTGTGGCTCCTCATCCCCTATTTAAGGAGGACACACCCCCTCTAGTTTCCTTGGATTTTGTTTAGTTAAAAGTTAGCCTTGTTGCAACTTCGTGTATTGGCTTGTGTCGACTAGACCAACCATAATACCGCTTTTCGAAATCCTAATTTTAATATTTCAATCTTTATTTGCAATTTCAGATTGCTTTATCTTGTTCTTGCGTGCTTCTTCGGTGTATGCAGGAATCGACCTTCGTGGTCAGGTCAACCGGGTATTCGTGCATGGTTGATAACGACTTGTCGATCAGTTCAGCGATTGCGTGATTTCGAGCCTTGCGTGTTCATAGCAAGGATCGTCAGAGTTGAGCGACGCCTACCGAACTTATCGTTCTCATCGAAAGATCGGGCCAACAAATCAAACCTTAGGGTTCATCATCATCCTCCCCTTCTTGAGGCAAAACCGTCATCGATTTTAGTGTAGTCTTTACAACCTTCTTCTTGCAAACTACAACCAAATCACTCTTAATTTCTTCATCAGCCTTTGACAGCATAGCATGTAATTCTCCCTTGTGCATGAAAGTATATCAGTTGGACCATCCTTGTTGTGTAGCATTCAGATCAAATTGTCATGGATGTCCCAATAGAATATGACCAGCATGCATAGGTACCACATCACACTCCACCTTATCAACATAGCCATCAATGTTGAATGGCACTCTCACCTTGTGTGTGACCTTGATTTTGCCGACGTTGTTGAGCCATTGGATGTAATATGGTTTAGGATGCCTCCATGTTGACAATGAGAGTGTTTCTACCACATCCTTACCAATCATGTTGCTCGAACTCCCGTTATCAATAATCAGCTACATACCTTCTCTTTGATCTTGCAATCGGTTTGAAAGATATGATGTCGCTGTCCCTTTCGCACAATAACGCTATTATCATGTTGTACCATTTGAGCCATCAAGCTAATACCTTGTTCTGGATAACAAATGACTGGCTCTAGCTTCTCAGATTCATCTGAATGTTCAGATTCATCGCTGTCGCTCTCCGTTGCATAGCCATCATGTGTAAGCAACACCATCTTCATGTTTGGATAATCTTTTTTCATATGACCTCGGCCCTTGCATTTAAAACATTCAATGTTGCTAGTTCTAGCCATAGAGAATGCACTAGAATCAGCATGTGAGGCTTCTTTGCCTACAACACTCAAAGGCTTCGAAGCGTCCTTGAATGTACTCCGAACCAGTATAGTGGATGCAACTGGTTTGGAATTGATCCCGCATTTCCGTCATGCAAAGTTGCACGCCTCCAAGTGTTATGAGTGGTTCGACCACCCTTGCTTGACTATCCTTCACCCATTGTTCAAGACGCCCGCTTGATGAAGTAATTCTTACACGGTGTTGTATTGCATTAAATCAACACGCTCCGCACATCTTCATTCGGTCCCTCAAGAAACGTGTCATGGTCGCTATACCGACTCACGCACACTTGTACGGATGACGAGCACTTGCATCTCTTGATAGTACTCGCCGCCACATCATAGCACCCTGAATAAGTCATCGTAGCTTTATATGCGCTTCCTTGTATAGTATGCCGCACGAATTGTTCCGCATAGCCTTTTCATTACTTCCCAAGTTGTAGGACGTTCCTCTGCACGATTCAATTGATCCCACCAAATAGTAGCATATTCGGTGAACTCAATCGAGGCAACACGAACCTTTTTCTCTTCGGAGAAGTGGTGGTTGTCAAAAAATTGATTGACATGCATCTCCCACTCCAAATAAGCCTCCGGATCAGATCTGCCCTTAAACTCCGGTATGGTGATCTTGATTCTCCCGATACCGCCATCTTCATATTCACCTCCATTATGACGTCCACCATGTCCAGCACCTCGATGATCAAAGTACTCACGTCGTGGACGTCGTTCTTGTCCTCCACGATCATCGAAAACGGCCTCCTCCGAATCAGCAGCATAGAAGTCATCTCTGGCATGGCGTACAACACGTTGTGCACGTTCATGTTGTGGTTGGGGTAGCACTGGTACATTAGCTCCTCGTGGCGGTGGTAGCCTCTCCTCCAGGCGACGGATAGAAAGGTTCTGGTTGTCGAAACCTTCCATCATACGCTGTTCGTTTGCGTTGAGATGATCGTTCAATGTATCTTGTACCCCTTGGATTTGAGCTTTAAGTTGATGGCGTAACACCTTCTCGCGATGTAGAAAATAGCCAGTAGTAGCATCAAATTGAGTACGACGTCCAGAATAGTGTATCACCATACAAAGGCTGATTTTGCGGGCTGTCGGTTAGATAGGAAGAGTACCTCCGGCACCTGTCACTTCCTAGGCACTTCTCTTGTATCTTGGTCTTCTAGGAAGCAGTCTTCATTGCACAATCCATCATTGAAGCGGAGTATGTAGTCTTTGCTAGTTGTCAGAGCTGATTTTGTGGATGACGTCCACTTTGAAAGATTATGGGTTAAACTTTGCTAGTGTTCCTCTTTTCTGTGATAACACTTCTGCTATTAATATTGCTAAAAACCCAGTGCAACATTCTAGGACTAAACACATAGATATTCGTTTTCACTTCCTTAAAGATCATGTTGAAAAAGGTGATATTGTGATGCACTTCGTAGAGTCCGAAGCTCAATTGGCAGATATTCTTACCAAGCCTTTAGATCAAACCAGATTTTCCTCTTTGAGAAGCGAGTTAGGGGTAATTTATCCTTATGGGTTGGTTTGAGGGGGAGTTTGATCTTTTCTAATCTTTCCTTGTTCTTTTGATCTTTTATTGTTCTTTTTCTGAACTTAGTGATCTTTTCAAACTTTTTAGGTTTTTAGGCTTTTTATTGCATCTCATTGTATCATATTGCATTCATATGAAAAATACAACAAGTGGTATGAAAAATCCAAAAAGATGCATTGTAATATAAGATTTTCTGCTTATCTTTTAAAAATTGATGAAGCTTTGCCTATTACCCTTTGGAGCTTTTGTATTTCAAGTCTTGCTCAATGTCATGTCTAGTTCTTTGACTTGCTAGAATTATCATGCTTTTACATGTGTAGCTAAGTCTTTGCTATATGAGCTAGAACTTTTTAAACAACTCAAACTAAGAAATTGCAATTTGTGGATGTTTTAGCGAGTTGCGCAATTAGTGCTCCTCTTGTGACATTGGCCCTGTCAGAATTGCTTTGTTAGCTCTTTGATCTAAAATTGACCATTACTTGAGCTTTTGTGTTCTTGAGATTCTAAAAATGCTCATGTGAAAAATGAAAATCAATATTGTCTTATGCCTAATTTGTGCCAAACTATTCTTACGAGACTGCTTGTCAAATGACATGAACTTGGAGATAATTTGATGAACCAGACGATCTCATGGGGACTGCTTGTCAAAAATGACATGAACCTCAAGATTTGTCGCCCTGGTAGAAGCTTAGAAAGAGGTTGTGGATGGCTCCTAGTCCAGGATCTTCTTTACTAAGATATATCGTTAATCAACTTTTGGTAGAAGCTTAGAAAGAGTTTGTGGATGGCTCCTAGTCCAGGATCTTCTTTACTAAGATATACCTTTAATCAACTTCTGGTCGAAGCTTATGATGAGTTTGTGGATGGCTCCTAGTCCAGGATCTTATCACTATGTTAGATCATTAGTCAACTTCAATATTCAAGGCAAATGAGAAAAATGTTGACAAATGGGTGGTTACAAAATATTGAGCAAAATGATTCAATACGGGACTTGATTGATTCTTAATGTGGTCTTTGTTAGATTTTTGATCTCACTTTGACATTTTGACATGGCCAATTTCACTTTAGGATCCCTGTTGATGAACTTGCTGAATTTGAAGAGTTGCTTAAATTGATCAAATCTACTGCTTTACTTTTGAGCCTTTGTGCTTAGCTTTGATATATATGTCTTACCATGATCTTGCTAGCGTTGTCAGGCTTGATATGCTGTTTGTGCAATATTAGAGATACTAGATTGTTCTTTTGGGTAATCTCCAAAGCTTCTTGTAATCAAAAATTGAAAAATACAAAAAAAAAATGAAGCCACTCCATTGCACTTCATGCATACTCCTCTTATGCTTCTTTTGTTTCTGCTTCTTCCTTTATTCTCTATTTTGTTATCTCTGGATGAGAGAAAGGCGTGATTCTTGATGAATCCATTGTCAAAGGGGGAGAAGATGTGTTAAATGAGAAGAGAAGATGTGTTAATGAGAATATATTTCTTTGTTGGGGGAGAAGTTTGTACAAAGGGGAGAAACTGAAAATTTGAAAATTGAGGATCATAGTGAGGGGGAGTTCTTGAGTTGCATTCTTATTGTCTTATTGTATATTATGAACTTGAATTGCATTCTTTTATCCTCACAATGATCATAGGTTAATTGAACAATTGTTCTTTCATATGGACCTTATGTGAGAATTTTGACCCTTTTCTGGAAATCAAAGTTTTTATGCTTACTTTTGCCTTGTCTCACATGCCTATACTATTCTGATGCCAGCTTGGTCATTTACATTGCTTTTTCTTTCTTATGGACCAAGTTGTGCCTTTGTGCGAAAACTGCGAGTAAACTCGTTTTCAAACCTCTTACTTATATTTTCTGGATAATTGCCAATGTGTTCATCAAGGGGGAGATTGTGGATTTCATGGGGATATGTTCCAGATCTTAGGATGATGCGACAATTGGCAATGGCGTTTACGGTTTGTCGTTTCACGTGTTTTCGACAAAGTTACAGACTTACTGGACAGGGGCGGTCCGACCGGTCTTTGCACGGCGGTCCGACCGCTCCCAAATCGGTCGGACCGGCCATGTGGGGCGGTCGGACCGGCGGTGACCAAAAGTGGTCAAAACGTGCTGGGCCAAAAATAGGTGTTGTAGGCAAGTGAGGGGATCCCAATGCACTTGGTCTCATGATTTTTGGAGTCTCCAGTAAAAAGTTCTATTGGTTTTAAGTTTCCAGTAGGTTTCGGATTTTCAGGGGTTGAATTTCGGCTAAGTCCCAAGGGGCGGTCCGACCGGTTCACAGGGAGCGGTCCGATTGGCCATGGGGCGGTCCGACCGGCTCACCTGGAGCGGTCAGACCGGTATTGACTTGAACGTCCGCCAACTTCATGGCGATGTTGATTTGTTAGGTCAAAGTCATTGGTTTCATGGCATATGATTTGCATGATGCATGTTTTGACTAACATGGGTCAAGTTGTGAAGAACTTGTTCCCGAATTCGTGTTTGCTTGTCTGTGGTTGTGCAAGTTGCTTGGTGGTCAACGACGGTCAACGGCGAGGAGGATCGGGACTAGACTTGGAGAGTTGAGGTCCAGAACGATCGACTATGCCGGGTGAGGTCAACGACTCAAGCGTGACACAAGATGGACAATGGTGACCTATTGGCAAATCCATGACGCATGGTGAAGCGGTTTAGGTCAAAGGTTAAAGACGGCGCTTTGCGCGCGTGCGGTGACCCGCTTGTTAGTGAATCTATCTAGCATCATCTTGATCATCAATCTCTCACGAACAAGCTTTAGGATCGAAGTTTTCGTTCTTGCCCGTTTTAGACCTTCATTAATCAATTGGCAATTGCTCAAGATCGCTCCAAGAATTATCATAATATTCGATTGGAATAGGTCCTCAATAGCATATAGAAGGTGTGTGCAAAGTTTCATAAAGATTGGAGTTGAGAATCAAAGTTTCACCTAATTGCAACTTCGTCATCGGCTGATTTTATCATTGCGGATCGGTTACGAGTCGGCCGGTCGATCGCCCGTCATCACCGGTCGACCGATTTTGAGCGGTCCGACCGCCAAAGACAACGCCGGCCGATCGCCGCAATCGGTCCGACCGGTTGAGTCCAACTGCCGACCGCCTGCGCTTTGTGAGTTTGCAATCTTAGTTGTTTTTGATATTTTGCTTAGGGGATTTTATTGGATTCAATACTAGTCTTCCGCTGTACTGGTATATTGATCTTCATAGCTTCATCATAGCTACTGGAGTGAAAGTGTGTTGAATTCATTATTTGGGAAAAAGTGAGCGTGCTCCTATTCAACCCCTCTAGTCGCCTTTTCGGTCCAACAAGTGGTATCGAGTCCGGTTAGTTCAATCTTGATCTTAACCGTCACCAACTTTGGCGATGGATAAGTTTTCTACTAAACCGCATATCTTCGATGGGCACGACTATGCCTATTGGAAAAATCGTATGCGAGTCTTTCTTGAGAGCGAGGGACAAGCTATTTGGGATGTTGTTAGAGCCCCGCTGATTATTCCTGAAATTGCTACACCTGCTTCTGCAATTCTTTTGGCTAACAACAATAAGGCTAAGAATCTTTTATATGGTGCACTTGGTAGACAAGAATATGATAGAATTTGCAATCTTTCAATCACAAGATGAAATTTGGAACACTCTCGAAACATATCATGAGGGTTCGTCCCAAATCAAAAAGGTGCGCCAAACTGTTTACAAGCGTGAATACAATAAATTCGAGATGCGTCCTGGAGAGAGCATCGATGACATTTTCAGTCACTTTAATAAAGTAATTAATCAAATGAAAGCTGTTGATATTGAATATTCTCAATCTGAAAATGTCACCCATCTCTTGGCTGCAATCAACACCAAGGAGTGGGAGATGAAGGCTATTGCTATAGAGGAAAATGTGGATCTTTCAAGTCTTACTTTAGAATTGCTTTATAGTAAACTCAAGACTCATGAAATTAAAAGAGTTGATCATCCCAAGAAAGATAATTTAGCTTTGGTAGCAGATCCTCTCAAAAAGGCTTTTGATGACTCTTTTGAATCTTCTTCTGGATTTTCTTTTGCTTGTTTATCTGCTATTCATGAAGAGGAGCTTGAAATTATTCCTAAAACAGAGTTAGCTCTTCTAGCTAAAAAATTCACACGGGCCTACAATAATGTGAGAAACAAAAAGAGAGGTGGTCCTGTGACATGCTATGAATGTGGTGAGCTTAATCATATCCTGGCAAATTGCCCCAAGCTGAAAGGTAAGAGCAATCATAAGGAAGGAAAGCCAGCTTGGAAGAAGCCTCCTTTCAACAAATCAAGGTATGAGGCAAATAAGCTTGTGAAGGTCGCTCACCGGTCCTTGCCGCTTTTGAGGATCAATCCTTGAGCGATGTGGATACCGGGAGTGAGGTGGACAAGGAGGAGGAGATCCCTCAAGGCAAAAAGAAAGGGAAGGCCAAAGACTTCACTGGCATGTGCTTCATGGCTGACACGGACGACATTGATGATAATGAGGTATCTTTTTCTTATGATGAGCTTTCTGCTAAATATGATTCTATAGTTGAACAATTGCTTAGTCAAGATGAAGCGCTAGAATTTGTCATGACAAAAAATAAGAAATTAGAGTCAAAGATTAGCAAACTGAAAGTAGAGCTTAAAAATGCTAAGACTCTTGAACCTGATGAATGTTTATCTTGTCATGCTATGCATTCAGAAATTACCAAGTTACAATCTGCTCATAATATTTCTGTACAACAACTTGAGAATGCTAGATCTGAACTAATTGAAATTAAAAGTGCTCCTTGTGAAAAATGTTTAGAATCTAGTAAATTGATTGCTTTTGATGTATTTGATTCTAGCCCTTGCACTTCATGTTTAGAAAAAGAACGTGAAATCAAAGATATCTTAGAAGCTGCTAGAGTTAAATATGCTAAGCTTAAGGACAATATTGAAAATACTACTTGTGCTTCTTGTTCCACTCTTAAGCTTGAAATTGCTTTGTATAAGGAGAAATCTATGAATAAAACTTGTGAGGCTTGTGTTAACTTGAGAAAAGAAAATGCTTACCTTCATGATATATTAGAGAAATTTTCTAAAGGTAAGAAACAATTAAACATGATTCTTGATAAGTCTAAAACTCCTTATAAGAAGCAAGGTTTAGGATTCAATTCTTTTCAAGACAATTCAAACCCAAAAGTCATTCAAGTCTTGGAAAAAGGTTTAATTGAATTCAAAACCCAACCTGCAAAAACATCTTTTAAATCTGCAGACTTTGCCCAACCTTGTATTAATTCAAATGGTGCTTCTTCTAGTGGTACCAAGTACCATTGCACTTATTGCAAAAAGGGTGGACATTTAATTGAATTCTGTTGGCGTAGGTTGAAAAATGATAGGAAAAATTTTGATAGAATTTCATTCATGCAACCTAGAGCTTCTATGAGACATGGTAACACTGATAAGAATAAACCTGGATTAGTATTTTTCTCTCATGCAAATCATTATGTTTCTAAATATCCTAATTCTAATGTTTATCAGACTGGCGGTCTGACCGCTGGTGGTCACCGGTCTGACCGTTTTGGTCTCCGGTTTGACCGCCAGCCCAACGCCGGTCAGACCGCCCATGGACAGTTTAAGTCTCATTTTAATTTAAACATTGCTCATAACCGAATGTTAGATGAAATCAAGGATAGTACTTCTGGTTTGTATACTTCTTGCAGACGTGTGTCTCAGTACTGGATTCCTAAATCTTGTTTATCTAACCCCAGTATTGAGACACATCGTTCTTTTGTTCCTTGATTTTTAGGACTACCGTGGAAAGGGGAAGAACACGTGGTTTGTCGACTCCGGGTGTTCACGCCACATGACCGGAAACTCAAAATGGTTCACCTCTTTCACGCGGGCAACAGGTGATGACTTCATCACCTTTGGAGATGATACACAAGGGCGAATTGAAGGAACAGGATCAATTAGGGTGAACAACAAATTCATTCTAAAGGATGTCGCTCTTGTGGACAAGCTTAGGTATAATCTTCTTTCTGTATCTCAGCTTCTTGATGATGGCTATGAGACTGTTTTTAAGAAAAATGCTTGTCGTGTGCTTGATTCTACTGGTGAGCTCGTGTTTGGAATCTCTAGAGTTGGTAGAATTTTTGGAGCTTATTTTTCAGAATCTCTTGCTGGATCTCTTAAATGTTTGCTTACATCTTCTTCTGATTTCTGGCTTTGGCATCGACGTTTGGGGCACATTGGCTTTGATCATCTGACGCGAGTTAGCAACCTTGATCTCATGAGAGGTTTGCCTAAACTCAAAGTCATCAAGGATGTCAGATGTGCGCTCGTAGGCATGGCAAACAAGTTACCGCCTCACACCCTTCAGTGACTATGGTTATGACCGACCGGGGCGCTTGCTTCATATGGATACTTGTTGGTCCTGCTAGAGTCCGGTCAGTCGGTGGAAAATGGTATATTCTTGTCATAGTTGATGATCTTTCTAGATATACTTGGGTGTTCTTTCTTACTTCAAAAGATGAAGCTTTTGGTTATTTTCATGATCTTGTTCTTCGTTTGGCTTCTGAGCTTCCTGTTGCTTTGAGAGCGATTCGAAGTGATAATGGCACGGAGTTCAAAAATGCTTCTTTTGCTTCTTTTGTGCCGAGCGTGGTATTGAGCATCGCTCTCCTCTCCACACGTCCCTCAACAAAATGGCGTGGTGGAAAGGAAGAATAGGACCTTGGTCGAAATGGCTAGGACGATGCTAGATGAGTATAGCACACCGAGGAGATTTTGGGCCGAAGCTATTGCTACTGCTTGTCATATTGCAAATCGTGTCTTTTTGAGACCTTCTTTAGGCAAGACTCCTTATGAGCTTCGTTTTGGTAGAAAACCCTCTGTTTCGCATTTTCGAGTTTTTGGATCAAAATGTTTTATTCTTAAGACAGGCAACTTAGATAAATTTGAATCAAGAACATTTGATGGGGTATTTCTGGGTTATCCTGCTCATTCAAGGGGTTTTCGAGTTTTTAATACTGATACTAACATTATTCAGGAGACTTGTAATGTCACTTTTGATGAGACTAGCCCTAGAGCTAGATCAATTGCTACAGATGATTTACAGGTGACAGAGAGCATTTTTGTGGAGGAAGATGAGGACGAAGCTAATGTCATTCCCTCATCTGCTGCTGCCGAGGCGCCCATATTGATACAAGAACCTGCTACGTCTACTTCACCTTCAGTTGAGGCTCCTGCTGCATCATCATCATCAGCAGTACCTGCAGAGGTCGAAGAAACGGTATCTCACCCGGGCGCTCCACTTCGCATTCAGAGACAAAGATCCTCCTAATGATAATAGGTAATCTACATGAGCGAGTCACTCGCCTGTATAATGATCCAAATCTCTACTCATTCGGCTTTTGTTGCTTCTTTTGAACCCCGCGATATATCACATGCTTTATCTGATTCTAGCTGGGTAAATGCCATGCATGAGGAGTTAGAGAATTTTGAAAGAAACAAAGTTTGGAACCTAGTAGAACCTCCTAGTGGTCATAATGTTATAGGAACCCGTTGGGTGTTTAAAAATAAACAAGGTGAGGATGGTTACGTGGTTAGGAATAAAGCCGATTGGTAGCTCGTGGTTTCACCAAGTTGAGGGTTAGATTTTGATGAGACATTTGCTCCTGTTGCTAGACTAGAAGCCATTCGCATTCTCGCTTGCATTTGCTGCATCAAAAGGTTTTAAATTATATCAGATGGATGTTAAAAGTGCCTTTTTAAATGGTTTCATAGATGAGGAAGTGTATGTTAAGCAACCCCCTGGCTTTGAGGATTCCAAATATCCAAATCGTGTTTTCAAGCTATCTAAAGCATTGTATGGTCTTAAACAAGCCCCTAGAGCCTGGTATGATAGACTTAAGACCTTCTTGCTTAAAAATAATTTTGAAATGGGTAAAGTGGATAAAACTCTATTCATTCTTAGACGTGACAATGACTTCCTCGCTTGCTCAAATTTATGTGGATGATATTATTTTGGTGGTTCCTCTAATGCTCTTGTTTCGACTTTTTCGACACTATGTCCAGGAATTTGAGATGAGTATGATGGGAGAGCTTAATTACTTTTGGGACTTCAAATCAAGCAATGCAAGGAAGAAACTTTCATCCATCAGACGAAGTACACTAAAGATCTACTCAAACGCTTCAACATGGGTGACTGCAAGCCAATTTCCACTCCCATGGCAACTTCGATCGCTTTGGATCCGATGAGGAAGGAGAAGTCGTGGATCAACGCGAGTACCGCAGCATGATCGGCTCCTTCTCAGATTTGACGGCCTCGAGACCGGACATTCACTTCACGGTATGCCTTTGTGCAAGATTTCAGGCGTCTCCGAGAACTTCCCATCGCCAAGCCGTTAAGCGCATATTCAGGTATTTACACTCTACCCTCTTATATGGCATTTGGTATTCCTGCTCTTCAGCTTTGTCCATTAGAGGTTTTTCAGATTCTGATTTTGCGGTCATCGGTTAGATAGGAAGAGTACCTCGCACTGTCACTTCCTAGGCACTTCTCTTGTATCTTGGTCTTCTAGGAAGCAGTCTTCTGTTGCACAATCCACTGCTGAAGCGGAGTATGTAGCTGCTGCTAGTTGTTGTAGCCAGATTTTGTGGATGACGTCCACTTTGAAAGATTATGGGTTAAACTTTGCTAGTGTTCCTCTTTTCTGTGATAACACTTCTGCTATTAATATTGCTAAAAACCCAGTGCAACATTCTAGGACTAAACACATAGATATTCGCTTTCACTTCCTTAAAGATCATGTTGAAAAAGGTGATATTGTGATGCACTTCGTAGAGTCCGAAGCTCAATTGGCAGATATTCTTACCAAGCCTTTAGATCAAACCAGATTTTCCTCTTTGAGAAGCAAGTTAGGGGTAATTTATCCTTATGGGTTGGTTTGAGGGGGAGTTTGACCTTTTCTAATCTTTCCTTGTTCTTTTGATCTTTTATTGTTCTTTTTCTGAAATTAGTGATCTTTTCAAACTTTTTAGGTTTTTAAGCTTTTTATTGCATCTCATTGTATCATATTGCATTCATATGAAAAATACAACAAGTGGTATGAAAAATCCAAAAAGATGCATTGTAATATAAGATTTTCTGCTTATCTTTTAAAAATTGATGAAGCTTTGCCTATTACCCTTTGGAGCTTTTGTATTTCAAGTCTTGCTCAATGTCATGTCTAGTTCTTTGACTTGCTAGAATTATCATGCTTTTACATGTGTAGCTAAGTCTTTGCTATATGAGCTAGAACTTTTTAAACAACTCAAACTAAGAAATTGCAATTTGTGGATGTTTTAGCGAGTTGCGCAATTAGTGCTCTTGTGACATTGGCCCTGTCAGAATTGCTTTGTTAGCTCTTTGATCTAAAATTGACCATTACTTGAGCTTTTGTGTTCTTGAGATTGTAAAAATGCTCATGTGAAAAATGAAAATCAAGATTGTCTTATGCCTAATTTGTGCCAAACTATTCTTACGAGACTGCTTGTCAAATGACATGAACTTGGAGATAGTTTGATGAACCAGACGATCTCATGGGGACTGCTTGTCAAAAATGACATGAACCTCAAGATTTGTCGCCCTGGTAGAAGCTTAGAAAGAGGTTGTGGATGGCTTCTAGTCCAGGATCTTCTTTACTAAGATATATCGTTAATCAACTTTTGGTAGAAGCTTAGAAAGAGTTTGTGGATGGCTCCTAGTCCAGGATCTTCTTTACTAAGATATACCTTTAATCAACTTCTGGTCGAAGCTTAGGATGAGTTTGTGGATGGCTCCTAGTCCAGGATCTTATCACTAAGTTAGATCATTAGTCAACTTCAATATTCAAGGCAAATGAGAAAAATGTTGACAAATGGGCGGTTACAAAATATTGAGCAAAATGATTCAATACGGGACTTGATTGACTCTTAATGTGGTCTTTGTTAGATTTTTTATCTCACTTTGACATTTTGACATGGCCAATTTGACTTTAGGATCCCTGTTGATGAACTTGCTGAATTTGAAGCGTTGCTTAAATTGATCAAATCTACTGCTTTACTTTTGAGCATTTGTGCTTAGCTTTGATATATATGTCTTACCATGATCTTGCTAGCGTTGTCAGGCTTGATATGCTGTTTGTGCAATATTAGAGATACTAGATTGTTCTTTTGGGTAATCTCCAAAGCTTCTTGTAATCAAAAATTGAAAAATACAAAAAAAAATGAAGCCACTCCATTGCACTTCATGCATACTCCTCTTATGCTTCTTTTGTTTCTGCTTCTTCCTTTATTCTCTATTTTGTTATCTCTGGATGAGAGGAAGGCGTGATTCCGTGATGAATCCATTGTCAAAGGGGGAGAAGATGTGTTAAATGAGAAGAGAAGATGTGTTAATGAGAATATATTTCTTTGTTGGGGGAGAAGTTTGTACAAAGGGGAGAAACTGAAAATTTGAAAATTGAGGATCATAGTGAGGGGGAGTTCTTGAGTTGCATTCTTATTGTCTTATTGTATATTATGAACTTGAATTGCATTCTTTTATCCTCACAATGATCATAGGTCAATTGAACAATTGTTCTTTCATATGGACCTTATGTGAGAATTTTGACCCTTTTCTGGAAATCAAAGTTTTTATGCTTACTTTTGCCTTGTCTCACATGCCTATACTATTACGATGCCGCTTGGTCATTTACATTGCTTTTTCTTTCTTATGGACCAAGTTGTGCCTTTGTCTGCTGCTCGAGTAAACTCGTTTTCAAACCTCTTACTTACATTTTTCGGATAATTGCCAATGTGTTCATCAAGGGGGAGATTGTGGATTTCATGGGGATATGTTCCAGATCTTAGGATGATGTGACAATTGGCAATGGCGTTTACGGTTTGTCGTTTCACGTGTTTTCGACAAAGTTCTGAGACTTCTCGATGAGGCGGTCCGACCGGTCTTTGCACGGCGGTCCGACCGCTCCCAAATCGGTCGGACCGGCCATGTGGGTGGTCGGACCGCGGTGACCAAAAGTGGTCAAAACGTCTTGGGCCAAAAATAGGTGTTGTAGGCAAGTGAGGGATCCCAATGCACTTGGTCTCATGATTTTTGGCGTCTCGATAAAAGTTCTATTGGTTTTAAGTTTCCAGAGGGTTTGGATTTTCAGGTTGAATTTCGCTAAGTCCCAAAGGCGGTCCGACCGGTTCACGAGGAGCGGTCCGACCGCCATGGCGATCCGACCGCTCACTGGAGCGGTCAGACCGGTATTGACTTGAACGTCCGCTAACTTCATGGCGATGTTGATTTGTTAGGTCAAAGTCATTGGTTTCATGGCATATGATTTGCATGATGCATGTTTTGACTAACATGGGTCAAGTTGTGAAGAACTTGTTCCCGAATTCGTGTTTGCTTGTCTGTGGTTGTGCAAGTTGCTTGGTGGTCAACGACGGTCAACGGCGAGGAGGATCGGGACTAGACTTGGAGAGTTGAGGTCCAGAACGATCGACTATGCCGGGTGAGGTCAACGACTCAAGCGTGACACAAGATGGACAATGGTGACCTATTGGCAAATCCATGACGCATGGTGAAGCGGTTTAGGTCAAAAGGTTAAAGACGGCGCTTTGCGAAGCGTGCGTGTGACCCGTTTGTTAGTGAATCTATCTAGCATCATCTTGATCATCAATCTCTCACGAACAAGCTTTAGGATCGAGTTTTCGTTCTTGCCCGGTTTTAGACCTTCTGTTAATCAATTGGCAATTGCTCAAGATCGTTCCAAGAATTATCATAATATTCGATTGGAATAGGTCCTCAATAGCATATAGAAGGTGTGTGCAAAGTTTCATAAAGATTGGAGTTGAGAATCAAAGTTTCACCTAATTGCAACCGTCATCGGCCGATTTTATTGCTGCGATCGGTTCGAGTCGGCCGGTCGATGCGCGTCATCACCGGTCGACCGATTTTGGAGCGATCCGACCGCCAGCACAACGCCGGTCAGACCGCCCGGCAATCGGTCCGACCGGTTGAGTCCAACGGTCAGACCGCCCGTGCTGTGAGTTTGCAATCTTAGTTGTTTTTGATATTTTGCTTAGGGGATTTTATTGGATTCAATACTAGTCTTCCGCTGTACTGGTATATTGATCTTCATAGCTTCATCATAGCTACTGGAGTGAAAGTGTGTTGAATTCATTATTTGGGAAAAAGTGGCGTACTCTATTCACCCCCACTAGTCGCCTTTTCGGTCCAATGTAACAACACCAAACCGTAAGCAATTGAGGATGCTACAAATTAGTGAGATGATCCACAAGGAATCACGGATCTTGGAAGAACAACCTCCCTCCAATATTCACGCAATCACAAAACCCTAGATGGGAATCTTCGAAAAGCATGTATTCATTTTGCGCCACATAAACATGTGATTTTTTCTGAATTTTCTTCAACTCTAACTTGCTTACAATGGGGCTCTAGCCCTAAACATATATAGCCTATGAACAGTAAACTGGATCGGTACTGTAGTAATGAATAGTCATTCGAGTCAGTACTGTAGCAATGAACAGTAATTTGAGTCGGTTACTGTAGAAATGAACAGTACCAAAAAATTAATCCTATTACAAACTCATTTAATTCGAAATTTAAACTACTCTAATTGCTAAAAATAGATTAAACTATCATATTACAAGTAATTTATAATTAACTTCTTTTAAAGAAAGATCCGAATTGGAATTGCTCCAATCCAAACCCATTTTGGATTCTTAAGCTGAAAATGTATTGATTTTGGAATAGAGTTTGAATTTGGTTCTTTTGTCTTTTCTTGGCCGAATTCTCTTGTAAACTTTGCAGCATGCAAAACCCTTTGTTCTTGTGTCTTCCCATGTCCGCTAAAGCTCCTCGGTCGGCCTTCCTCCCTCTCCTTGCTCTTTGCCGAACCTATTTCTTGTTTCTTTCTCCATTGATGCATAATAGGCTCAACTTGAGACTTAATACATACTTGCAGCTTAGGGATATTGATTGCCGTAGTAGATGCACCTAGGGCCTCATCAGGACAGGCCAGACGGCCTACTGTTGTACAAAAGGGGCGCGAAGGCCACAATATCATATAATTCAGAGTATAGAATAAGGGATAAGTGCTGAAGCAAAAGAAGTAGTAGTGGATCTATTCACTTTGCGCACATGCAAGCGACTGAAGGACCCGACCTAAGCTTCACCATATTCACCACCGTCTGGTCCAGCGACCACGAAGTAGTCATATGGGTTTTGATAAAGTGGCTTTAAAAGATTATATTGAACGAGCCTGAGTACACAAACATACTCGCGAGCCAACACACAATGCAGTTTATTATAGATGCAAGGCTGGTCAAGGGAAGTTCAGAGTTATTTTATTTGCACAAAGTTAAGTTTGAATTAGATTAAGTAGTAGAAAATCCTGAGACTTAGCATTTTTAATAATAGGTTTTACAAAGTGAGTTTTTATTTGTAAGGTACTAGTGGAGATTCCATCTCCTATACCATTGAGTGGCTCTGTCCAACCAATGCTCAAAGTTATTCGTTTTACCATCGGTCCTCGACTGCTTTCTCAAATCCCAAGGCTCCCGGCCCACCCTTTTCATTCCACATAAACACACAAATGGTTATATAAAAAATGAAAGCTAGTTCAAGCGAGTTCCTAGCACTGCTCTTGACCGTGAGAATGGCTATCTAGATAGCTTTCTTACTCTACGGAGTTCGTACACTTTACCCACAAGAGATATTCAACTTATAATGTTTCATACACACTTTCGTAGGTGTGCGACTAAGTTGATTATCAGAAGACCTTTACAATGCCCTACCCAATGCAACCTCATACCGCTAGGCATCACCTCCTTGGGTTGTGCCCCTAGTAGGTCTCCATTTGCACCATGTAGCTTTTCTGTTACTACTTGTAATATCCCGGAATTGAATCGGGTAATTAGAAAATCAGCTGAAAGAAGAGAGGGCAAAGAAAAGAGTAAAAATTCTAAAATTAAAAGAGGGTTTTCCACATTATTTGGACAACCTGGGCCTTGGCCCATGGCCCATGTGGCCCAAGAGGGGGGCCGGCCAAAGGGGGGATGACCTCCCCCCTAAACCCTAGCCACCCTCCCCCTTTCCCCTCTCTTCCCCCCATAGCCGCCACCCCTCTCTCCATTGCTTCTCCTCTGCGCCACCACCTCCCCAGCAGCACCACCTCCCTCCCCGGCGAAGATCCTTGCTACGGTCCATTGGAGGAAAGGCGAGGAGACCACCGTTGGAGTGTCGGCCAAGACAAGGTAGCAGATCGGTGTTGTTCAGCGCTGTTGCTCGTCAGTTTTGGGTAAGATCCGTACGTTTTCTGATCTGACCGCCTCTTAGAATGTTGTAGCCCTCGGTTTTAGCTTTCTTTGGGCACTGAGATAACCTGATTTCGACTTACGGTTTGGAGTTATGGTAGTTTTACCGCAACTGACCAGGAGAGCTGACGAGAATTGGCAGATTGTCTTGTCTGGCCATTATGAATTATTTAGAAGCCAAATTAGAAAAGCTACCCAAAATGAATGTCGTAGAGTATTCAGTAAGATTTCCAGGTTGATAAAGAACACAATTTTTAGAGTTGGCAATCAAAAGTTATGGAATTTTTAACACCGCTATTTCGCTGACTGTCAGATTGCAGAGACAGAAACTTTACCTGAATATAAGAATTAGTACGATGCCGAATCAGGAGACTTGTCCAACTAGACTATTATAGCCGGTTTTATCATGATTCCAGAGAGTGCAAGATCACCTCGTTCCGAGTTGCGTAGCAAAAGTTATGATGGTTTTAGTGCTCTGTCTAGAGAGCCCGACGTGAAATTGATGTTTTATTAACTGGCCTGGTAGGGGTATTATTTGGCCGATTCAGTAAGGATCACCAACTAGACTTAGTTGGAGAATTTAATTACCTTTCCAGAAAGTCTAAGAACATCTTATTTGGACTCATGTACCAATAGATATGGATTTTTTAAGTTGACTATCCATCGAGGGGACAGATCGACGTTTAGGAATTTGGGGACAGGATCGAGTTAGATATTTTTGCGAGTTCATGGTTGTTGTTATATAGTTTGTTTTGGTCTGCTGCTATGTATTAGCGTGTGTTATAATTATTATTCAGGTGGTGGACTGGTACCAGGGGCAGCACCTTCTGTACATCCCTCGTTCTCTAGTGGTTAAGACAAGTATAATGACGAATATAATATATATTATTGAATGGCAATGATTCGATATATATTATGATTACTTGTGTGTTCATGTTTGAGAAGATGGCATAATTGGTATTGTTCATGGTTGCTAGAGATATGAATTACGTGTTATTCATGGTTGTATGTCTATGGTTATGAGATTTTGGAGTATGAATAGGTTACTCATATGCAATGTTGTTGATGATGCATGTTTGTGTTACTTTGATAATTCATACATATGCATCATGTTGGTTTCTTGAAATCTTGGTCATGCGATGACCAAGTAACTCTTGAGGTCCCTATCATGTTAATGACCGGCTAAAGGTCCCCATGCTTGAAGAGCATGGGCTTAGGTCCCCATACACGTGGAGTATGGGCAATGGTCCCTGTACCAGATGGTACAGACATGGGTGTGCATCGACGGATGCGCACTTTGTATTACCGGTAAAATGCAAAAGGGAAAGAGGAGGAAAAAGATCATGTTGAGCATATTGCGTAGCATGCATATGTAAAGTGATTGATATGTGGTTTTGTGAAGTATAGCTGATGAGTTACATGCTTGTATGTTGTTGATGCCATTTATTATATTTGCTGAGTCTTTGGACTTACCTCTTGCTTTTGTTGTGCTTTTAGGTACCACTTGCAAGAACGGCATGCATAGGAGGGAGTAGGGTTGCTTAGATGCACTCACTACCACACATTCTTTTAAAGATGATTATCATTTAGATCATACCTTAATAATAAGCAAACTGTTTAAAGATTAATTTTGGTTATGCTTGAATGCATTGGATTATTTGTAATAATGAGAGTGGCAAATTTTAATTATGGTTGCTTATGCATTATCTGAATAGATTATTTGAGAATGCTTTGATGAACTTTGGATGTTGAGATATTGATAATAGTATATGCATCTGTTGTAACCTCCAGTGTACTTAATTATACAAAGGAGGTTCTGCTGGAATTTAGAACTATGCCTTATGTTTAAATGGTTATCATGTTTATTTAGTAGCATTACAGGGCCTTTGATGGGTTGGGGTGTTACACTACTACCCATACACACAGTACACATCGACCAATGGTGAGGTGAACAAATTACTTAGCTAGGTCGTACCCATTATAGACTTATAGTTGTAAGAAAAGTATCAAATGCTTTAGAAAATTCGGAATCTATTTATTTGCACACTGAAAATTCATCTAATCTTCAAAAATCCATAACTAATTCATCTTAACTCCAAAATTGTTGAAACCAGTGTTGATAATTTTAATTTTTAATGAAATTTATTTCAAAATAGGTTTCAAACATGTCATTGTCACTAAAAATATAGTTTTTGGAAAGTGATCCAAAGTTGATTTATTTTTGAACTAGAAAATGCTATTAACTATGAAAATTCATAAATAACTCATAAAAATTCCAAATGGGATGAACCAAATTATTTTAGTCTTATAATTTTATTCTCTTTTTACCTATTTAATCTCTTTCCTTCCCACTATTCTAAAAAATTCACCAAATAATTGAATTCGGTGAACAATAACAGATCCTAATTTAATTGGATTTTCCAGTAATATAATATTCAAACCACAATAACTTTCACATACTAACTCAAAAGGGAATAATTATTTCACCTAAATTAATATAAAATCATGTACTATCCACTGTAGAAATTTCATGAATTTTTGAGAATTTTGAAGTTTGTGGTATTTCTCGGTGTTTATCGATGTCTTTATTTTATAGAGCCCTAAGCGATCGACGTAGACTCATTTGCCACCGAGAGTGAGCAATTTGACTTTCAGCAAGGCAAGCATCATTTTAACTTTCTTTTTGCATCATATTGATCCCAGATTTAATACAATAGTGTTTGAAATGCAATGAGATTGCTTGCATGCTATTTTTCATATATCGATATGTTGTGAGTAGTTAGCAATGTCTTATACTTGCTGGTTATCCTTTATAATTCCCTTATAATCATGCTTAAGATAGATTCTTGTGATGTTCATGCATCTTGTGATGATATCGATCTGGATAAAATGCTTAGCCATTGCGGGTCTAGAAAACACATTAGATCAATGGATGGGATTAACTCGTCAATTGTGGGAGACACAACTTTTCTTATATTTGCTTTTATCCGATCGTTGTATCCGTTATTGAGTCAAACTTTGTTGTTGTTAAATGGTTTTGGATCTAGACAAATGGTTGTAGTGTGGGTGCTGTTATGCACGAGACTCAAGTTTGTGGTTGTCTTGTCCGGACCGTTAAGGACCGCGCCATTGGCTATCATTCCAAGTAACGATGGTGCTATCACACGCGGGATATGGGTACCGTGCGGTTAAGTAAGGGGAAGGTTTTATTGTGTTAAGCCCCAGGTGGTGTAAGGACATTTGTTTGATCATCTGTCCATAGGAGCCGATGTAATTTTCTACAGTCTGCATGGGAGGACCATTTTTCGTTTATTTACATTGCATCGGTAAATCCAATACAACTTGTGAGACCTCTTAGCAAGCGTTATCTGTAGCTTGTACTAAGTATGGGAACACCTCGCAAGGGGGACTTATCTCAATAGGACTTTCTTGCTAAAAATTATCGTATTTCGATTCTCCTTGGCCGACATACCTAAGGAAGTGTGTCATTATCCGGAGGCATCCGGAGGCTTACAGGCTGGTCGAGTCGTGTGGGTAAAGTAATACACCTCTGCAGAGTTTACTCTATTCGAATAGCCGTGTCCACGGTTATGGACAACACTTGGTTTGGAATGCGTCGTCATTAGACTTGAAACTAAAAGTTGACATGATTATATCTTGGTTCGGCATGAATGAGATGTTCATGCATATTAGTTTATTAAAGTGGACAACCACTTTTATATTAATTGATTTATACATTTATCTATGTTTTGTGAAACCTTCTTCTCTAGAAATGGTTTACAAATGGGCTTTTGAAAACTAGATGATCTAGGAATATAAGTTGTTGCATTTTCTGCAAAACTAAACCACTAAATGCCATCCTTTGTTATCTTCTAAGCATAAATATTTTTAATTTGTGTAAGACATATGAGTACATTTGTAGTTAACCCGGCTGTTGCAAATTCAGGTGAAGACATCGAGCCCGATGAGCTCGTTAGTGCCAGTCGATTGCCATGGGTTATGGGGCATACCATTGCTGGACTTTTGGTTTATTTATATCATTTCCGTTGCTACTTATTGTTCTTGTTTGAATTTGGCTGATCGGCCATTATGTAATAGTTGTAGACTTACCTATTATGATGTATGTCTTTTGGATTATCAATGTATGAATGTTGTATGACTTTGAATGACGTTGAATGAGAGTATGAGCGTGTTGCTCAGTGATCTTGGGAGGCAACACGGTCTCAAGCTTGCTGTTGATGAATTCCCTTTGAACTCACTAAGTGTGAACTTTGATTGTTTAGAGAACCGATCGACATAGTACTTGTAGAGGAGCAGTACGCCTGATCATCAGGGCTCTAGTTTCAGTCAAGTCTTCCCACTTAGATGGAGTTAACTTGGAATTCATTTACTTGAGGCCCAGAGTTATCTGCATAAGACTGGAAAGGCCTTAGTCTTATGGGAATAACCCTGGTGGTCCTCACAGCTTTGGACACCACAAACTCTAGCACAATGTCCCCTTTCTCAATATGGCCTCTAAGGAAGTGACACCCAACATCAATGTGCTTGGTTCAAGAGGGTTAAACTGGGTTTTTGATGAGGACATCCCTACTATGGATACAGCTGCGCCTACACACACAACTCATCCACAACCAGTACAAGGACCTCTTACCCGAGCTCGTGCTCGCCAACTTAATTACCAGGTGAATTCGTTCCTATGTTTATATATTACTGAGAATAAACCGTGACCTAATGCAAGTGATTTAAGTGTGATTAGGAACATGGAAATGGACCAAGGAGAGGCTTTTGGAGTCATGGACATACATATAAGGCATAATGGAGGCCACCACGTCACTTTGGGTCCATGTCAAGCAAGAGTTCGAGTTGGGCTCGTTCTGGATTTGAATTCGGACTGCTGCGACAGTACTAAGTTCAAACGGTCGTAACTTCTTCATACGGACTCCGTTTGGGGCGATTCTGGACTTCATAGAAGGCTTATCGAGTCTACTTTCCAACAGATCCAGGATCATCATGAAGCTTCATCCGAGCCAGCCACAATAGTCAAAAGAGTTCATGTCTGTTCAAAAGAGTTCATGTCTGTTTCTAAGTCCGAGTCAGAAATAGTGCTGCGTCACCTCCACTTGGGCCCATGGGCCTTGTAACCCTAGGGGCGTGCGTCCACTTCGATGTCCTCCACCCCTGGCCGTCTCCCTATATAGGAGCTGCCATTTTCTTTTGCTGGAACTCGGATTTCGATTGATTAGTTTCTCCATCGTGAAAACTCTCGTTCTTCGCTTGTGTCGACTAGACCAACCGTAAAGGACCTCTGCGGAATCCCACCTTTTGAACTCAATCATATACTTGCAATTTAGATTGTTTTTTTACCTTGTTCTTGCTTTTTCTTCGATAGCTTGCAAGAATTGATCCCCATGATCAGGTCAACCAGGTCTTTGGCACGGTTGATAACGACTTGGTGGTTAGTTCAATAATTGCTTGGTTCGTGCGTGCTGCGTTCGTAGCCTGGATCGTCAGAGTTGATCGTCATCCAATCGGAATTTACCCCTCTCAATGAAAGATCGGGACAACAGAGTTCATCAGTTTTTGTCACTATTAATGGCACTAGTGTTGTCACAAAGAAGAGCTACACTATCAAAAGCTAACACATAGTCCTTAATAGTAGAGGTCATCCATAGAGTCTGGCTACAATAGCTATATACTCTGCCTCAGTAGTGGACTGTATAACATAAGATCACTTTCAAGTTAACTAAGATATAAGAGAAGTGCCTAAGAAATGTCAAGTGCTGAAAGTGCTCTTCCTATCTAGTCTATAGCCAGCTAAATTAGTATGTGAAAACCCACTAATAGAAAATGATGTTGAACAGGAATACCAAATGCATATTTAGGGTTGAGTGAAGGTACCTGAAGATGCGCTTGACTGCTTGACGATGAAAAGTCCACAAGGAGTCTGGAAATCTTGCACATAGACACATAGAGAAGTGGATGTCTAATCTTGCAGGTGTCAAATATAGGAGGCAGCCAATCATGCTATGGCAGTCGCATTGATCCACAACTTCACAAACCTCATTTGGATCTAGAGCAGTTGAGGTAGCCATCGGAGTGGCGATGTGGATCCAGCTAGTTGAATAGTTAGCTTCCTTACTAATTTGGGATTAGGGAGCACCCCCACTAAGATTTCGGACAAAGGAAGAGAATTGATACGGGGGAGGCCCAATCTTCTCAGTGAGGAACCATGGATGATTGATGTGAAGTAGACGATATCGCTAGCTAAACACTCGTGCCCATGCATGAACCCTCAACTCTTTGAAAAACACCTAAAACATACCGGATAGTTGATCGTCGTGAGACCACGAAAGCCAAGTTCCAAATTCCCAATGGAACAATGGCTTGACCTTGAATTGTAAAATGAATCAATGGATCACCTAGTCCTCTCTCAAAGTCCTCGCATGAACTCTGGATTCGAAAGAATAGACAATAACTATGTTTCAATTATTATGCAAAAACTGGTCTAATGAATACATGTGGGGTGCCGAGGTATTTAAGGGCTCCCCCACCTCTCTCACGCAATGGCTCGGCCTAGGACCAGCTATTCCTATTCGGTTTTTAAGAAACCGGTCCAAACTCCTAATTCCTAATTTTGGATTTACTGTTAATGACATTGTTCATATCTTGCATGTACTTTCTTCTTGGCCGCATGGGCCTTGACCCCTCCCTTGGCCTCATGGGCCTTGGTTCTCTTCTACTTGGCCCAATGGGCCATAGGCCACAGGCCAATGCCTTGGCCTCCTCATTTGATGGGCTCCCTTTTTGACTGGCCACATGGGTCATGATGGTTGTTTGAACATCCTGTTTTGATGGGCTCCCTTCCTCCCACGCCTCCCTCTTGGGGTGCATCATCGTATGTTCTTCACATCTGAGCACACATAAAACACAAGCTTTAGGTAGTATAAAATTCTCATCAAAAATATTATTAGGGTTAGCTAAGAGTGAGTTCACCTCTTATTGAAGTTGTTTGGTATGTGCTCTAGTAATTGGCCCCTTATGCAATTCTAGAGTGATATCTTATTCTTATGAAGATGGAAAGCTAGAGATGCCCTCATCATCCTCCCCCTCTTGAAAAGGCGTCGTCCTCAATGCTGGATTGTCACTACCAAAAAAAGGTGATAAATCAGCGATATTGAACGTAGAGCTCACGCCATAGTCATTGCTAGTGAAATCTTTTTCGGAAGGAATTTTTTACTAGAGGGGATCAGTAAGACCGGTAACTGGCAAAAATTGGAAATTTTGATCAGTTTTGGTCTGAATTTTAAAAATATTTTTTGAAAATTTTGAATTTTAAATTCAAAAACAAATTCAAACAAAATTCAAGCAAATCTGATTTTTTTGGACAAATTTCATCAAACCCGATTTTTCGCCATCGGTTTTAATTCCTACCAGCTACCACCGGTAACACCGGTTACCGGCGGTAACCGGTGAAATTTCACCGAGATTTCTTTCATTGGTCATCGCCGAGAAGCTCTGTCTTGTAGGCATTGTCGTTTATCTTCGGAAGCACCTTGACAGGCCCATCGCCTCGCGACAACAATTTGGACTTTGTTCTGGAAAGCGATCCTTACGTAGTGTACCCAAACCAAATCACTTGGTTGAAAAATCATCTTCTTCCTTTTCTTGTTGGCCTTCTCATCATAGGACTTGACCTTACGTTCTATCTCTTCTTTTGTCCTGAGATGCAATTTCTTCAAATATTCAGCTCACTTTGACGCCTCCATATGAGCTTGGTGTTGACTTGAAAGCGGTAGCAAATCAAGCGACCTAAAGAGCATGAAGCCATATACCACCTCAAAAGGACACATCTGCGTAGTGGAGTGCACAACCTGATTATAAGCGAATTCCACGTGCGGCATTCATAAATAATCGCTATTTCAACATCCAAAGTTCATCGAAGCATTCATAAATAATCTACTCAGCTAAAACACAAGCAAGCATAATTAACATTTACCACTCACATTATTACAAATAAACCAATGCATTCAAGTATAGCCAAAATTAATCCTTAAGCAGTTTACTTGTTATTAAGGTACGGTCTAAATGATAATCATCTTTTAAAGAATGTGTGGTAGTGAGTGCAACCAAAGCAACCCTACTCCCTCCCATGCAAGCCGTCCGCAAATGAGGTACCTAAAAACACAACATCAGCAAGAGTGAGTCTAAGACTCAGCAAAGTACAAATAGTAAGACAATAGCCAACGCAACTGTACTTAACAACGTCCATCCACAAAACCCAATAAGAAATATGCCTCATGCTTATGCGATGCAAACTGTTCAAATGCACTTTTCTTTCTCTCTTTTGCATATACCGGTATTGCGGAGTGTGCATCCGTCGATGCACACCCATGCCTGTGCCTTCTAGCACAGGGACCTTAGCCCATACTCCACGAGTATGGGGACCCAAAAGCCCATCATAATCATGACGGGGACCTCAATCAATGCTTGGTCACCACGTAACCATGCCTCCAATATGATATCATGATGCACATGATCAACACTTAAATCATCATGCATAAATGAAACTTACTCATACTACTAGCACTCGTGACCATTGACAACCATAACATTCAAGCATCCATGATTAACACAATATACTCATAATATAGTAATCAGGAACAAACGATCACGAACAATTTACCACTCATCACTTGCCTCTTATCCTTGTGATGCTGAAGACCGAAACGGTGGCAACACACACGAGACCACACTCCTTGGACAAACAATCCAAAACGCATCTCAAAATCATACATTACAACCCCATAAATTTATTCCGATCGCACACCTACGCCAAACTGACATTTTTACTACGAAACTACCGGAAACACAACCCGCTGTCCCAGCACTAAAATTATCATAAGTTTTGTTCTACTCACCCAAAAATTATGTTCTTGGGCTCTTTGGAATTCTTAAGAAATTATCTACACTTTTCATGTAGAGCAAATAAACTAATTATCTCATTTACTATTTTTAACTTACAGATTAATTAACACGTACTGCCAAATGACGACACATACCTTGGACAGCAGCTTACAAAATTCATAACTCGCAATCTAATCATCTGATCAACATGATTAAATATTCTACGGAAAGCTACCAACATTCTCTACAATTATCTAGTAGATGGCATCCTCAAATTACGTTATTATAGTACCCGAAATAATACTACAATAAAACAGCATACTAAACCAATCTACTATTCGATTTCCCCGACTAGAAACATGCTAATTCTCTCTATAATCTCATTTTTAATCTCTAGATAAAATAAACAACCAGAGGAGAAAATCTAATCGTTACCATAGAGACCATGATGAGAATCACCGATTTTCTCTCGCGAGGTTCCCTCTCTTTCTTCCCCTTTTCTTCTTCCTTCCTTTTCCTCTTCCTTATCTCCTTCCTGCTGGTTCCTCCATCTAGTTCCCTTTGCCATGTTGTCAAACATGTAAGCACAAAAGGTGTAGTAGCACTAATGCACATGCATGTAGATGGTTAGCACGGGCTGTAGCCACGCATGCAAGTTTTCTGTAGGGTACATGCTTGTACAATGCGATACAAATCTGCAGAGCACACGCATGCACAGGCAATCCAAGGTAGCAGCAGGCGCACCAGGGGACAAATGCATTCAAGCGGCAGAAGAGTCCACGCTTGCAGCCAAAGCGGACGCAGATGGCTTCCACGCGTCTGCGGCGAGCGATCGGGCGGTGGCCACCCGCACGACCATGCGCCGATCTGGCAAAGCGAGTCTTTGCGGGTGTCACGTGGTAGAAGAAGATGGCGTCGGCGGCGGATGGCGAGCTCGGCGCGAAAATGCGATGCATTTCGCCGCGCACGGGAAAAAGGCTAGGGTTTTTTTCTTCTTCGGTTTTGATTTTCTCCTCTCCCCCGCGTCCACTATTAACACAGCTTATCCCCCGCGGACTTATTCTAGGAAATCAACCTCTCTCTAAAACTCCAAAACGTCCCATTTTCACGTATCCTCTTTTATCTAATTATGCATAGGTCCTAAAGAGGGTTATTTCTAGAATACCCTGGTAAACCCTTTTTTTGGTTCTCTCTCTAAAGTATTTCGGGGTATTACATTCTACCCCCCTTAAATAAAATTCGACCCCGAATTCTAGTCGCCGTTCTACTCAAAGAACAACGACAATCTGGAATTAAACAACCATCAACATGTACGTCTGTAAAAAAAATTCTAGATCTGCTTTGGCCCATACGAGCCTCCAGCTCCAAAGTGGCCTCTCTCTCGGACTGATGGGACCGCATCACATTGATGGATTCCAACATCTTACACCTCAACTCTCAACTCGACCTCTTTCAGGTACACTCAATGGACAGGACTCGAAGTTACGGTCTTACTCGTTGATCAACGGCTCTTACGAAACCTCACACTCGAGATCTCTCAAGTACCCCCTCGACACCAGGTCATACAAAACGATGTATACCATGCGCTACGACTCCAGATGTTTCTAGCAAACGCTGTCTTCCAATAATCCCTGCAACTTCCAGAAACAAACAATTTACCTTGGGCTAACCTTCCATTTTGGTGCCATCCCACACAACCTGCACAAATCACACGGAACTCTCATTCCCCTTTCTCAATCATTCACTTCACCTTTGTAAGGAGCATCTCCTTTACCAAGGGACGCACAAACAACTTGCCTTAAACCAACTTTCTTACAAAAAGAACTCAACTGGAAAATGAATGATTCCCCATCGCAACATGCATTTCCAACTCCCTCTAAAGAGTCAAATCCACAATCAAGACTCATCATGAAAACTTTTCTACTTTCCAGATAGGTGGTTTGCCAATGAACACCACAAAATCCAAAGGTAAAATCACTGAAATGCCCAAAACAACCATTTTTTCTTCTTAACTGGAAAGGACTACGCAACAACATAAAGTAACTCAATTTACAACTAGCATCCACCATAAACTCAAAGCTCAAACATCCAAGAGAGTATTTCGCTACTTGACAACCCACCCTTTTTCCCCATTCTTCATTTTAGGAATAAACTTTCTTTTAAATCCCAGGATCCTAAAATCACCGCATAACACACTAACTCATTTCTCTTAAATCGGCAACCTCAAAGCTATGCGCAAACCGAACACAACATCCACCCTATGTAGAGAGACTCTACCAATTCACAATAACCTACTCTAGCCAACTTCTCTACCAAATTAATTACTTTGACAAATAATTCTGAATGCACCTCAATATTGAATTCACCTTGAATCTCCACTACCTCAATTCTATAAGGTTAAACACCTTAACATCTTCGGTTCACACATTTACCATAACAAAATAATACTATTAGACATCATCACAATTATCGGAATCCAACTTGTTTTTTTTTCACCTAATCATAGGCAACCAAGATGCTAAGATAACATTGCAAAGCCCAAAGTCAACATCCAAGACTCTTACAACGAACTTCTGGTATAAAAGATAGGGAAATCATCAAATTTAATCACTAAAATTCCCACAATTCAGACAATGTCCTCAGTCATTGACATCAACAATCCTCAATAATTAATTAACTGCTCAAAACGAGTGAATTACTTCACCAATCTTTGACCCTCACTAATCTTGGACCCTCACTAAACCACACATTCGGTTTCACCTACACAACCACAAAAATACCCATTCGCAATACTCTAACTAATTGTCCAAGATTCAAACTTCTGATAATTATAATATTCCACCAACATAAACAAATGTTCTTAGATAACAATCAGTTTTTGCCCCAACAACCATCATTCCTTTTACATCCAATGCCCTACAAGATTTATATCATGAAATCAATTCATCCTCCTCAAAATAACTTACAACCCCTTCCAAAAGTCCGGCGACAACATATTCGCATTGATCTCTCTCGGTGATCTTCGACCAAAACAACCACCGTTAATGCACCTCCTCAGACCTACCCTGGCCAAACCGTCTTCACCATCGCGTTACCCTCGCCGAGGCACACCCCGTGCTCCCTCTATTTTCCCATAACGTTGCCGGTTTGCCAAAGCACCGCACCACCCACCGCAACCGTGCGCCCCATCAAATCACTTTGCTATTGCCTCACTCCGTCCCCGGTGAAACCGCCACCACCGTTGAATAGAGGACATGGCTGGGATTCCATTTTTCCTGTTCACTGCCCGTCCCTCCCTTTCCCTCGTCGGCGCCACCACTAGCTCCTTGTGTCTCTTCTCTATTCTCTGTAGGGTGCACCCTGTTCTTCTTCTTCCTTAGCAATGGAGTCATTTACACATGGGGCCCACAAGTCATACTTCATTACATTTCGTTCTCTCTCCTTTCTCTTCCAAGTGCACCCTCTTTACATGCATACAATTTTCTTTGCTCTGTACTGAAGTCATCAAATCGAATCAATCTTCCATAATAGTAAATTTTGGAATTATCTACCATTTCATGTGAAGAACAAACTTCCAGATGTTCGTTCTCCCTCATACAAACTCTAAATTCGTCGATTCTTATCCCTAAATTCATATCAATTCAATACCTTCCTTCCAGTATTTATTTTATAATTTTTAGATTTTATTTGATTTTCTATTATTTAATTGTTTCGTCTCGCGCGTATAGAATCTGACATCGCCAAGTCGTTTGGACCAACTGACGACTTGACCTCAACCATCATCTAAGGCGAGTTTCTTTTGAACATTTTGTACCCATGATTTTTAAACATTGTTTTTAGTTTTAAAGTATTATGCATTGTTATTTCATTCAAAATGATAAGTTCAAATCCTAGGTTGTTAGTTAATCCTGACTTGATATTGTCATCTTTTGATATTGATTATTTATGATCTTTTGTCGCCCTAGTACATAAAATCATCAATAATGAATACATTATTGTCATATTGTGGAAATACAATATTGCGGAATTAGATGTATATAGTGAAGAAAAACATCTTTGTGGATTATGTAGATTGTTGAGAATAAATATAAAGTTTAACTTGGTCGAACCGATTATATCATGGAATTGTCTAATCAAGAAGCACCGACTTGATTGTTTGGGATCGAAAGAAAGATTTGATTTAAATCAAATGTTAGTTGAATTAAATTGATTATAGTAAATGGTCGTTTGTGATTTAGTATTGTGAAGTTGATTCAATTAAGGTGGCGATTAAAAGAAGAAAAGGATGGATTTTCATAACAATTCAAGATGATAATTTTGGTGAGTTGGTTAAATCTTGTAGAATGCGTAAACTTTTGGAATTAATTGGATTAAACAAATACATCATTATTGCATTATAGAATTAATTCATTGTTGAATCATAGGGTTATAACATGATCGGATTATAATATATCATTGTTGGATTATGCAATATATCATTGTTGGATTATTGGAATACATCGTTGTCGGATTACATCATTGTTAAATTATAGGAATATATATTTCTTGGATTATAGGATTATATTAATGTTGAATTACATGAATATATTATTATGGTATTATAGATATACTTTATTATTTGTTTATATAAATACATTACTGATGGATTAATATAAAACGGTACAACTGCTTAGACAAGCTTTATTGGTCATGTTAATCCTATGGGTGGAAATTACTAATACCTTTTATGTAAATCGGTTTGAGAAATGTATGGCAATAGGTGTTGTCGTTAGTTTTCAAAATAAAATAAAAAAGTGAAAATCTGTTTGAACTTGGGCAAAATGATTGTTAAGGTTGGTGCAAAGATGCACTAAATCGATTCATTTCAATGATCGAGACCAGTGTACTGTTGGAAGTTGCCCATGTCATATTAAGGATCAACGCTTGTGACTATCCAAACAGAGTAATACCGTACAACCACATGTCCTAAATGATAAGGACCTGGCCAACTAATTTACCATGTTCTAGTATTACACCCGCGAGCTGTAGTTGATAGGTGTTCCTTCTTGAGTTGTGCAGCATGGTAACGAATCTCCATGTCAGTCGGGGCTTGCGCCGGGCGATGGTAATAGACGTCCATGTTAGTGCAGGTTATCCCCCACAAATGGTGAGCTCCGGGTCGTTGGTAAAAGATGGGATAGACTTGGGGTTAAGTTCATCGGGTGGGTTGGTGTTAGAGCATGGTATTGTAAAAGGCTTGTGATACTCACTTAGTCGCACACCTTTAGAAGTGTGAGGATGACATTATAAACTGATTATCTCGTGTGGATCAAGCTGTACAACCTCTGCAGAGTGTAAAACTATCCGAATAGACATGCCCACGGTGAAGGGCGGGCAAAGTGTGTATTCACATAGTAGATTTTGGTTTTAATTTGAAAAGAGTGAATTTTGGAGAACCCAAGAGTAGTGGGACTCTTGGGTAGATATTCTAGCAGGTAGAACTAGTTGGGCAACTAGAGCCATATCCTTCGTACCTTGGTAGCTAGAACCTCCACTAGTGATATAATATATTTATTTATTGAAACTACTTTTCGTCAAATGTGTTTTATGAAACATGTTTAAACTTTAAATCTTACTTTGTGCAAAAGAACCCCATAAGCCTAATTGTTGAAACTATGCATATATATCTTTTCCAAGACTCGTAGAGTACTTTATCTACTCACATGCTACACTCAAAATATATCTCAAAAGCTTTCAATGACGCCAGGGAAGACTACGACTAATTCGCATGTGGCTTTGAAGAAGGATACCTAGAGTACTCGGTTGCCCCCCCCCCCCCCAGTCGAATGCCGGTTAGCAATTTGATAGGCCATCACTCGGATTTTAACTTTTGGTGTTTCCGCTGCTGTAAGACTAAAGGTCTTTTGACCTCTTTTGTAATAAGTGACCATAAGGCCGGTACTCAGTTGTTTATTAATATTATTTCATGATTCGAACTTGTTATCAACAATGTTTCTCTTGTGCACACACTCTCGATCATGAGGCGTCTTTGGAATACACAGAGGATTCGGATTTAGAAATCCAGTCCCAACATCCTCCCTAATATAAATTAATATTTTCTCTTTTGGCTTCTTAATTAAAGAGGATATTACAGGAGTTTAATATAATAATATTTATTTATATGTATATATATGTTTAATTATATGTACACTAAATTTCACTTCTAATATTACTTCAAAAATATAGTAGTGGAATAAAATATTACATATAGTTCAATGAATTCAATAGATTGTATTATGATATTTTCAATTCCATCGGTATGACCAGTATTGTCTGGTATAGAACCGGTATGACCAGTATTAACCGGTATTAAGCCGGTATGCCCAGTATTAATCGGTATTGAGGCCGATATAGAACACAATACTACTCTATACTGTTTTAGTTAGCACAATGGTACATATTGGTTATACCAGCCGATACCGAAATGGTATCAATAGGTTTGGTTAAAACCGGATAAGTGAGCAACTGGCAACCGGTTCACACGACCACTCGTACAACAGTCGAACTGGTGGCTTTAAATATTAACATTCCAGCAGTGGAAACATTTTTCCTACCACCGGATGTACTTACTCGCTATGCTGTATTTCACAAAGTACGAGGTATCTCACCGCAACAGAGCATGTACGTGGAGCATACTTATAAGACCACCTAGGTGGAATGAATAGTTTTTTTTAAGATGGTGAGTACACTTCTTTAGATATACCTATAACACTCCGGCCCATTACTGAACCGAGAATGTCACCTAAATTATCCTAACAACCAATTTAAACCAAATTCAACAAGATATGCATGGAATAAAATCCTACAACGGGTCATAGAACCACAATCTAAACAAAGTAAATGCATAAAACATTAACATTCACAGCTTGATCACACGCGCCTGAGAAATACTCGACTCACACATGCTCGAGAGTCGCTCAAATCATGCTCCCAGTACATAGGATTGCAGCAAGTAATAATAAGCAAACTATTATTAAATCAACCATAGTTCCAATCATTAAACTAGATAATAGCCAATGCTAATAATAAATTCTGAAGGGAAATATCCTGTCTCTAAATTTAGTGAAAGTAAACTAATAGATAAATGTTTGTGTAGTGATCACATATGATACTCATGTGCTACTCCATCCCATGCATGTCGCCCAAGGTTCACCTAAAACAGCAACAAAGCAAAGTGAATACAAGACCCAACAAGTATATCATAGAACAATAAACAAACAATTTATCACTCAATTAAATCATTATCATCGTCATTCTCATACACCATTTACAATTAACTTCTCATGTATGCAATGCTCAAATATGCTCATACCCATATGCATCTCAATCGTGGATACCGTATAACAGAGTAATCATCATTGGTAAACCACTATATCATTCACTCTCGTAAAGTTCCTATCAACATAGGTTTTTATCTAGAGTTCTCGGACTAGTCATGTAACATTACTCACTAACCTCACGGAATAGTTACATGACTTTTTCACCAACTTGACTCGTGCAACTCTGTCGTGATGAATGTAAATGATGCAACATCTTTCCATTATTCAGCAATATAATCCATTATCATCAACATATCATGTCGTCATCATCATTATATCATGGCATTTAAATAAGCATAAGCAAAGCATAAATAAATGTCATAGCAAGTCAAGTGTAAAGACAAGAGTAGACAAACTGATGTATACCATCTACCATGCACTTGCCTTTTAGCCACGAAAGTCAGGACGATGCAAAGACGGTACCAAACTCGAAGCAACACTCCTTGGAAAAAAAATCAATAATATACCTAAAAAACACGCCACGACAGTATACAAACATCAAACAACTCAAGATCATTTATACGCGCAAACACAATACAACTAACCCCTCTTCATCGGACAACCTTTCCATTGTCCAAGTGATTAGACACTCGTAACTTTTACTCCTAGAATCCAAATATAGCAAAACTTTATATTCTCTGGAATCTACACTAAATTTGCTACAAATTTCTAGTGCAAATTCTGTAATTACACCATCTAGTTCCCCATTTTCAACCCCGAAGGTAAATCTGGAACTTTACAGAACAACAGACTTGACATTTATAACTATTTTTTACCACATGAAAAATAGCAAACCATACCACTTCTAGAAACTATAGAGAATTATCTAACTAAATCTAGCTATGACCATAATTTAATTCTACCGTCTACTACATGTAAAAAAGCAATCTACACAACTGCAGTTAACGGTGATGGAGTTCTAGACTGCAGTGCTCCTGATGCCATAAATTTTCAACCGCTTATCCAAATCGAATGATCCTGAACTCTCTAGAAAGCTTAGGAAATTATCTACAACTATTCTATTATGGAAAAGTTATGAATCGAAATACCCAAAAACTCATCTACAAGGTTCTGTAGTACAACTAACCGAACAAAGGCATCACAAATGATCCAATTCCCACAATCTAAGGGCTTGTTTGGTTTATAGCCCCAGTTTACCTTACCAAAGTTTGGTAATACCCACAAGATTTAGCTAAGTTTGATTTGGTTCCAAATTTTGGCATTGCCCTTGAAATTTTGGTAAAGCCAAAGTGTCATAAGACAACTCCTGGGCAACTTTTGGGCAGCAAATTCCTTCACGAAAATTTTGGCAGCATGGCCGGTTGACATAGGCGTGTTGTGGTCGGTTGCATTAATTGTATTAGTTTGATTAACAAGTTTGAAATGAACATATTTTCTATGCCGTGTATCCGATTTATGATCTATTCGAACCATTGTATTCCTTATGATTTAATCAACAAAATATGACCCATATTAGCTATATGTTGGTGCAAAAAAAAAATAGATGCCATGTGACTATGTGAGGCCATGTGCCATACTCACAATTTTGGTAAACTTTGATATAGTTGCAACCCAAATACATCAATTTGTACCTAAATTTTGACATTACCTGTGAATTGGTATGGCTACATCCAAACACATTTTTTGCCTAGGTTTTGGCATTGCCAAAATTTTGATACGGCTACCTAAGGTCATAAACCAAGCAGGCCCAAACTACTCTTAACCTTTGAATAAATAATGATCTAAGATCAAAGCAAGGTTGTCCAGATCGTTACCCCCATGAATTTGAACGAAGATCTAGGGTGGATACGAAGATCTAGGGTGGAATGTGAAGCCCTAGTTTCCTTCTTTTCCTTCCTCCTCCTTGCTGGACGACCTTTGCTTCCTGTAGCCAGCAGCAAGCAGTAGGGCCCTATGGCACGGCAAGGTTGGGATGGCAGCAAGGCGGTCGGCCGATGGTGCCAGGGTATGGTTTTTGCATGTGAATATGAAGGTATACCCAAATAGGGTAAAGATATGAGCTCCCTAGCAAATTTTCATGTAGCTCACATCAGAGTATTTTTTAAATTAGTAGAAGAGTATGCTCAAAGTGATAAAGTAATATATCAAATTCTTTCAAATGTATATCATAGAGGTTAAATTAATAGACGAGTCTGCTCAAAATGATAAAAGAGTATGTCAAGCTCGTTGAAGTGTATATTAGAGATGTTAAATTAATAGATGAGTATACTCAAAGTAATAAAAGAATATGTCAAACTCGTTTAAGTTTATATGAGAGATGGGAGTAACTACACTCAGTAGTGGGATGGAATTACCCTTCAGATATTTTATATGTATTTTTTGAATTACGCTTGCTTCAATTTAAATGTATTTTTTTTTATGTATTGAGTTAATAAAACACTAGTATATTATGAGAAGAAAGTACGCCCAGTACAGTTGGTCTGGGTCTCTTGCGCACCTATATGCGGAACGTGGAGGTAGAGGGTTTGAGTCTTGAGTTCAACAGCCAATCAAATTAACATTCCTTCCTGTATTTTGCTTAGAGTGATCCTTTTAAGACAACCAGACCAGGCCAGGCGTCGGTTTCCGAACTTCCGGTTTATTTTCCGTTTGACAGTTGGTCTGGGTCTCTTGCGCACCTATATGCGGAACGTGGAGGTAGAGGGTTTGAGTCTTGAGTTCAACAGCCAATCAAATTAACATTCCTTCCTGTATTTTGCTTAGAGTGATCCTTTTAAGACAACCAGACCAGGCCAGGCGTCGGTTCCGAACTTCCGGTTTATTTTCCGTTTGAACCAGCGGTATAGTCCGGCTTTAATAACAAGGCTTGGCACATCAAACACATAACTCCCCAACATTTCTTTTGGTTCGTTACATGAATTTTATTTTTATCTAGCTCCAGATTAGATTAAAAATTAACAGGCGTACGGAGAATTAGCGCCCTAGCCCTGCAAAAGTACCCTTTTCGTAAAATATCACTCAAATATCTATCCTTAGCAACATACCACTGTAAAAATCTACTGATAAGTATTTTTACCATCAAGCGTTTCAGAAATATAATGACCGTAACATCTCTTTAGTATTTGACAACAAAAACATTTTAAATCTGTGTATTTCAGAAATTCCAGTTATAACTATCCCGGGGGTGAAAAAAAAACTCAAAACTCGCGAGCCAGCTCAACTCGTAAAGGCCTCAGCTCAACTCGGGCAATAAGCGAGCTGAGTTTGAGCCAACTCGCGAGTAACTCGTTAAGCTTGTTTATATTAAAACCCAACCCATCAAGCCTAGTAGCCCAACTAGAACAGACCCAGTCTAAATCTAGTAACATCCATAGGGCGAAAATAGAGAGGGTGCTGGTGGGACAAAATTATCATAAGGTAAGCCAACAAACACACATTTAAATGTCATACGTAATGCAAATTGATACATAAATTACGATAATAGAATTAAAATGAAAAATACATTAAATGTAAGCAGATAGCATGGGACGCAGCTAAACACCATAGGGGCATCGTGTTAACATGGCGTGAAGCTATGTAGCTTTGCATCAGGTGTGGAAACGGATCGAATATTGATCATACCACATTCACATCCATATTTTTAAGTCGGATATGGAAATGGGTTTGAATACTGGTCAAATACAAATTCAAGTCGAATATCTATTCAATTCAGTTGAAATCAGACATCCACATAATTTATATGCTGCAGTATAATAATAATAGGATTGTATTCTCGTATACAACACAATGAATCATTTTAATATGATGAATTAAGCTTAAGGAACATAAATGGTCACTAAATCAAAAAAAGTTTCTAATCAATTTGACACGCTGAAACAAATTATTGCATTGTCAAATTTGAATTCCAATGCACATAATACATTTCCGACAGGAAAATCTAAACCAAATTAATATCCATATTTTTTATGTCGGTTTTCGAATACGAAATCAAATATTAAAGAAAATACCGTTCAGATGGGAAAAAAAATCCAAACCATATTCACATCGAATTCAGATGTTGAATGATTCGGATAATCCATATCCACTTCGCACTTACTATTCTAGTATCAGTTGCGCTTGTGCACACACCTTCCCCACACCGTGGTTAGCTAGTATGGTGACAAGGCAGAAAGAATACTAGAGATAAGGACACAACTTAACGGCAGACATTTGAGTGCTATTTTCCTTAGGTGGTACTTTTGCAGTGATATAGATATTTTTTACAATTGAATAAATAAGCATATTAGAAGCTATCTGGGTAACACGTGGCTCACCTATTCATCGTATGCCTTCTTTGCAAGGGAGCGAAGGAACCTCAAAAGTGGTTTCTTTGCCTTGGAAAGCTTCATGTTAGATTCTTCCCCTCCATCTTTATTTCCCTTGCTTTCTTGGACCATGTGGACTCTCCTCACAAGCTTCCGCAGTTCCTGTTGACAACGTTAGTGCAGCTGAGGGATCCAAACATTAAGCCATAACAGATGCAGTTGAGTTAGTTGTTTTGACCATTATAGTTTGGATGGTGTACACGCATCACATATGCATAAACAGGTATTCATGCTGCTACAATGTAGAAGATTAAATAGTGAAAGTGTTAGAATTTAAAGTAAACTAACATGTCTGTTATCAGTCCTGACATGTTGCATACCTTAAGGGTTAGCACTACAAGGGTTCACCTTTTACATACCTAAAAGCACAACCAATAAAAAGCCTCACGAACTGATTCTATGGTCTCGCTTGCACAGTACAAGGAAACATCCAACCAACAGAGTTACATGGGTGCGGCTTTAATAAGGTTAATGATGTGTCTTATAATGCAGTGTGAAAGCCATTATTAGTGTGAACACGCATCATGATGTCAAGATGAAAATGGTAATAACGGTGGTTCCCACATATGATAATCGGAATCATGCTGCGTCCAAAGGGATTGGCAAAAGGTTTATTGTTTGTAGGGCACAGGTGAACCTTTGTCATGTCACATCATGTTGTGAGGGAACCAGATTGAAATAATAGTCATCCATAATAGTCATCCATAATATAATGGTACACAATAAAGATGTCAAGTATTCATGTTTGAATAATGTAGGTTGTTTTCTTTTCTAAAGAAAAATTGAAATCCAGTGTTGCAATTTCACAGTTGCACCTAAGTTTCTCTCAGTGGCCAGGCTTGTTGCAAAAATCTTTTTTTTATTAAAATGAAGTAAAGCATTTACCCATTTCTGTGCTGCTTGCTTTCAGTGGTTATACCTGGCTACACTTGGTAAATAGAACCACGCAGAGCACCATGACACATATGAACACATGACACAACTCCAAGAATGTTAGTGACATGTACAAAAATGATGAAAAGATACATATTTTATGGCCTTTTTAGCATATTTTGGTTAAATAACAAGAAAAAATCAAAAGATTCTTAAATAGACCTGCCACAAGTTCACAAATTTGGGAACCAGACCAGTTTGCACTGGTGATCTGGAACAAATTTCCAGCCGGTAACCAACAGGAACCACTAAAACAACATGAGTTCAATAATAAAAAAGTTTTTTTTTCTGAAACCAGAAACAGGTCAGCTACCAATCTGTTTTGATTGGTTTTTGTTGAAAACCAGCTGATCAGGATACTATGTTGCAAGCTCCTAAATTTTAATGCAAAGTACGAAATAATGGTCTGGGCTTCTGCTACCTAACGAAAGCATGTCATCAGTTGTTAAGATGGAAACAGCTGTATGCCAAAGATATATTTGGCCCAAAAAGCTTCCTACTAGTGGCCCAAAGAAACAATATCAACTACCAAGTACCAACACTACAGATCAACTATTCAATTAATATCAGAAATACGACAACAGAGACTAGCCCTCCTTGAACCCTACTGTTGAGAGTTGACAAAAAAAAATACAATTGCTGGATCAGTAGTTCCACTCTCAGTTCCAAGTTATTCTCATGTGTAGCCCAGAATCTCCTCTTCGCTTGTAATCCTTGCACTTAATTTCTCTTCTTTAAAATGGCTTTTGTCAAGAGACGCCCAGGTACTTCTTATCTCATGTATAATCTTCCACAAACTATTTCTTGTTCCATATTTATGTGTGTTCATCAAGGACTTTTGTGTTATTTTTCCCATTCCGTTAGAAAATTTCTCCTACTAGTGTCCGGAATTAACAACCCAAGTTAACCTACCTTCGTGCAGTTAATTAGTTCATTTAGATAATCAGATTTTAGTAATGGGACTTTTCGCATCCCTTATATAACACTAAATAACTCACTGACATGTGGGTCAGGGCCTCAGGGGTACCTTTTAAGCCGGATTTCACACTTATTCAGTGGCATATAAGGAATTGTCTCTTGGTTAATTCACTGTAAAAACTTGCAAAATCGAAATTTGATTGTCTCTTGGTTGATTCACTGTAAAAACTTGCAAAATCGAAATTTGATTGTCTCTTGGTTGATTCACTGTAAAAACTTGCAAAATCGAAATTTCATCGTCTCTAGGTTAATTCCCTGTAAAAACTTGCAAAATCGAAATATGTTTATCAGCTTGAAGTTTCTTAAAAGCCAGCCAATTTGGACAAATAATGACCACTACTTTTGACCAGATTTGGAACTTCTATAGCTATTTTGAGAACACACTAATTTACAATTTTATTCAAGAAGATTAAAAAACATAGCTCTATATTTTGCTACATCAATTTCAACTAAGTACTTCGGATAAACCATACTAGATTGGAGCCACCAGGAAAGAAAATTGGTGCTAGGACCATCTAGGAACCATATTCAGAATGGGTTTTATAACTTAGTTTCAGTGGACTAAACTATTAAGCTGTAGTTACCCTGGTCTGGGGGCTCCAACTTGTTACTTTTCAGTGAAGCTTTTCTACAGCATAGAAGCAAATTTTGCACCCAAAAAAATGGTTTTATTGTAAGTAGACCAATTATACCTGTGGTCTGAAAACCCTTCGAAGCTGCTTATAGAAGAATTCTAGGCTATGTCAAACAGGTCCTCATTATCTTATCTACTTGGCCCTTATTAATCTCTTATCTGTCAAGTCAATGCACAAACTAACATTCTTGCCAAATTGTTAAGAGAATACCTGACGATCAAATTCAACATTATGAACCGCATAAACTTCATTTGTAACTGAAATATCTTTGCAAAGGAGGCCCTCAAACCATCTATCTGCAATTTCCATATACTCTTCATCACCCTATTGAAATTCTGAACAGTTAGTTCAGTATGTACTATGTACTATGTAAAATCTAGTAATATTAATTATCTGAGCTACCTCTTCTTCATAAGTTAAGTCTTCCACTCCCTCATCTTCCATCAACGATGTATCTTCACTCAATATAGCATGCAACCTGCTATCATCTCCATCCATGGAAGCCTGGATGAGAGTATCCATCAATTCAGGTTGTGCACTGCGCAGAAGTCTTCCTGGTAGAAACTAATCACATATTAACATAAAATAAGTAGCAGATATATGACAACATATAACCTCCAGAAGTAGTCTTTACTGATTTTTATTTTTTTGAAGAATTACTTCTTTACTGAATTCATGTCCATGGGTCAACACATACTACGTAAATTACATTTGTACAAAACAAGTTTAGAAACTATAAATACAAAACGCATATAGGCCATCAACAACCTTAAAAAACTTAAGGTCGCAAAGATTTACTTCAATACCAAATGATTTGTTTGCTATAAACTAAAGGACATTATTGGAAATACCGCACATCTAAAGTCCTAATTCAAACAGTTCGAAAAAAATCTCAATTCACTGTCAAGCAACAACATCATGCCTTAATCCAACCAGTCAAGTTCAAAATATAGTTAAACCTTCTTGCATGTAGCTGCACAATGCTCAAGAACATTGGAACAAAGCATCTCACAGAAGTTAACGGATTGCTAGCACTTAGCAGCATGTGTATTGTTGGAAGGGAAGTACTGTTTCTCAAAATTAGAAATTTTCTGAATTTTCCAAACTGAAATTTCCCACATGTACATCTAACTGCTACCCAGTTCTATAGTGGTATCATTAGCATTTTCATTTAACATTTATATCTGTATATATAGTGCTTTAGAATACTCCCTCTGTTTTTTAATATAGTTCCCAAAGGCTTTATGCACACATATTACTGTCTAAGGAGGCACAAAATCAAGGCAAGAAAATAAAATCTAGACTATGGTAGCCCTTTCAAACAAACATGATGAACCAATTAATTCTCTCTCAAAACAATAATATAATGGGTAGAAGTGGGAAAAAAATAGATAAAATAAGGCGTTCCGGCCACTACAATATGTACATTAGACCCTTTAACTAAACAAAACCTGATATTGGCACATCAGACCAATTATCCAGATTTGACACAAACCCGCCGTCGTCACTTCTGCCAATCCATTATTGGCGTAGCATGCTTTGCTTTGTCTAAGCCAACTTACATTGTAAAAATTCATGTAATTTCATACACAAATCAGATTAAGAGTTCAATGGAGTTCTGCCATGCTGTTATGTGTTCAATGGAGTTCTAGCAGCACCCTTTGCTAGCTGTTCACGTGGACATGGTAACAGCAATAAGAGCTTGCAAAGCAATAAAGAAATCATTCACCAATTTCACAAGGAACCAACACAAACATACACAACCAATATAGAATCAAGCAGTATACAAAATAAGTTTAATTCTGGAGCAAATTGATTCATGGAACAAATTTGATAGATGACCTGAGTATTAGTCAATAGTTGGACTTTGCAAGTCAGAAGTGGTGAGCAGCACCCACATTACCATCTTAAGATTGCAACTTTTATTGTTTAAGGGGACACAATCAAACATCTAAGAGTTGGCCTGCGCCCACAGGTTCACATGAAAGAGAAAAACAAATACACTGCAACAAGCCGTTACACAATTACAAGTTGATGCATGGGTGTCAAGGTAGCATCAGAGGAACAAACAGACCGATATAATTGAACTGCCTTCTCTTTCCTTCCCGCACATCCGGCCCAAATCTCTACGAATCAAGAAACACGCAGAAACGTCACAAATTCGTTATCGACCACAAGCTCCTTACCAGAACAACGGATGTACCTTCACGAGCATGAGAGCGTCGAGCACCTCGTGCTCCATCGATGCGGCCCTGAAAAACAAGAATCACCCGCTAGGTGTCTCACATTAAAACCTTGCCAAGAAACGCACGTGAAGGCTGCATGGGCACCTGAGGATGCGCTTGATTTGGGGAGGGGAAAACTTGGCGAGATCCATGCCCCACTGCACGGCGCGGCGTGCCTCCCGCTTCAGCTCGTTGCGGCTCTTCTTGAGGGACGCGGCGGCGCCGTCTCTGGCGTCTGGATCGTCGGAGTCTTCGGCGTCGGAGGGCAAGGGACCAACAGGGCGGAAGGAGCGCGGGTTAGGCTGACGAAGCGAGGGGGCCGCCAGGGAGGAGAAGAGGCCGTTCGGCAGGGGAGAAGGAGCGGGCGGCGCAGCAGCACGGCGGCGGCGGCGGCAGCGGCGTGTGCCATGGCGAGCGACTACAGCTGTTGGCGTAGTGCCGTAGTCGTTCATCGAACGGATAGGTTAAAACCTTTCTGCCAGGTGTTTGGAAACGAAGGAATTTTGGACAAAAATCGGCGAATTCGATTCCATGGGAGAAATCCAATAAATAGCGTTTGAATATAGGTTTATTTCAAAAGAAATTCATAGGATATGAAAATATCTACTGATACGTTTCAGCCTAGTAGCTGAGTGCCCGCACCATTGTTGTAATATACCATATAAAATAATATAACTATATATATTGCACAATACTAAAACCGTTCATATATTGGAAACATAATACATTCAAGCATCATGATGTATGTAATGTAATTTCATCAAAAAGATACATTTTTTTAAGGTGAAACCCTCGATTTATATTAAGAGCTAGCACAGTACAAAGTCTTAAGATTTACATTGCAGTCCAGAAAAATAAAACAAAATTACAACAAAGCCTTTCTCAACTAAACTACAAACTCCCTAATCCTCCCATAAGCTTCGCAGAGGAAGCCACCTCGCCGGAGAAGTAGGAAAAGGTCAGCACTAACCGGTTGCTGATGAAGTTGTGAGGGCTTTTGAGGATGACCGACAATAACCTAAAGGGGATTCTTGTGGGTGGGGGGCGTTGCTCGGACTGAGACCTCTAGTCGACCACCCGCAGCATGTGTCCGTCGAAAACCATCACTACTGCGTGCCTTCATAGCAGGACGCGCCTATGTTGGAGGTAAATTTGGAGGACATCAGTGGGGACGAAGATGAAGGTGGAAGCTTGATCACTGAGACAAGAATCAGAAAACTAGGCATTTTCTTGGCCAGATCTGACCACCAATACACCAGACCTTGGCCAAAAACCGATCGGCAGAGGCAAATCGTGAAACGATCATGCAAGCACGATCACAGAATAACAAATAAAAAATCATCTTACCACCAATGCACATAGACGATCATATCGACCACCGCCAAAACAGAGATAGATCACATCTATAACTGCCACATATCACAATATGTGTCCAATCCGAATCTAAAACTAGACGGCATGGCTCTGATGCCACTGAAAGGATCGCGGCTATACTACGATAGCACAAACAAAAATTTTACCGCGCAACCAAGAAACCACCGCTAGTAATAGATCACGAGATTACCGCTAGACGCGCCTACTCGTAGCGGAAGTAGAGTCGATGTAGCGAGTTGATGCAGTCATAATCGTACTCACGACGTGTCTCTCCTTCGAGTGGTCGTACTCGTCGCGCGTCTGCTCCTCCGAGTGGTCGTACTCGCCGTGTGACTTCTCTTCCAACTCCGGTGAACGTCACGAGTTGTGGATCGTCCTAGTACTGATGCTTCGCAACAACACCTTCGAAATATCCACATGTACAGGCAGGATCACCACGCACTGGAGTGCTAACACAGGCAGCGTGGTTGAGAAGGCGTGGCTATTAGGATTTCGGGAGTTCTTCAAAAGATCGTCCTCACCCTCACCCCATGCCATCGCCTCTCTTTTTATAGACATCCAACATGGGTCTCGACCTTAAGACCCATTAGGAACTCGAGGCCTATACGAATTCGGATCACCATCCAAAACAGATCCTAGCCCTTTAAGTGTGTGACCCTACAGATTTATGTGTAATCGGTTATGACTCGAAAACTCTTTTCCGACCACTAGTCGTTAGCGGTACCTAGCAGCACATAACGATTCCCAAATACACATAGAATATATCGGACAAACCTTGATGTAATATGATCTATAACCAGGTCCTCATCACTTACGACCAGTTTGTATCTCTATACGACCAGGTTGTATTTGGTCACGACCAGTTCGTAACTCCTTACGACCAGGTTCTTACCATTCTGTGATTTCGTTCGACTAATCTACGACCAGCTCGTATCTCCATATGACTAGCCCGTAACTGATCGAACTAAACGACCTACTCATCTATTCTCCCTTTGCCTCACGATATCTGGTTGAACTCCAGGTGAGATGTTGTGTCATCCATGGACTGTTCAATGCTTTCTCGATCGAGTGTCGGATAACTTCATGTGGTCGACACTTCAACCACTAGTGGCATGACCATGCACTTTCTTTATCCGATTACCACGAGAGGCCCAAAGACATCTCTCCTGTTATGTTAGGAGGGGCAAATCCCATCTTGATCAGTCACATCCTGCCGCATGTTTCATAGCATAGCCGAAAACTACCTTTGTGACTACCCAGTTACGAGTATCGTTTTGGCAACCCCTAAGAGTGCTATTACACATGTAGGGAACCATGCTGATCTCAGATCTAAGGATTATACATCACCATTACTTGAGACCAACTAATGCTACATACATACATAACAATCTCAATAGTGTCTCAATGATGGGTCTATCCAACCCCATGTTCTCTAACATGTGCTCACATTATTGATTCGATATCCCCATATCCATGACCGGTGAAACATGGTCATCAATCAACACATGTGCAGGTCGTAGAGTCACTGGTGTTCCGACCAGTGATATCCGGACAGGGATACATTTAGAATGACATCATATAAGTTAAAGAGTTCCACCAACAAGTCACATACTTATTGTTCTATAATTGATGATTCATTCAAGGAACACGATAACATATTATTAAAATCATGAACATAATGAAATATCATCATCTCTATTATTGCCTCTAGGGCATATTTCCTACAGTCTCCCACTCGCACTATAGTCAATCATTTAAGTATCTAATACCGATAGCTCTTGTGTGCGCCTCATGTTTTGGCTGTGAGAGAGGCTTAGTCAACATATCAGCAACATTTGAATCCGTATGAACTTTGCAAATCTTAACATCTCCTCTATCGAGCAGTTCGCGAATGAGATGATAACGGCTATATGTTTGGACATCTGATAAGATCTAGGCTCCTTAGCCTGTGCAATGGCTCCATTATTGTCACAATAGAGATCCATTGGGCTCAAGACACTCGGAACCACACCCAACTCAGCAATAAAATTACTTATGCAAACACCTTCTTTCGCAGCTTCAGAAGCTGCAATGTACTCGGCCTCCATTGTAGAATCAGCAACCGTTTCTTACTTGGAACTTTACGACTCAACGCTCCTCCATTCAAAATGAATACAAAACCAGATTGCGAACGATAATCATCTTTTCGGTTTGGAAGCTTGCATCGGTGTAACCCTTTACAACGAGCTCTTCATCATCGCCATAAACTACGAACACATCCTTAGTTCTTTTCAAGTACTTAAGAATGTTTTTCACAGCTGTCCAGTGACCTTCACCGGGATCAGTCTAGTATCTGCTCGTAACACTTATAGCATATGGTACATCTGGTCGGGTACAAATTATGGCATACATAATAGATCCAATGGCCGAAGCATATGGAATACTATTCATACAGTCTCGCTCATCAGTGGTCGAAGGACACTGATTCTTGCTAAGACTTATGCCATGTGACATAGGTAAGAACCCTTTCTTGACATCATGCATGTTAAACCGATTCAACACCTTGTCAATGTAAGTACTTTGGCATAATTGTAACACCCTAACCCAACACTGAGCCTAGAATGCCACTAAATTACTCTCTAAACTAATGATCATCGGCACACTAAAACATTTCAGCAAGTAAACAACAATAAATACATTCATGGACTACAAAAGAACATGGATAACTATGGATCAAGCAAGAGTAAATAAGCAATGGGAAACATAACCAAGTAAATAATCCAAAATAGCATCAACCAATGAATCCAAAGCATTGAAACAAATAGTCTATTTCAAAACGTAGAGTAATCCCGCATTGAATAAAAATGTTTTTATGGCAAATGATCATGTATTTGAAGTATGAATCTATTCCATGTACTCTACCTGCTCTTAGTCGTGGTGTTCTCGAAGTTCACCTAAAAACAACAAAAGAGCAAGGGTGAGTCCACAACTCAGTAAATACATTAATATACCACGAACAATGAAAAATCAATAGAATTCAATAGCTTCATTAACATCACTTGTACTTCTATTATTATCATCATGCTACTCTCGTCTCTTTGTTTTCACATGCATCATTCTACATATATCAATGCAAATCTACTCTACATGTCCACATGCACTTCTTCGCGTATGCCGGTATAGCATGAGTGAATGCTCGCGACAACATTCACTCTCAAGCCCGTTCCTCCACAAGGATCGGGGACCTCCTCCACTCCCGTGGAGTTGTGATCATTCATGATCACCTGCTCTTATGCAAAGATGGTTATATATGAAAAATACAAACTCCATCATATTCATCATATCAACTTTTCCTCATGATTGTCAACAAAGATAACCATACCATTCCATTGTTTGCAATTAAATAAAATAAAAGCACAACAATAATGGTAATAGAAGATAAAGAAAATAATGATCAGTCATTGATCGCTGTCTACCATGCACTTGCCTTTACTAGCTGCGACATACATTTGGCTAGAAGATGGCAATAAGCACGACGCCTCGCCTACATTAAATACTCAAATTTTAATACAAGCTACAACATCATAAGAACAACAATCAATCGACATCGCTCCTACACGTCCCCAAATCTACGAGCTTCTCGGTGCGAATAGTCACCCTCATCGTCCCGGTACTAAAAACGTGTAACTTTTGACTCAAAAGTCCGATCATGGCAAACCACCCACTTCTGGAATCTACACAAAATTCCTCACTTTTTATTAGATTACCATGACTTCTAATTAAATCATCTAACCCTCTATTTTTATCCCAAAAGACCGATCTATCATCTTCTGGACAGTGTGTCTTACTAAATTCATAACTTTCGTTTTACTCGACCAAAATTCGAGTTCTTGGATTCTACAGAATCCTTGGACAATTATTTACATCTTTTATTTATATCAAAAACTCTAATTAGTCTATTTACTATTTTTAAATCTTTAGTCTACCAAAAGCGATTGCGAAAGATTTACAACTACAAAGACAACAGTCTTCCAAAATTCATAACTCGAATTATAATTGTCCGCTCAACATGATTAAATATTCTATAGAAAGATATCAAAATTATCTACAATTAACTAGTAGATGATATTTCCAAAATTCGTCATTAAGGTACCCAATAAATCGTACAATGAGCGATGAGACTATCCAGGTCCATTAATCGGCCCATCGACAAAGAAATTATAAAAACCCCTTTAATTAGTCTCGACTCTAATCTCTAGTTAACCTAGAAAAATAGAGAAAAAAATAAAATTACAGATCGTTACCCATAAAAAATCGGGTCTCTACTTCTTTTCTCCTAGTCTTCTCCTTCTCTTCCCTTACTGTTCATGTCACATACACACATACAATGCAACAATGCAAATCTAATTAACTACCGACGTAGCGATGTACGCATGAAAAAAAGATGCAGCACTATCTAGCAAAACAATAACAACTGCCAAAGGAGGATGTGCAACAAACCTCCACGCGACGTGAGACGGCGACGTGGGCAGCCAATTGACGTGCAGTCGGGAAGAATGAGTTGGCCAAAGCTCGTGTTGGCTACTGGCCAAAGCCCAAGTCTTCACACGGCGGCACAAGCAGTAGGCTGCTTCAATTCAAAGGGCAAGCAGCTCCACGCGGCCAGGCACTCGGTAGCAAGGGCCTCAAATACGCGAGCAGGCGCTAAGGCGGTTGCATGCACGAGGTCATGTGGCGGCTATGTGCTGGCCGAGCGGCAAGAAGCGACAAAGTGTGCGGCGCTCGTCGGCAGGCACGCTACGTGCGATGTGGCGTTAAGAGAAATGGCCGAGCGGAAGAAAAAAAAGACGTGGCGGCTCACAGAAAAGAGAAACCAAAGCGACGGCTAGGGTAAAAAAATAAAAGATTACTAGGGTTTCTAGAATCCACTGTCCCCACGATCTTTATATCTTGGCACAGACTAACCCCTCTCTAAATCTCCAAAACAACATGTTTTCATGTATCTTCTTTTGTTTAATTACGTATAGGCCCTTACGAGGTTATTTTTTCAGAATATTACAATAATCCAATTAGCCTTCTTGGTCTATCTCTAAAGATCTTTATTCCCAAGATATATTCTGCCTCTCCCAGGTCTTTCATAGAAAAACTATTTTTGAATGATACCTTAACGGATTCCCGCATAGGAATGTCATTCCCAATCAATAATATGTCATCCACATATAAGATTAAGATTACAAGTGCGCTCCCACTAACCTTCATGTAAACACAAGGTTCTTCTTTGTTTTTTGATGAAACCAAACCTTTTGATTTCCTCATCAAAATGCAAATTCTAACTCCGAGATGCTTGCTTCAGCCCATAAATGGATTTCTGAAGTTTGCACACTTTACTAGCATTCTTTGGATCAACAAAACCTTCAGGTTGTGTCATGTACACATCCTCACTTAGGTTTCCATTAAGAAAAGCCGTTTTGACATCCATCTGCCATATCTCATAGTCGAAATATGCAGCAATAGCTAGAATGATTCGAATAGATTTAAGCATCGCTACTAGTGAGAAAGTCTCATCGTAGTCAACTCCTTGAACTTGTCGAAACCCTTTTGCGACAAGTCGAGCTTTATGAATGTGAACATTTCCATCCATATCAATCTTTTTCTTATAGATCCATTTGCACTCAATGGTTTTAACACCATCAAGTGGATCAACCAGGTTCCAAACCTGATTGACACTCATGGAGTCTATTTTAGATTTCATGGCTCCAAGCCATTTCTCAGAGTCTGGGTCCATCATTGCTTCCTTATAAGTTTTAGGCTCATCATTATTCAACAATAACACGTTATGCCCATACCTTATAGGCAATTGACGTGGCCTTTTAGATCTACGTGGGGCTGATGCCTCATCTACAGGTTCAAAAACACTTTGTTCATCCTGTAGAGGTTCAGTAGGAGTTGAAACACTTTCAGATGTTTCCCGAACTTCTTCGAGTTGCATATTTCTCCTACTAACTCCTTTTGAAAGAAACCCTTTCTCCAAAAAGACACCATTTCGGGAAACTAAAACTTTGCCTTCCTCTTGATTGTAGAAACAATATACTTTGGTTTCCCTAGGATATCCTATAAAGAAGCATTTATCTGACTTGGGTGTGAGTTTGTCAGACGTCAAACGTTTAACATAGACATCACATCCCTAAATCTTTAGAAAAGACAAACTAGGACTCTTCCCAGTCCACATCTCATATGGTGTCCTATCTACTGATTTAGATGGTACCCTATTCAAAGTAAAAGTGACAGTTTTTAGAGCGTAACCCCAAAAATACAATGGCAGATCCGATTGGCTCATCATTGACCGAACCATGTCCAACAAGGTCCGATTACACCGCTCGGACACCCCATTCACTGTGGAGTACCCGATGGTGTAAGCTTGGAACAATTCTACATTGTTTCAAGTGATCACCAAATTCATGGCTCAAAAATTCTGCTCCACGATCAGATCGTAAGGACTTGATTGTCTTGCCAAGTTGATTCTGTACCTCATTCTGGAACTCCTTGAACTTTTTCAAAGGATTCTGACTTATGCCTCATTAAATAGATATATCCATATCTGCTAAAGTCATCGGCGAAAGTAATAAAGTACTGAAAACAACCTCTATCTGTCGTGCTCATTGGTCCACACACATCAGTATGTATGAGTGCCAATAAGTCGGACGCCCTTTCATTCCGACCAGTGAAAGGTGTCTTGGCCATCTTTCCGATCAGGCAAGATTCGCACGTTTCAAATGATTCCAAATCAAATGACTTTAGAATTCCATCAACATGGAGCCTCTTCATGCGCTTCTCACTTATATGACCCAAATGACAATGCCAAATAAAAGTGGAATTCATATAATTAGGCCGAAGTCTCTTTTCATTAACATTATAAATGGGTGCAATATCAAGATTTAAAATAAACAACCCGTTCAAAACGGGAGCATAGCCTGTAACATCCCAAACAATGGTGTGTTTTATAAATGTAATAAAATGAGGATAAATTAAAACTTTTGATGCCTCATGATGTCATTTGAAATTTTCTAGAAAATTCCCTTAGTGTTTCCTATTTTCTAAGGTCAATGTTTCATTTGGGGAAGCTTAATCCTCGAAAACTTTCAAATCTAATCTTATGATCATCCTCTGGAAATATTTTTCCTATCATTTAGGCCATCCCAGGAATATCTCTGAAAAATCTCTTAATATTTAGACTTTATTTGCTATTTCCAAAGAGCAAGTCAAACCTGTTTGAATTCTGGTCAAACCCTAGGACAGCCTCTTGTGAATTTTCTGGAGATCAATGAAGTACATGAAAATTCCTAGAAAAATTACTCAAGGTTTTTCTCTGAATCATAAAGCTTCCATAAAAATTTCAGAAGTTTTGGAGCTTCGGGGCTACCTCCAAAAATTCCCTATCTTCTCAGCCTTTTAAAACAAAACCTGAAATCACTATTCCTTGGACTCAGACCCAAGCCCGACTCAAACCTGACCGCACCACCTGGCTCGGTCTAACCCCCGCGCTACGCATCACATGCAGCCGTCCGATGGAAAATCTGCGGCTCTGATCGCATACCGCTTTGGCCTGGGTTAAAAACTCTCGCGCAACGTCGACCATTGGATCTCGATCCAACGGCCCGCGTCGATCCTTTTCGCGCGATCTCGCGCTCACGGTTATGTCGCTGACACCGCAGCACCACTGCGTCAGCGCCTTCATCTTCCTCGGGCAGGGGCTGCTCAGGTGTTGTGAGCCACGCGGCTATGATGCTCTGCGCCGCTCCATCCACGGCGTTCCCCCACCGCCCTCCGTGGCCTATCCCCGAGCATCGCCCACTCACACCGTGACTTCCTCTGTCTTTGGTCTCGCACAAAACTAACCCTACCCCGTTCTCTCCCCTCACTTCTCTCTTCGGCCGTGGGAGAGAAGGAGGCTTTGGGCTCTCCTCCGTCCTTAAGCACCACTGTTCATCGAACGGATAGGTTAAAACCTTTCTGCCAGGTGTTTGGAAACGAAGGAATTTTGGACAAAAATCGGCGAATTCGATTCCATGGGAGAAATCCAATAAATAGCGTTTGAATATAGGTTTATTTCAAAAGAAATTCATAGGATATGAAAATATCTACTGATACGTTTCAGCCTAGTAGCTGAGTGCCCGCACCATTGTTGTAATATACCATATAAAATAATATAACTATATATATTGCACAATACTAAAACCGTTCATATATTGGAAACATAATACATTCAAGCATCATGATGTATGTAATGTAATTTCATCAAAAGATACATTTTTTAAGGTGAAACCCTCGATTTATATTAAGAGCTAGCACAGTACAAAGTCTTAAGATTTACATTGCAGTCGAAAAATAAAACAAAATTACAACAAAGCCTTTCTCAACTAAACTACAAACTCCCTAATCCTCCCATAAGCTTCGCAGAGGAAGCCACCTCACGGAGAAGTAGGAAAAGGTCAGCACTAACCGGTTGTCGATGAAGTTGTGAGTGTTGAGTAACCGTCATGGCGAGTCCAATCAACGGCACTCGTGATACAATGATCGAATCGTAAGAACGATGAAGAACACAAGAACACAACATGAGAATGAACACGAGATATCGCGGACTTGTGCGCTTTATTGCTTGGATCAATCGGGTTACAATGAGAGGGGTGACCTCTATTTATAGACTACGGATGAGGAGTTCAATTGGGCCAGACTCTCGAGTCCCGGCTCAGATCGGGCCAGACTCTCCGAGTCCGGGCCCGGCTTAACACCCCCTTGAACACTCATCCAACATGTTCATGTCTCGTCAAAACTCCATAAAAACCAAATGGGAAAAATTTAGAGAAAGAGTACATGTCATGTGTTCACGTGTTGCATGAATTGCCTCATCAAAACCTTAGCCAGAAACTTGGAAAACTCGTAAGGAAAAGAGTACAATCCACCCAATTTCATTTAATCTCGGATTTATTCTTTGGGTACTTGATCTTCGTGATCAAGATTCAATAATGAGTTCGTGAAGATTCTCCCCGATCTCGCACTTGTCTAAGTCTTATCATTCCAATTCCACGTATGCATCTTTCAAAACTAGATTTGGAAGGGACTTAGTGAATAAATCGCAAGATTTTCACATGACTTAGTATGCAGATGACCTTAATTTCGTCCATCTTTTGCATTTCATGAGCATAGAAGAACTTGGGATTGATATGCTTTGTAAGGGACTCTTCACATAACCCATCTAGATTTGGGCGACGCAAGTCGTATTATCTTCATAGATAATAGTGGGGTTTGCACTAGATTCAATCCACATGACTCTTTGGATGTGGTGAATCATCCCCAAGCCAAGCACATTCTTGTGAGGCCTGCAATCGCTATGATTTTTGAGTGGTTCGTCAAGTCGATACAAGACTTTGCTTAGACGATTTTCACTAATTACAGCTCCACCACATAGAATACATAGCCTGCTTATGACTTGGTTGTATGTGGGTCCGACAGAACCCAACATCTGCATAGTCATTCATACACAAGTCTTAGTTCTTTCAGAGAATAGACTAAGTTCTTTGCTTTCTTGGAGGTAACTAAGATGTCCATTATTTCCGCCAATGCCTTTGGTAGGTTCTCAGACTATACCTTACTAATAGGTTTACGACAAATGCAATGCCCGATCTAGTACATTTGCTAAAACATAAGTGCTCCATCTGCACTCGTATGGGAATTTTGGTCCCGTGACTTCCTCCCCTTCTTTAGATCTAGACGGGTCCTTGTCTTGTCAGCAAGGATCTCCGACCATCGGCATTTTCAAGGATATGCCTTTTCAAAGCCGAACCTTTTCAACACTTTTCGAGTGTAGGTTGGCCGATGTACTAGAATCTCTTCCGGATATGCTCAAGTCGCAAGCCTAGGCGATTTGGTTTGATCCAAATCTTTTATTTCAACTCGACTCTGTAAGAGCTTGCTTTCTTAATACCTTCTAAGGTTCCAATGATATTCAGATCATCTTTATACACCGAGATTTATACAAAATCCATCCCGGATCGTCGATAAATACAGGGATAATTCTCATTGTTCGTGTAGCCTTTCTTGCATAGAAAGTCGCTCGAGCGATTATACCACATTCCGCTCGATTGCTTCATCCATACAGTGACTTTCGAGTTCACATCGATAGATTTCTATTCGCTCTATCTTGGTTCGGACGGGTACATTCGTATCTTCATATAAATGTCCGAATTCAAATTTCCATAAAGGTATGCAGCTACTACATCCATCAATTTCACTTCTAACTTCCAAGTTTGCGCCATTGAGATAAATATCTAAAGGTAATTCCGCCCATGACCGGAATAGGTTTCTTCATAACAATCTCTGACGTTGAGTGAAACCTTGTGCAACGAGCCTTGCTTCTTTCATTTCTCTTCGAACAAATACCCACTTATGCCCTACGAGGTGCACATGGGGAGGTGTGCACTTACTGGCCCAAACACCTCTCTTTTATTCAAAGAGAACGATTGCTTTCTATTGCCTTCTTCCAATCTTCTTAATCGACCTTTCTTATATTCAACGAGCGATGCAGCTCGATCAAGATTGATGATTGTGACAATTTTCTTTGCAACATTGGTCGTTGGCTTATTCATAGATTCTCCCAAGATCATAAAGTTTATAGCTATGTCTTCAAGGGCGATATTTCTAATGCTTCTATTTGCTTACCGCTACTTTCAATTGGGACAAGTCCTTTAGTTTTTCAAATTCGATGTGCGCACACATCCATGCCGATGTCTCCTTCATGGGGATGTTCAATTCTAGTATGCCTTTTCTAAAGGTTCCATACCGAGTGCAGTCTCAACCGGCCCCTTCGATTATGGGGTACTTTGGATCTACCGTGTCAAGTCCTTCTTATCCTTTTCACCAGCGCCCCTACATTTTGGATTCGAGGGCGGAGTTCTCGCCCTTTCGGAGGCCTTAGGATCGGATTAGGGATACCTTCATCGTATTTCAACCCTCTCCTGCATTGCGCAGTGCATATGCGACTTGGTCACGCTCTTCAAATCACTAAAGTGGTTAGGCGTTGATTCGCTAATGCTTGCAAATCAATTATCTTCCGGATCGTAATTATTTTCTAGACTTCAATTGTCTTCTAGACTTGATTATCTTCGACTTCTCATTTGCTTCACTAGTGCGGTCATATGCATGGATTTCAATTATCTTCTAGACTTCAATTATCTTCTAGACTTCAATTGTCTTCGGACTTCTATTTCTACATTTTACATCAAGGGTTGATTTCTCCCTAATGACAGAAATAATTCTCATCTAATATGCTATCGAAGCAGTTCGATGCAAATCTCCATCGTGGGGTCCAAATACCGATTATGGATGCTGCTCATAACCAACGATATCCCGACTTTTGGAGAGTGCCCATTTTAGTTTGCCGTGGTGGTGGTATAGGTACATAAGCCTTGCAACCAAAACTTCAAAGATGAAAAATTTTCGTTGTTGACCCTTGCGCTAGTTGCATAGGTGAATGGATGCTATATGCCGTGGTCTAAATTTGATGAGAGTTGTCATGCAGATCGCGTGTCCCCAATATGTAGTTGGTAAATAACAATTCGCTAGTCCATTCCGAGTGTGGACATGCTGACGGATGCTCAATTTTAATTCTCATTTTCACACAATAATCATCATATGCCTTCAAGTAAATTCTCCGTTGTCCATTCCGTGGACTTCACATGATGATCGGGAAATTATTCTTAATGTTAATTATCTCGTGAGATGAGCTTGCTAGCGTGGTTTCTCGTAGATAATAAACAAACGCTGCATCGCTTTGAGGAAGCATCGATGAGCACCATAAATACCAAAATGGCCCTTACAGGCTGTTTAGGACCGCAAATGTCTCCCTCGATACGGTCCAGAATGCAGGATTTCGTCCCTTTACTTTCGTAGTAGAGGGTCTAGTAATCGCCTCGATGGTACATGTAATTTGAGTCACGTCGGTTTAGAGTTCCAGAATTTACAGAATTGATCAGAATGTTGCGCGGCTTGTTTCAGTACTTTAGAGGCCGAATTTGGGGTTTTGCCCTTCTAGAGATTTGTTCCTGGTTTCGTTAGCTTTCTTTTGGCACCAAGATGAGCAAAATCCGACCAGTAGTTTGAGAGATATGATTTTTTGAATACGATCTGTCCAATCTGTCTGAAATCTGTGGTCAGTAGTTTTGTCCCTCATTTTTGTTCAAAATAGAGGCCGAATCAGAAGACTTCCCCAACTAAGTTATTGTAGATCTTGAAATTATCTTTCCATGTTGATAAAGATCATTCCATTTGGATCAGTAGGCTAAAAGTTACACTATTTTCTTTACTGCTGATCTGTTTTCTGGACTGTTGTAGATGGGTTAGGTTTAGCAGTTAATTACCCTCTGTTTTGGCCGAATCAGAAGATTCCGCCAACTAAGTTTTTGTAGCCTGATCAGTTAAGAATCAGTGAGAACTGGTTTCAGGTCGTTTAGAGTTACAGTTAATTAATGGCGAATTTTCTTGTGCAACTGCCCGTAGAACGATAATCTGGACTTTTGGTGTAGATGTCAAATTGAACCCTTGGGATGAGTAGGTTGATTAGAGAGCATCGTAGTACACTTGAAGCTGTGCCATATTCGATTGTCCGTGTCGTGGTAATACTTGTGTAGGCGGTGAGGCGGTGGGTGGAAGGACACCTTCGTTGTTTCACAACACGTCACCACCACGGAAGGCAAGTGCAAATGTTTAATTTGTGTGAATTCATTGATTACATGTTAACTTGGTAAATTATGAATATTCTGTGATATGAGTATGATGTGGTAGAGTTCACTACCTTATTCGATGATACCTTGAGTTGAATGCCAAGTTATGTTTTCATTCCATGCATACATAATTGATTCTTTGTCACGGGAGTGAAACTTGATTAAGTCCCATTAATTCCAATATGGGCATGTAAGACCTACCATTCCAATGTAGGCGATTTGGACATTCCGTATGAAACGTTCTTCATACGGACTTGGATCCCGCTCTTTGTTAAGAGCGGGCTTAAGTGAATTCCGACGGGTGTGTCACTAGTTATCTGCGGTATAAACATGTGGAAAGTCAATCTCCTTCAATGCATTCATTCATTCATACCAAGTGTTCTTAAATTCATGAAGTAAATGATGTACTTGGAAGATTGTTTCAATTGATGTTCTATGTGGATGTATATGTTGTGCTTGCTGAGTTTCGACTCACTCTTGCTTTTATTTATTTTTAGGTGATTACGGTGAAAGCGATTGCTAGCGGGAGGGTGTAGTCGGCCGTTCCATGCACATGAATAAAATAATCATTCGTTAAAGTTATATTTACATCTCTTGATTTTATTTATAATGTAATGGACTGTAATAATTGTCACTTGGAGGTTCATTATTAGCGCTTTGGTTAATTTTCGTTTAAATTGATGGATGAGCTGTTATTAAGCTATAGATTGTTATCATGGTTATTCGTTTCTTTAGCATTGAATGCGTTGTTAATCTTATGAATTGAATAGTAGGTTGTCTTGTTAGGTGACATCTTGTCTTAGAATAGACAGGTGTTCTGATTAGTATCGAGCGGGCTTTAGGTCCGTGGTGAACAAAGTATTAAAATGACACACTTGTACTGATAGGGTGGGGTTTGGGAAATCTATTGCTTCGCATTTCTAGTGATTTGGTTCATTATGTAGTCTTGTGTAGAATTATTTGATACTATCTCTCATGTTGTTAATATGTGATATGATGTGTTATCCTATATATATATATGGATTAATTTTATGATTGTCATGAGATGATCCTATATATTCATAATTGATTGAATTAGCTATGCGTATCGGTAGCGGACGTTGGCGATTGAGTTCGTGGTTGTTGTTGCAGGTTTTGCCGAGGCTACACCACTTGTTAAGTGGTATGAGAGTAGAGCGGTTCTTACCTGTTCCATAGTTACATGTTGAGCTGAGCTCATTGTTGAAGTTGTTGTCTTTCTCAAACTTGTATCTGGTTTCTTGGTTGTAGTTTCTTACAGTTCATGAGTTTCTTTTGACTGGGGTGTTTTGATGAAGTGGGCAAGCTCCAGTAGATCTCTAATCATTCTTTGAAACAATTATTGTTCTTTCGATTATTGTGATATTTCTACTCCACGTGAGCGTAGTTAAATTGCAAGATTTATCTTTTCACAGAAGTTCGGTTTTACCCCTGTTGGAAATTGTAACTCATTTATTCGCTTGGAATTTCGGGCAGTGGAAGATTTCTTTTGCAAGCTCTTTATTAATTGTACATTGACCTTGCATATTTCTTTTGGGTTAATTTGAGAGTTGAAGTTTTATGCCTTTCTTATGATAAGGAGAATGTTAAAACCCTTTTTGTGTTATGTTGTCATACTTTATCTAAGAGGTTCTATTTAAAAGCATTATGTTGTATGGTAGGAGTTATCAGGTTGGGTTAATATCTTGGTGCAAACCAATGACTCTTAGTTAATGTCTTCAAAAGTCAACTTAATTTTACCTTGATAAATATTAACCTCAAATAAGTCTTCTATTTGGATACCTAAAGAATTTGTACAAATGCTAAATTCACCTGATTTTGTCATGCTAAATTGATGTTATAGGTATGAGGTAATGGATGACGGTGGTTGTAATGACTTCCAAAATGTTATCTTATAATTATTCCATTGCTGAAATTTAAAGTTATTTCATTCCAATTTACGAACAAAGGTAGGACTATGAATGCTTCCATGATTAGATAATCATCGGTTGTTAGTATTAGTAGTTAGAGTGCTAGGAGTGCGTGTAATCTGGCGTTGAGTATTACTAAGGACAAATGAGCTAAATCTAATAAGTGATTTAATCTAGTATGTTTAAAGGGTTTTCTTGTACTAGAGTGAGCTTGTTAAAAAGAGGTTTGTTTCACTTTGTGGCTTTCTGACTTGATTTCTTTTCTAGAATAAGTTGTTATTACAATCCTATTTGATCTTGGAGTTTTCTATGACACGATTTGTCATGCTTCCTTTAGAAGGTTTATTGATGTGATAGTAAGGTAAATTGATTGTTACGAGGCGTATGTTATTGGTCTTAATGAAATGTTCGATAATATGAGGGTAATGTTGATTCTTTTTAGAAAGAAATTTGATTGTCTTTCGTGATACTTCTAAAAAAATGATCAAATTTTAAGTTTTGTGTTCATGATCTTTTGGGGTTCAAGTTCTATGTAGTAAGCGAGGTTTGTCGAGTAAAGCGTTATGTTCGAAGTTATAATGGTTCTTGGTGATGCGAGTGTTTCGATCTTGAATGCTCGTTTGTTCATAACTGTTAACATATGATATTCTCTTCTGGTGTGGCCCATGCTTTCAACTGGGGACTTCACATATGTTCTATGAGTTCATTGCTTAATTGGTCTTCCCCTTGGTCCTGTGTTCATTGCGAGCAGTAAATGATTTTCTAGTTCGTGAAAATCGGTTCCATTTGCCTCTTCTTTTGAGAAAGAATCACCCATTCTTTTCACGTCGGTCTTTCGAAGTGTTTTCTAATTGTTGTTGTGAGATTGATGTTAATACTTGTAGTACATTGATAGCCTTGGGTGATATCGTCCAAATGAGAGTATTTCAAGTTTTGCTTTCGTGGGCTTTTGGAGCTCATGAATTATGTAGTAAATGAAATGAGTTTAAACAAGCGGCGTATTTGAATGTTCTATCAATTATCAAGTGATTCTTGTGATTTGAGATTTAGGCTCCTTAGCTTGTGTTGGCAAAGTGATATTCCAATCAAAGAAAATTATTTCTTTTGTTAAAGGGAAGAGTGTAGTAGAGGTATTCGAGATTGGTTTTTCATTGTTTGAGATTCGATATTATCTTCTTGTGGGACTTGTGACCTTAGCCGTGGCCTCGTCATATGTTTTTTTGAGTTCTTTGCTAATTGCCTACTTCTTACGGTTACTGTGTTTACAATGAGTGGTAAGCGTTTTCTAGGTCTGAAAATTATTTCCACTTACCTCTTCTTTTGAGAATGGAGAAACCGATTCGTTTTCAAGTGTCTTCTAAAGTGTATAGAGCGACTAGATAGTGGTGGTCAAGTAAATTATTTTGTGAGGCTTGAGTGCCAAATTATTTAAGGTGCTTAAGAGGAAGAAATGATTTCATCTTGACATTCTCATAGAGAGTTTGATTTAAATAAAATGGTTCTCTTTAGAGCTAAATTTTTACGTTGTTGCGATTATCGAATCTATAATGAATTGACATCAATATCTTCTTGATCTTGTTAGTGGATTACTAGAATATCAAAAGTTTGGGGATCTTGATCATTGTTTAAAGTATTGGGATTGTGTAACTTACAAGGCCGAGAAAGTGAAACCGAATGGTGTGGTTTAGTGGGCGTCCAAGATTGGTGAAGTTAATCGTTTTGAGTAGTTAATTGATTATTGAGGATGATTGAAGTTATGGTGAGAATATTGTTTGGGTTGTGAGAATTTTGATAAGAGAATGTGAGGATTCTTGAATTATCCTAGGAATTCATTGTAGGAGACTTGGAGATTGAAGTTTGGAGCTTTGCGGTTTATGCTAGAACCTTGGTTGCCAATGATTATGTGTAAAGGTAGCGAGAATAAGAGTGGATTACGAATAGTGGGATGGTCATTGATAGTATCCTTTGGTGTAGTAGATGGGAGTGTGTGATGTGAATTTCAATTGGATTATCTGAGCGGATTGAGGTAATGTGATTGTGGGTGTTGCAATTAGTATTATCGAGGTGTTGGGAATTATTTGTCGAGTAATTCATTTGGTAGAGGAGTGTCTAGAGTATCATACGTGGACTAGTATGGTTTCTCTATATGAGTGTGGTTGTTGCTCTCGGGTTGAGCATCACCCTAAGTTGCCGATTGAGATGTCATTTTCAAATTGGGTTAGCTTTATGTTGGCATGGTGGTTCTTTTTGGTTCAGGAAAATAAAAGAAGTGTACGATGTGGGCGTTGAATGATTTCTCTTTTGGCTTTCGTGGCGTCTATTCATAAACCGCCCACTTGGAAAGTGGAAAGGTTTTCATGAGAATCATCGATTCTGGATTTGACTCTTTTGGTACCAATCACAGTAGCAGTGGTTGCAATGAGAGTGATTTATTTTCAGTTGGGCTTTATCTGTAAAAGAGTTTGTTTAAAGCGAGTTGTTGTGTGTCCCTAGTTATAAGAGGTGCTCCTTGTTAATGTGAAAAGATTGATTGAGACATGGGACAAGAGTTCCATGTAAATTGTCTGGGTTGTGTTGTTTGGAACCAAAGGAAGGTTGACCCAAGATACATTGGTTTGTTCTATAAGTTGAGGGATTTTGGAAATTAGTGTTTCGTTAGGATCATCTCGAGTCGGTAGCGGGGTGTACATTGTTTGGTATGACCGGTATTGGAGGAGTACTTGAGAGATCTAGAGTGTGAGGGTTCGTTAGAGCCGTCAACCAATGAGTAAGACCTTACCTTGAATCCCGACCGGTGAGAATATTGGAAGGAGCGAGCGAGTTACGAGGAACAAGACCACAAGTATGTTAAAATCCTTTGGTCTCATCGGTCAGAAAGAGAGGCTACTTGGGAGTTGGAGTCCGCATGCGCGAACAATACCCGACACATTCACTTGGTAATTATTTAAGTTATTCATCTTTCTTTCTCGAAGTTGCTACGTAGATTGAGTCGAATCTTTTCTAAGGGGATAGAGTGTAATACCTCATAAATCCAACTAGTTAGTATAGTTTGGAATTTATTCGACGAGATTCAAATTTCTCGAATCGCATTCGGTAAAGAGGAAGTCGGAGGAGAGAAAGAAGTAGTTTTTTCAAATTTTCCATCCGCAGGGGTTATCGGAGTTTTCCACTAACTTGGGCCAAGGGAGGGGGCTGGCCCACTAGGAGGCCGGCCATATAAGAGGAGGGGCACCACTCCCCAAACCCTAACCGCCTCCTTCCCTCCCACAAGCCGCCACCCCTCCCTCTCCATCCTCCTTGGCCGGCGCCTCCTCCCTGGTTGGGCGCCGTCTCCCCTGGTGGCGGCCATTGGTGCTCCCGTTGGTCTCAAGATCCCGGCGCTCCTCCTCCGATCTGTCCTCCGGTAGGTCGTTTCTTCGCCGGTGGTTCGCTGTGGTGTGGCGGCCAAGGAAGAAGAAGGAGACCAGCGGGAGTGGTTCTTCGTCGTGCTCGGGTCTTCAAAGATGAGCACCCGGTTATTTGTTTGATCAAGTTTTGTTGCGGTAGAGATCATTTGAGTCACGTCGGTTTAGAGTTCCAGAATTTACAGAATTGATCAGAATGTTGCGCGGCTTGTTTAAGTACTTTAGAGGCCGAATTTGGGGTTTTGCCCTTCTAGAGATTTGTTCCTGGTTTCGTTAGCTTTCTTTTGGCACCAAGATGAGCAAAATCCGACCAGTAGTTTGAGAGATATGATTTTTTGAATGCGATCTGTCCAATCTGTCTGAAATCTGTGGTCAGTAGTTTTGTCCCTCGTTTTTGTTCAAAATAGAGGCCGCATCAGAAGACTTCCCCAACTAAGTTATTGTAGATCTTGAAATTATCTTTCCATGTTGATAAAGATCATTCCATTTGGATCAGTAGGCTAAAAGTTACACTATTTTCTTTACTGCTGATCTGTTTTCTGGACTGTTGTAGATGGGTTAGGTTTAGCAGTTAATTACCCCTCTGTTTTGGCCGAATCAGAAGATTCCGCCAACTAAGTTTTTGTAGCCTGATCAGTTAAGAATCAGTGAGAACTGGTTTCAGGTCGTTTAGAGTTACAGTTAATTAATGGCGAATTTTCTTGTGCAACTGCCCGTAGAACGATAATCTGGACTTTTGGTGTAGATGTCAAATTGAACCCTTGGGATGAGTAGGTTGATTAGAGAGCATCGTAGTACACTTGAAGCTGTGCCATATTCGATTGTCCGTAATACGTGGTAATACTTGTGTAGGCGGTGAGACGGTGGGTGGAAGGACACCTTCGTTGTTTCACAACACGTCACCACCACGGAAGGCAAGTGCAAATGTTTAATTTGTGTGAATTCATTGATTACATGTTAACTTGGTAAATTATGAATATTCTGTGATATGAGTATGATGTGGTAGAGTTCACTACCTTATTCGATGATACCTTGAGTTGAATGCCAAGTTATGTTTTTCATTCCATGCATACATAATTCAGTTGCTGTCCACGGGAGTGGAAACTTGATTAAGTCCCATTAATTCCAATATGGGCATGTAAGACCTACCATTCCAATGTAGGCAGTTTCGGACATTCCGTATGAAGCGTTCTTCATACGGACTTGGATCCCGCTCTTTGTTAAGAGCGGGCTTAAATGAACACCGACGGGTGTGTCACTAGTTATCTGCAGTATAAACATGTGGAAAGTCAATCTCCTTCAATGCATTCATTCATTCATACCAAGTGTTCTTAAATTCATGAAGTAAATGATGTACTTGGAAGATTGTTTCAATTCGATGTTCTATGTGGATGTATATGTTGTGCTTGCTGAGTTTCGACTCACTCTTGCTTTTATTTATTTTTAGGTGATTACCGTTGAAACGATTGCTAAGCGGGAGGGTGTAGTCGGCACGTTCCATGCACATGAATAAAATAATCATTCGTTAAAGTTATATTTACATCTCTTGATTTTATTTATAATGTAATGGATGTAATAATTGTCACTTGGAGGTTCATTATTAGCGCTTTGGTTAATTTTCGTTTAAATTGATGGATGAACTGTTATTAAGCTATAGATTGTTATCATGGTTATTCGTTTCTTTAGCATTGAATGCGTTGTTAATCTTATGAATTGAATAGTAGGTTGTCTTGTTAGGTGACATCTTGTCTTCCGAATAGACAGGGTGTTACAATTTAGTTGTCATTTGGCCGGTCGACCCCTTTTGTAATAACTCTCTATTATGTATGTCTTTTGAACTATTTAGTTGTGCTTTGGATTCTATGTGTTGAATGGAATTGATGCATGAATTTTGTAAAGGGGTGTGTATACTGCATTTCTGGGAATTATACATATCTCGAAGACACGGGTTATTTTGTTTGTGATGCTAGGGTCAATTGGTGACTAAGCATTGCAAGCTTAATAAACCGGGGTCCTCACAAAAGTTGGTATCGTAGCCATACTAACCATAGAAACCACTAGCTTAGTCGTCTTTAGGATATGTTGAAAAACTTAGTTTCAAAATGTCAAATGGTTTATTAAGACTTAAGTGAGTTCTCAGATTTTACTCCTTACATATCTTAGATTGCTCCTCTCACCTTGTTCTCGTTTAAATTTTGAAAAGTTGTTTCCTCTCATCTCCTTTCCAAAGATAGTATTACCGTTTAAATTCGGTTTTGGGGAATTCAATGAGTGTTGAGAATATGAAGTTTTGGCTGTCCTTTGATGAAGATTAGAAGCATTTAGAGTTGGAAAGTTCGGTTGGGGCTTAAATACAAAATCTGGACAACAAGCACTTAGTTCTTAGATAGGACTTAAAATGAAATGATAATTCAACTAAAACTTGTTGGGTTTAAAAGGGTAAGATGTGATATTAGTGTAATACCCCGGAAATCGGATCGGTAAATTACAGAATTAGCCGGGAGGAGAAAAGGGAATAAGAGGAATAATAAAACATGAAACGACAGGGGGTTATTTGATCTTATTCGACAACCTGGGCCTGGACCGCGGCCCAGGAGGGTCCTTCTTGTGGCCGGCCAAGGGGGGTGTCCACCCCCCCAAAAACCCTAATTCCCTCCCCTTTTCCCCTCCCCATTGTGAGCCGCCTCCACCTTCCCCCTGCTGTGCGCCACCCCTCCCCACCTCTCCCCTGTGCCACCACCTTCTCCACAGCCCCTTCTCCCTCCCCGGCGAAGCCCGTTGCGGTGGTCCATTGGAAGGAAGGTGAGGAGGCGACTTTTGGAGGGCCAACCAAGGAGAGGTAGCAGATCAGATTTGTGCAGCGTGGTTTCTCGTCAGTTTTGGGTAAGATACGTACGTTTTCCGATCTGATCACCTCTTAGAAAGTTGCAGCTCTCCGTTTTAGCTTTCTTTTGACACCAAGATCACCTGATTTGGAGTCACGGTTTAGGAGTTATGCTAGTTTTACCGCGACTGTCCACGAGGGTTGACGTGAATTGGCAGATTATCTTGTCTGGCCAATTTGAATTTTTTAGAGGCCGAACCAGAAATACCACCCAAAATGACTGTTGTAGATAATTCTGTAAGCTTTCTAAGTTGATAAATAACACAATTGTTAGAGTTTCCAATCAAAAGTTATGCAAGTTTTACCGTCGCTGTTTTCTGTCTGTCAGATTGTTAGGACAGAGAACTTCACCTGAATATTAGGGCTAGTAGGAGGCCGAACCAGGGGACTAGCCCAACTAGGTTTTTGTAGATAGTTTTGTCATGATTTTAGATAAACCAAGATCACCTTGATCCGAGGTTCGTAGTGAATGTTATGATATTTTTAGTACAGCTATCCTGGGAAGCTTTACGCGATCTGTAGGGATTTGGGTAGAACTTCTATTCGAACCTTAGGGCTTGAGGAATTGGATTAAGGGGTGTAATCGGAGTCCATCTTTCAGCGTATTTATTGTTACCACTATGCTTATGTAGGAGGCGGAGTTACAAGTAAAGGCACCCATTTTGCTTCTTCGTGTGTAGGGGAAAAAGAAAAAAGCAGCAAGTACAGTAGTGGTAAATTGTGCGTGATCGTTTGTTCATGTTTACTATGTTATGAGTATATTGTGTTAATCATGGATGCTCAAATGTTATGGATATCAATGCTCGCAAATGCTAGAAGTATGCGTAAGTTTTATTTATGCACGATGATTTAAAGTATTGACCATGTGCATCATGATATCATATTGGAGGCATGGTCACGTGATGACCAAGCATTAATTGAGGTCCCCATTATAAATATGATGGGCTTTTGGGTCCCCATACTTGTGGAGTATGGGCTAAGGTCCCTGTGCTAGAAGGCACATGCATGGGTATGCATCGACGGATGCACACTCCATAATCTAGGTATATGCAAAGAGAAAGAAAAGTGCATTTGAACAGTTTGCATCGCATAAGCATGAGACATATTTCTTATTGGGTTTTGTGGATGGATGTTGTTAATTACAGTTGTGTTGGCTATTGTCTTACTATTTGTACTTTGCTGAGTCTTGGACTCACTCTTGCTGATGTTGTGTTTTTAGGTACCTCGTTTGCGGACGGCATGCATGGGAGGGAGTAGGGTTGCTTTGGTTGCACTCACTACCACACATTCTTTAAAATATAATTATCATTTAGACCGTACCTTAATAACAAGCAAACAGCTTAAGGATTAACTTTGGCTATACTTAATGCATTGGTTTATTTGTAATAATGAGAGTGGTAAATTTTAATTATGCTTGCTTATGCTTTAGCTGAGTAGATTATTTATGAATGCTTCGATGAACTTTGGATGTTGAAATAGTGATAATTTTATATGCATCTGTTGGAATCTCCGGTAAACTTAGTTATACAAAGGAGGTTCTGCCGAAATTTATTGTAGTGTCTTAGATTTGTATTTGTTATATTGTTATTTTAGTAGCATTCCAGGCTCATATCGGGCTGGGGTGTTACAATTAGATAACTAGGGTCTAAAACATCCTAAGATGGTTTTTATCATGATCTTTAGATGCAATAAGACTTGAGTTTCGTTCTGAAATTTTCTTCTCAAATCGATTACTCGTTCACTCAATTCGAGTTAGTCGTACCAAGAAGTTGAATCTTGTGTCTTATGAGTTTTGCATTGGATTTTATGCCTTCTTGCAAATGTTTGGAGTTTGTTTACTTGCTGGTTATATGTTTATAATTGGGATAGGGTGATAAATAATTTCCCTAGTTGATAGCTTATCCTTTGCTACCTTTCGTCTCTAGTTTTCGGTTTGTGTTGCTAACCCGCCTCAATGAAACAGGATGGCTGGACGAACACGCCGCAGCCAGGGTCGGCCAGCTGGTTTGGTTTAGGAGCTCCCACCTCCTCCGACCATGGCTGAGGTTCTCGCTCAAATTGAGCAGAATCGCATGGATCATACAAGGATCCTAGAGGCGATTGCACGGAACACCTCCAACATTTCTGGTGCCTCCGGATCAGAAGGGGGAGGTGGCCACCATCAGAGGGGGACTCTCAGAGTTCCTTCGCACGCAGCCACCCACTTTCTCGCTATCAGGGACCCACTTGGCGGATGATTGGTTGCGTCTTGTCGAGCGGAAGCTCGATGTTGCTCAGTGCCAGGAGCAGGAGAAGGCACTCTTTGCCTCCCATCAGCTGGAGGGGGCAGCACTCTCATGGTGGGAGAACTTCCTCACCATGCAGCCCGAGGGTCGAGCTATTACTTGGGCGGAGTTTCGCACTGCTTTCCAGCGGGCTCATGTTCCCGCTGGATTGATGAAGCTTAAGAAGAAGGAATTCTCGGTGCTCAAGCAAGGGCGCAAATCAGTGACTGAGTACTTGCATGAATTCAACCATGTATCTCAGTACACTCCTGAGGATGTGCCCACAGATGAGGCCAAGCAGGAGAAGTTCATGGATGGCTTGTCTGAGGAGCTTCAGGACAAGCTGTCTATCGTTGACTTCCCCGACTTCCAGTCGTTGGTCGACAAGGCCATTGTTGCTGAGCACAAGGCGAGGGCACTTGGTGATTCTCGCAAGTGCAAGTGGGAGGCCCAAAAATCAGCAAGGGCCAATGCTCCTCGTTCTTATGGCGGGCAAGCACCGAGGGCACCGACGTTTGTACCACGCCCACAACAGGCCGTGTCTCAGTCACGTACACTGCGGGACAGCAAGGGGTTCCCCGCAACCCAGCTGCTGATGTCACCTGTTTCTTCTGCAACAACAAGGGGCATTATGCTAATCATTGCCCTAAGAAGATTGGAGCGGCCCCTCATCCTAATGGAGGACGCGGGCAAGGAAATGGCCAAGATCATAAGGCGACTCAGAAGGTCCAGAATGTGGGTAGCGGCCGGGTCAACCATATCTCGGCCGAGGAAGCTCAGGAGGCACCCGACGTCGTGTTGGGTACGCTTCTTGTCAACTCTCAACCGGCTACCGTTTTATTCAATTCTGGAGCTTCTCATTCATTTATATCAAAGTCTTTTGCTGCACTTAGTGTTCTTCAAATTGTTTCTTTGTATGTTCCTTTGATTATTCATTCTCTGGGGTTGATAATGAGAGCTGAATATGAATGTCGGGATGTCTCTGTTGAAATTGGAGGAGTGAGATTTTTGGCAAACCTCATCCTCATCGATTCAGCGGGATTGGTTGTGATACTTGGCATGGATTGGCTGTCCCAACACTTGGGGAAAATTGATTGTGCTAGGAAATTCATCACCCTCACAAGTCCATCTGGCGAGCAAGTTGGAATTTCTCTGAAGCTGCAAGAACCACATCTTTATGCTCTTGAAGCCAAGCCAACCAGGGAGATTCATGAAGTCCCTGTAGTGTGTGACTTTGTGGATGTTTTTCCCGAAGAATTGCCTGGGATGCCTCCAGTCCAAGACATTGAGTTTGTCATCGAGTTGCTGCCCGGTACCGCCCCGATTTCAAAAAGGCCGTATCGGATGCCTCCAAATGAATTGGAGGAGTTGAAGAAACAACTTGGTGAGCTTCAAGAGAAGGGTTTCATTCGTCCGAGCTCATCACCATGGGGCTGTCCTGTAATCTTTGTAAAGAAGAAAGACAAGACTCTGCGTATGTGTGTTGATTACCGTCCATTAAATGTTGTGACGGTAAAGAACAAGTACCCGCTACCTAGGATTGACGACCTCTTCGATCAACTAACCGCACTCGGGTATTCTCCAAGATTGATTTGAGATTGGGCTACCATCAAGTCGAATCGGCTGAACACATTCAAGGCGGCTTTCTCTACGTTACAGTTATGCGAGTGCAGTCATGTCTTTTGGCTTGACCAATGCTCCTGCTCTTTTCATGAATCTTATTAATATAGTATTCATGGAGTATTTGGACAAGTTTGTGGTGGTCTTTATTGATGATATCCTCATCTACTCGAAGAATGATGAAGAGCATGCTGAACACCTGAAGCTAGTGTTGGGAAAGCTGCGTAAGCACCAGCTTTATGCGAAGTTCAGCAAGTGCGAGTTTTGGTTGGAAAAAGTGGCGTTCTTGGGCCATGTTTTGTTAGCAGGAGGCATAGCCATGGATCCTGGCAAGGTCAGCGATGTGTTCTCTTGGGGTCAGCCCAAATCAGTGACTGACGTGAGAAGTTTTCTCGGCTTAGCGGGGTACTATCGTCGCTTTATTGAGAACTTCTCCAAGATCGCGAAGCCGATAAGAGAGTTGCTCAATAAGGACAAGAAGTATAAGTGGTCTGCTGATTATGAGGAGAGTTTCCAAGAACTCAAGAAAAGAATGACCACGACTCCAGTTCTTATTCTTCCCGACGTCCACCGAAGCTTCGATATCTATTGCGATGCTTCTCGACAAGGACTCGGTTGTGTTCTTATGCAAGAGAGCAAGGTAGTGGCTTATGCATCAAGACAATTGAGGCCTCATGAACTCAATTATCCAACCCATGACTTGGAATTAGCTACAGTGGTTCATGCACTGAAGATTTGGCGATATTACCTCATCGGTAATCGTTGCGAAGTGTATTCGGATCACAAAAGTTTGAAGTACTTGTTCACCCAACCGGATTTGAATCTTAGGCAAAGAAGGTGGTTGTAATTGATCAAAGATTACGATATGGGTCTCCAATACCATCCGGGCAAGGCTAATGTTGTTGCTGATGCTCTCGGTCGCTAGGTTTATTGCAACACAGCGATGCTTAAGGAGCAGCAGCCCGCCCTTCATGAAGAATTTCAGCGGCTCAACTTGGGAGTGGTGGAGCATGGTTCCCTCGCTGGCTTGGTCGTGCAACCAACCTTAGAAGATCAGATCAAGGCTGCACAGCAAACAGATGAAGGTGTAAATCAGATCAAGCAGAATATCAAGAACGGGATAGCCAAGTGCTTCTTAGAAGATGACAATGGTGTTGTATGGTTCGGAAGGCGCCTTGTTGTTCCTAAGAACATGAAATTGCGGAATGTTATCCTCCGCGAGGCCCATGATTCCCCTTTGTCCATTCATCCCGGTGCCACAAAGATGTATCAAGATCTCCGTCAGAAGCTCTGGTGGACCCGAATGAAGCGAGAAATCGCAAAGTTTGTTGCCGAGTGTGACGTATGTTATCGTGTGAAGGCTGAACATCAGCGTCTAGCGGGTTTTCTACAACCCTTCCAAGTACCTGAATGGAAGTGGGATTCCGTCGGCATGGACTTCATCACCAGTCTACCCCGTACCTCCAAAGGGAAAGATGCCATACGGGTTATCATTGATCGGTTGTGAAAGTAGCCCATTTTACGCTAGTGCGGGCTAAGATTTGTGTAGACACTTTGGCGGACCTTTACATATCCGCATTGTGAGTTTGCATGGTGTGCCTAAGACGATTGTTTCGGATCGTGGATCACTCTTTACCTCCGGTTTTGGCATAGTTTGCAGAAGCTATGGGAACTCGTCTATTTTTGGACAACGTATCATCCTCAAGCCGATGGCCAAACCGAAAGAGTCAATCAAGTATTGGAAGAAATGCTCGTGCTTGTGTTCTCTCCTATAGGAAGAATTGGGAGAAATGCTTACCGTTCGCAGAATTCTCTTACAACAATAGCTTTCAAGCTAGTCTTGGCATGGCACCTTTTGAGGCATTATATGGGAGGAAATATAGGACCCCGTTGAATTGGTTAGAAACCGGTGAAAGGCCATTCTTTGGCCCAGACTCGATTAATGAGACCGAAAGTCAAGTTCGGTTGATTCGAGATCGATTGCGCGGCTCAATCAAGGTAAAAGAGCTATCACGGATCGCCATCGTCGCGAGTTGAGTTTGAGCCTAATGACTTTGTTTATCTCAAAGTCTCTCCTCTGAAGGGTCATCAACGATTTGGCGTCAAAGGCAAGCTAGCTCCTCGGTATGTTGGACCTTATCGCGCTATTGAGAAGAAAGGAGCGGTTGCCTACAAGTTGGATCTGCCTGCTGCACTTGAGGGAGTACATGATGTATTCCACGTGTCTCAATTGAAGAAGTGCCTTCGCGTCCCAATCGAGGAAGCTCCTTTGGAGAGTCTCGATGTACAGAAAGATTTGACCTATAAAGAACATCCTCTTCGCATACTTGAAGAAGCTGAACATAGAACAAGAAATCGTGTCATCAAGTTCCTTAAAGTTCAGTGGACAAATCATACCGAGGATGAAGCAACTTGGGAAAGGGAGGATCGCCTGCGTGCGGACCACCCATCTTTTTTTTTCTGAGTGATCGGAATCTCGGGACGAGATTCTAGTAGGGGCGAGGTTTTGTAACATCCCAAACAATAGTGTGTATTTCAAATGTAATAAAATGAGGATAAATTAAAACTTTTGATGCCTCATGATGTCATTTGAAATTTTCTAGAAAATTCCCTTAGTGTTTCCTATTTTCTAAGGTCAATGTTTCATTTGGGGAAGCTTAATCCTTGAAAACTTTCAAATCTAATATTATGATCATCCTCTGGAAATATTTTTCCTATCATTTAAGCCATCCCAAGAATATCTCTGAAAAATCTCTTAATTTTTAGATTTTATTTGCTATTTCCAAAGAGAAAGTCAAACCTGTTTGAATTCTGGTCAAACCCTAGGACAGCCTCTTGTGAATTTTCTGGAGAACATTTAATTACATGAAAATTCCTAGAAAAATTAGTCAAGGTTCTCCTCTGAATCATAAAGCTTCCATAACAATTTCAGAATTTTTGGAGTTTCGGGGCTACCTCCAAAAATTCCCTATCTTCTCAGCCCTTTAAAACAAAACCTGAAATCACTATTCCACGAACTCAGACCCAAGCCCGACTCAAACCCGACCGCACCACCTGGCTCGGTCTAACCCCCTCGCTATGCATCGCATGCAGCCGTCCGATGGAAAATCTGCGGCTCTGATCGCATACCGCTTCGGCCTGGGTTAAAAACTCTCGCGCAACGTCGACAATTGGATCTCGATCCAACGGCCCGCGTCGATCCCTTCCGTGCGATCTCGCACTTACGGTTGTGTCGCTGACACCGCGGCCCCACCACATCAGCGCCTTCGTCTTCCTCGGGTAGGCGCTGCTCAGGTGTTGTGAGCCACGCGGCTGTGATGCTCTGCGCCGCTCCGTCCACGGCGTTCCCCCACCACCCTCCGTGGCATATCCCCGAGCATCGCCCACTCACATCGTGACTTCCTCCGTCTTTGGTCTCGCACAAAATTAACCCTACCCCGTTCTCTCCCCTCACTTCTCTCTTCGGCCGTGGGAGAGAAGGAGGATTTGGGCTCTCCTCCGTCCCGGTAAGCACCACTGCGACTGCTCCATTCTCCTTGGCTTTCGATGCCATCTCTATTTTCTCTAACCCAAGTTCTCCCTTGTGTTGTAGATTCCGGTCCTCCCCTTCGGCTCTAGAGTGCACCCAGAGCTCACACCGTGGGACACCGCCGAGCCAAACTCATCTTCGGTGAGTGGTTTCTTCTACTATGCTTGTCAGCATGCACGCTTAAACCTACTAAGCTTTTCCCCTCGGTCAATTTGACAACCCATCCGCAGGAACCTCGGGATTTTAAGACTCTCCCCTTTTCCGGCCACAAGAGCACTTTTCGTCTCCATCTCCGGCATGGTGAGCCATTCTCCAATTCCTCGCTCGTACACCATCTCGAGGCACCTCTGATGCATACTCCATCACACATTCTCTCCCCCTGTCCTCAGGTTGAGCTCCCCCCGGTAGCACCATCGCCGCCACCGATGTTCCCGTCGCCGGCTCAACTCCGGCAGCCTCCCCACCTCTGGGTCATCGGGGTGAGTTTCTGGAACCCCCCAGTTGCCCGTGCGCGCGCTATTTTGCCGCGGGCGTCTCTGTTCTGCGTGTGCCACTTTAGCCGCCGCTGTGGTTCGCCGAAGCAACCACCGTTGGTACCTATGGTTGCGCATTAGTACCAGGATCCCATTTTGGTACTTCTCTGGCACCGCCGTAGCCTCCCTCGTCGGCGACGCGCCGGCAAGCACTGTAGCTTTTCAATTAAGAGTTAATGTCAGTCATTAGAAGTTCAGTGTTGGTTACTGTTGGCAAATGATGATTTAACTGTGCTAATAACTGATGTTTATTAGTACTGTGTCACCGACATGTGGACCCCTCGCCTTAAGTGCATAGTAATCCGGCCGTGGACCCATGGACCGAGTGCATGGATTTTAGTCCATGCACTATGCTGTGAACATAGCGTATGACAGGTAGGTCCCACTTGTTAGTACGATTTAAATCGGAACTGAAATTGGAAAATGACACTGTTAATGGGGCCCGCTGGTCAGCGTCTTTGGCTAGGAGAGTGTCAGTGTAAAAAGTATAAATAGTTTTATAAATCCCGAATTGATTTATTTGTGTTCTATTAAATTCAGTAAACTTCAAAATTACATAAGTAATTCATTTTAGCTCCAAATTTGATGATTCAAATTTTGCTAGTTTCCTTTTTAAATGTACTTTAATATAAAAATGGGTTGAATCATGTTACTGATCCACAAATCACTTTTGGCAAGATTATTTTAGGTTTAGTATTATTGTTGCACTAAAAATTGTTTTAACTTCAAAAATACATTAGTACTTCTCTGTTACTCCAAAAATAGTAAAATCAATTTTGTTAGAATCCTCTGTTAGTGTAGTTTATTGTAAAATAGGTTGTGAGCATGATACTGCTACTGAAAATCTTATTTTGCCTGTAACTTGTGCACTACTTTCTTGGCTTTGAAAAATCATCGAAAATTCATTTTAGCTCCGAACGAGGTGAATCATTTTTGTTTGATCATCTCATGTGATGCTATGTTTATCATAAAAATTTTAAATGCACCACCTCTCTGGAAATTTTCACCAAAACTTTTAAGTTTGGATGAATAGTAATAGCTAGCAATTTATTGGATTTTTTGGAAATCCGACTTTCAAACTGCCATATTTTTTTGCATAAAGCATCCAAATCAATTGATTATTATTGATAAATTCATCTAAAATATTGCTCTACCTTCTGTGAATTTTTCATGATTTTTGGATGATTTTGCATCTTTGGATCTTCTCGGTATTATTCGTTCTAATTGTGCTCTCGGCTTCTTTCGGTAGGTTCCGACGGTCCTGTTGTGTTCGAGAGTGATCCTCTGCAGCAAGATAGCAATTCTCAGCAAGGCAAGCATTTTGATCATAAATGTCCCATTACTTTCAAATCTAATACTTTGTTTACAAATCGTATGTATGCATGCTTTTGTGTCAAATTACTTTTCCCGATTAGAGGTAGCTATTCCTATTGCATGGTTGCCCTTAAATTGTTATCCCCTGCCACAAAACATAAGCTATTAATATCGCTGGTGAATTAGAGTCCGGTGATTTATTTATGCTCTTTTATTGTCTTTTCGGGTCATGCTTAGAATTGCTTAGCTATCGGTAGTATTGGGCGATCATCGACTTAGTTGATGATCTTGATCACATAAATCTTATTATTACTCCATTATGTCCAGCACCTTGTGCTTTGTCAATTTGTAAATCTAAAACTGAAAATAAAATTGTTTTAGACTTGGGCATAATGGTATGTTAGTGTGGTTGTTGGTGTGTCATGGAATGGTGCCCAAGTCAATCAAGGACCGAGTTACTTACGCCACCGTACCGAGCAATTTGCGTACTAACCACATGAGAGGGATATGAGACCTCTCTTGACTTAGTATTTTGGCGTGTGTTAGTTCCGGGTCGCATGGTGGTTGTGTGCGTTGTGTTGAAAAAGAAAGAAAAACTTAAGTGTTTGGGTGAGCGGTAGTGGGGTTACCTTTGCAAGGAGCATCGTCCTTTATAAGGAGGTGAGCATCTTTGATGATTCCGCATCGACGTATGGGGTTTCCTCCCATATGGGTGACTCGTAGTTAATGCACAATATTGGAAGCGTCTCGTAGGACTTAGCCTTCTGCAGGCATACCTAAGGAAGTGTGCTCTATTACGTGGCAAAAGGCGGTCCAGGCGTGTGGGTACATTGGTACACCTGCGGGTATAAACTATTTGAATAGCCTCATCCTAGGTTATGGACACGCTTGGATACGCCCCGTGAGAACTAGACTACAACTTTTAACTGAAACTTGATGTGTGTGGCATGAATGGGGAATTCATCCTATGTTGTGGTGGCTATTGGGTTAGCAACTTCCAGGATATCTTGTTATTATTGTTACTTGTATATCGATGTTTTATCAAATAAAATCAGATTGTAAAATTGCTTTCAATCTATTACATTAGTGCAAAGGAAAACTTGCTTTATGCCGAAAATGAGTCTAGAGCTTTCTCTACTTAAATAAGCTTGCATATAGTTATTTATATAGGCCTGTTACTCTACACGTAAGTCTTGCAGAGTACAATTTTGTACTCATTTGCTTTGCTTAACTATTTGTTGTAGAGGAGTAAGGTGAGCCCCATGGGCCTCACTTTTGTGAGATGTGCTGCGGTTTTGACGACTAGTTTGGCGGTTCGGTTAGTTGCCTTGTGGGTTAAAGGCACACTAATTGGCTTTTTTTATCGCCATCTTATGGCACCTTGCTTCCGCTGTTATTTTAAGACTCTTTAGTTGTCATTTGTCCGGTCGGCCCCTTTTGTAATAACTCTCTATTATGTATGTCTTTTGAACTATTTAGTTGTGCTTTGGATTCTATGTGTTGAATGGAATTGGTGCATGAATTTTGTAAAGGGGTGTGTATACTGCATTTCTGGGAATTATACATATCTCGAAGACATGGGTTTTTTTTGTTTGTGATGCTAGGATCAATTGGTGACTAAGCATTGCAAGCTTAATAAACCGGGGTCCTCACATAGCCATAAAATATTTCATTCAAAAATATAGAACAACCATTGTTCTCTATAATGAACTTATAACCCTCTGCCATCAAGCATGATGCAGAGATGGTATTTCTACTTATGGTTGGAATGTAATAACAATTATTTAGTTCCATAATAAATCCTGAAGGCAAAAGTAATGGCAAAGTCCCGACGGCTAATGCAGCAACTCTGAATTGAATTGCAAATATGAGCAACCGATCCGGTATCAAATACCCACGAGTTAACATAAGAATCAGCAAGAAAAACATCTATAACATTAATACCTGAAGTGGAAGGTTTAGTCCCACCATTCTTTTTCAGATCAGCCAGGTATTTCTTGCAGTTCCTCTTCTAGTGGCCTGTCTCCTTGCAGTAAAAGCATTCATTCTCTTGAGTCGGGCCGGACTTGGTCTTGGGTTTAGGCTTGATAGCTCGGATCCTATCCGAAGCCTTGCCCTTACCTTTGACCCAAGTCTTAGCCTTCTTCTTGAAGTTAGTACTCTTTTGCACAATCATCACATGACTGTTGCTTTTCTTATCGCCCTCTGCGGTCTTAAGCATTATATGCGATTCGGTGAGATTCTTGTCTAAGCGCCGATGGCGGCTAAGCGCAGGCGATTAATGCGTCTGAAAGAAGCGATTGAAAATTTGGTGCGGTACTACATGTATTGATCATGCGGTAGTTCCGTTTATTGGTCGTCCGATCAAATAGGCGATACAATTGCTTCCTTTGAAGTCTGAAAATGGTCCTTCTTGGAGATAACGTACGCTTCATAAGTATTGGTTATACCGGGTTGTGGTAGTTCCGCGATAACCACTGCGGTACTACCGCACTTCCAAGAGAGCAAACAACCTAAAAATGTGTCATTTGTAAAATACATCTTGCCAACATAAACTCGATCCGACCAGGGTTGCGGTAGCACCGAACTACATTCCCAAATATACGTTGTGCGGTAGTACATAAGAACACTCAAGTACTACCAATTATCCTAAGAAAAACACAATTGGTTTTCAGAACAAGCTATGAGTGCATGTATGATGCTAGATTGATCCAAATGGCACAATAACATGCTATCAAACTAATAGTCATGATCCCTCTTAATAGTATGATATTTTACCTAAAATCCGGTCTTTCATCCTTTTCTCTTAAGATCGGTAAAACATAAAAGGATCATAAACAACTTGTACCTTGTCTTTGAACCATATTGATCTTCATGTTGATCTTTACCATGCATCTCCGGTTGTTGTATTAAATCACGGGACTAAACCTTTTAAACACTTAATAAACATGTTAGTCTCATATTCACATATTGTCATTAATTACCAAAACAATTTTTAGGGGCCTAGATGCTTTTAATCTCCCCTTTTGGTAATTGATGACAACCAATCAATATGTGAGAAAGATATAGTTTTGAATATACCGTTTGTTTGAAAAACGAGTTGTATATTCTTGTTGCGACTTAACAAAATAATTCTTTCAATAAGCTTAAAATAGTATGAGAATTATTTTCCTTGTTAAAGTCATTTCAAAGAAAACTCCCCCTGAACATGTGTATATAAATGAGAAGAAGTATTTGCAAGCATATGTAGAGATTTTGAATAAAATTTGTGGAGTTTATTTTGCTTGTTGAAACTTGGAAATATAAGATCGAGATTGCAATTCATAGAGTACCAAGTTCAATAATCATAACGACAAAAGAACATAATACCATAACAATGTTTAAACTAGGCTATTACAAGCACACAAATTACAGTATTAAACAAAACATATTCAACATAGATTATATTATAGATAGTAGCAGCCTAATCTTCTTGGCTCCCCTTAATCTTTCAATCATTTCTCCTCCTAACTTCTCCCCTTTTGTCATCAAAAACCAAAAAAGGTCACTTAGCAGGATCTTGAGGAGGTGGTGGAGCTTGAGAGGATGAGGCCCTTGGAGGTGTGTTGAGGCGACGTCTTCCATAGCGATTTGAATTCGTTAAAGCTTGCTCAAGAGCCGTCACACTCTCCATCAAAGCAGCCAACCTATTGTTGGTTTTAGATTGAAATTCTTGCTGAGAATTTTTAATCTCCAGGATAGCTGAATAAATCTGCGAGAGGGAAACTTGGCCTTCTTCTTAAGCATCTTGCCTTTGTTGAGCTTGAGGACGAATATCTGCAGGAATAGGAGGACCCTCACGTGGTTTGTATGGATTGTGGGCTGATCCCAAGCCTCCACGGTATTCAGTCTTTCGGATGATCAAAGACAGTATATGTGGATATCATGGGGATATGCTCCAGATCTTAGGATGATGTGACAATTGGCAATGGCGTTAAAGGTTTGTCATTTCACGTATTTTTGGCAAAGAATCAGGGCTGTCAGGCCTCAGGCGGTCTGACCGGCCTAATGGCGGTCGGACCAGCCAATGGCAGTCCGACCGGCCTTAGTGGCGGTCGAACTGGCAATTTCAGAAAGTGGTGTTTTGAGCTAGGCCAAAAATAGAGGGTGTAGGCAAGAGAGGGATTTTATTGCACTTGGTCCCATAATTTTTGGAGTCTCCAGTCAAAAGTTCTATTCATTTGAAAATTTCAGTATGTTTCGGAATTTCAGGGTCTGAATTTGGCTAAGTCCCAGCTGGCGGTCAGATCGGCCAATAGGTGGCGGTCTAACCGGCCAGGGTGGGCGGTCAGATCGGCCATGGTGGCGGTCTGATCGATTTTCACTTGGATCATCGCCCTTCGTGGCGGCGATGTTCGGTTGTTAGGTCAAAGTCATGAGTTTCAGTGCATATGTATTGCATGATGCATGTTTTGACTAACATTGGTCAAGTTGTGAAGAACTTGTTCCAGGATTCGGTTTACTTGTCTATTGTTGTGCAGGTTGCTTGGTGGTCAACGACGGTCAACGGCGAGGATGATCGGGACTAGGCTTGGAGAGCTGAGGTCGGAGCGATCGGCGATCTTGGGTGAGTCAATGAACTCAAGCGTGGTGCAAGATGGAGAAGGGTGACCTATTGGCTAATCCGCGGCGCAAGATGGCGCAGGTATAGCTAATTAGGTCAAGAGGAGATAAAGATGGCGCATTAAAATGCATGCGTGTGTGACCTGTTTGTTTTGGGCCTTAACGGGAGCCCAATTGAGTCAAACTTCTAGAAGGTCTAAGACTCTACTATAAATAGAGGAGGGTGGTGGCTGCCCCCCTCTATTGACTCGCTCGTCTCTTTTATTATTGAAAACCCTAATTTTGTTTAGGGAGAGGAGATGTGGAGCTTAGGGTTCTAGAGAGTTTTGATTTGATTTCGTGCTCATAGATTGAGCTTTGTCCTCCATTGATGGAGTGGCTGTAAACCAAAATCAGATCAAATCAATCCAAGGAAAATTGGATCAAAGTTTTGTCTCTTTGCTTTCCTTCTCTCTATTTGATGATTTTGAGTCTTTCTTTGATCCGTGAGTTTTTGTTTGAATTCTTCACGTGATTTAGCTTGCTGTGATGTGTGGAAACATATCTAGGATCATCTTGATCATCAATCACCCACGAGCAAGATTTTGGATCTAGTTTTCGTTTTGACTCGGTTTTGAACCTTCCTCGTCTCAAACGGAAAATAATCGTAATTCTTCCAAAAATTTTCATAATCTTCAAGTGGAATAGGTTCCTGACATCATAGAGAAGGTGTGTTCCAAGTTTCATCGAGTTTGGAGTTGTATATAAAAAATTTCATCTATTGGCAACTTCATCATCGGGGTTGTTTGATCATTCTTGATCGTGGTCGGACCACGAGGTCAGCGGTCGACCGCCATTGACCAATGTCCAATCGCCAAAGACTTTGAATTGCTTTAGCTTGTGTTGATTTTTGTCGTATTGCTTAGGGGGTTAAATTGGATGCAATACTAGTCTTCCATTTGTCTTGGTATATTGATCTTCATATCTTCCATAGCTACTGTAGTAAAATCTTATTGAATCAATTATTTGTTAAAAAGTGAGCGTACTCCTATTCACCCCCCTCTAGTCGCCTTTTCGGTCCAACATAATATAAGAAGCATAATTTATTCTTTTGACTTGATCATTCTTTGAAGAAGCAATCTCCTTGAGAATAACATCTACCACATAAAATTTTCTGCCATGCATAATATTATCTATCAGATTCCAAGCATGTCCTCTTATGGCATCAAAGTTCCCGCTCTTAGGGAGAATTGTATGATTAATAATCCTGTTGACCAAGATGGGAATAGGCAGGAGACCGCCCATCTTTCCTAGAGTATACAGCATTCTCATCATAATACTCAGTCAAGTGGAACCAAAGAGTAGGTTTATCATAAATCTTCTCAAAATTGCTTGACTTTGTCCTTAAGGCGAGCTCAAACTCGTGCCTTTGGCAATCTAAATGGGTAGTCCCTGATGAGGACATCCCTCCTTCGGATACACGTACTACACAAGACCCTCCATATTTGGGTGTTGAACTACAAGGTCCTATGACAAGAGCTAGAGCACGTGACTTAATCTATCAGGTAAAATCGTTTCTAGGGTTTGAGTGTATTATTTGAGAACTCTATGATGCTGCCTAATGGAGATGATTTACTTGTACTCGAAAATCAAGGCCTACGACCGGTTCAAGAAGGTCTCGACCACTTCAAGAAGGCCTCGACCACTTCAAGAAGGCCTACGACCGGATGACTCGTTGGGAGCAATCTCGACCCGAAAGCGAGCACGATACTCGTTGGACACAATCTACGACCAAAGATAGCATGGACTCCTCAAGACCACCCTAGGACCGATCCTCGACCAGAATCGCAACACAAGGTGTTGCGTCACCGTTGGAAACTAATAAGACTTTGTAAGCGTAACGAGGTCGGAGTCCGGTTGTGTGCGCTTCATCCCACGGCGCACAACTCTAGGTCGACCTCCTCACGTTCCCTATATATATACAATGCGCCATAGTTTAGAGGCGGGTTTTCTTAGATTATTACGCCAATTGCGGTTTGCCGATTATCGGTTTGAGGAACCCCACTTGTAAACTTCATCCATATCCGCAATACAATTCAGATTGCATCTTGTAACACCCCAGCCCAACACTGAGCCTAGAATGCCACCACACTACACTTTAAACTAATAATTATCGACACACTATAAAAATTACAGCAAGGAAACAATGATAAACATATCAATGGACCACAAAAGAGCAATGCATAATTATGGATCAAGTGATAATAAATAATCAATGGGAATTATAACCAGGTAAATAATCCAAAGTAGCATCAACCATTGAATCCAAATTAATAAAGCAAGTAGTCTAGTCCAAATGATATCCTAAACTTTATTCAACCTCTAACATGTCCAAGTGTAATCCAATTCTGAATGAAAAGATTATGAAGGTAAATGATCATGTGTTGCCCATGTGCTCTACTCGCTCTCAGTTACGGCATCCTCGAAGATCACCTAAAGACAACAATAGAGCAAGGGTGAGTCCACGACTCAGCAAACACATCCATAAACAACGAACAATAATAAATCCACAGCATTCAATAACTTCATTATCATCACAGGTACTTCTATTTGATTCACATCCATTAATCTCATGTATCAATGCAATTCTAATCTACATGTCCACATGCACTTCTTTCGCGTATACCGGTATAGCATGAGTGAATGCTCGCGACAACATTCACTCTCAAGCCCGTTCCTCCATAAGGATCGGGGACCTCCTCCACTCCCGTGGAGTTGTGATCATTCAAGATCACCTGCTCATATGCAAAGATGCTTATGAATGCAAACATGCAAACTCCATCATAAACATCATATCCAACTTTTCATCATATTTATCAACAAAGATATAAACATACCAATTCATTGTTTGCAATTAAACCAAATAAAAGCACAACAATAGTGGTAATAGAAGATAAAGAACCACAGTGATCAATCATTGATCATTTGTCTAGCATCACTTGCCTTTACTAGTTGCGGCGCACAATTTGGCTAGCGATGGCAACAAATCGACGCCTCTCCTACATTAAATACAAAAATTTCAATACAAGCTACAGCATCATAAGAACAACAATCAATCGACATCGCTCCTACACGTCCCCAAATAAACCACGTTACTCCGGTACCGAAAAGTTACCCATTGCGGTCTTAGTACTAAAACGAACGTAACTTTTGACTCAAAAGTCCGATCACCACAAACCACCCCATTCTGGATTCTTCATAAAATTATCTACATTTTCTTAGATTACAAAGACTTCTAATTAAATCATCTAACCCTCCGTATTTAGCCCAGAAAGTCGGTCTGTCCGCTTCGGAACAGCGGTCTTACTAAATTCATAACTTTTGATTTACTCAACCAAAATTCGCGTTCTCAGATTCTACAGAACCATTGGACAATTATCTACAACTTTCATGTAGATCAAAAACTCTAATTAGGCTATCTACTATTTGTAATCCGCAGTCTACCGAAACAGCGCGAAAGGCGACAACCGTAAAGACAGCAGTCTTCCGAAAATCCTATCTCGAAATCTACTTGTCCGATTGACATGATTAAATATGCTATAGAAAGATATCGAAATTATCTACAATTAACTAGTAGATGAGATTTCCAAAATTTGCCATTAAGATACCCGAATAAATCGTTCAATAGAACAGCATGTTAACGGACACCTTAATCGGCCCCTCGACTAACAAATTCTAAAACCGCTCTCTAATTAATCTCAATTCTAACAGCTAACTAAATTAGCAAAATATAGAGGTAACAAAATTATAGATCGTTACTCACAACAAAGCCGAGAAAATCAAGCGGCGAAGAACGCAATGGCGCTGCGGCTCCAAAGCAGCGGTCGGGCGGCTCCACGCTAGCGACAGCAGTGACAGCTGGCTCCAAGCGGCCAGCAGTCAGGCGGCTCCACGCGGCAGACAGCGGTGGCGCTGCTCAAAGAAGACAAAGCGACGCCCAAGGCTCACGCTGACTCGGCGGCCACAGCCGGCGGCAAAGAAGCGGCGGCAACCTGGCAAGCGATCAGTAGCAAAGAAAGACATCGCGGAGCGCAGCGTATAAGAACAAAAGCAACCGTATTGCGGCATGCAACGCAGAAATTGAATGGCGGCGGCAACGCAGAAAAAATGTGGAGGCGCGGTGGAAAAAGAAATAAAGCTACTAGGGTTTCAAGAATTCCCACAATTTATTTATATAGCTCATAAAAATTACGAAAATTCTATTTTTATATGTACTATCTTATTTAATTGCACAGGCCCTTAAAGAGGTTAATAATTAATTATTTATTGTTACTATTTAATTAATTACGCTCAGGCCCTTAAGACGCGATTATTAATATTATTATTATTTTGAGTATTACATTCTACCCCTTTAACGAATTCGACCCGAATTCTACTCGCCGCTCTCTTGAAATAAAAACTACATTCTTTGAAATTAAACAATCAAATAACACGTGCCGGCGTGAACAACTCGGTATTGCTCGCGCATGCGAGACTCCAACTCCCAAGTCGCTTCTCTCTCGGTGATCGTCCAAAGCACCTTGGCGTATACCAGCGTCTTGTGCCTCGGCACTCGCTCAGACCTCTCGAATCTGCGCGGACGCGACTCAAGCGTGAGGTCTTGCTCAATAGTCGTGGCTCTAATGAAATCTTATGCTCTGGGTCTCTCAAAAACTTTCGGCATCGAGGCGTGAAACACATTGTGAACTCCACGCATGGACTCGAGCGAGTCGAGCGATAGGCTAACTTCCCAATTCTTGCAATAGCAGGAGCGGTCCAACATACCTCGGGCTAAGCTTTCCTTTGGTACCAAACCGAACAATACCTTTAGTGGGAGACACTCTCAAGAGCACTGGTCACCCACCGCAAACTCCAAGTCACGCCTCCTCAAATCGGCATAACTTTTACGCCTACTCGAGCCGCTAATGATTACGCCTCACCATGGCCACACGCTCAGCGGTCTTGAATCGGTCGGACCCAAAATCGCCTTCTCTCCAAGCGCATCCCAACAAAGCGCGATCTGCACTTCCGCCCATAGAGAACCTCAAATGGCGCGCTCTAATCTTGGAATGGTAACTATTATTATAAGCAAACTCGCAAGTGGCAATGGTCCTCCCAACTACCCTTCAAGATAGAACACAAGATCGCAACATGTCCTCCAAAGTCCGAATAGTGCGCTCTGTCGCCCATCATGCTGTGGGTGAAGCAGTCAGACTAAAGCGGTGCTGTGCCCAATGCACTCTGCAAACTCTCCCGAACTTGGAGACAAACTTGGCGTCCTGTCGAAATGATGGTCTTTGGCACACCATGCGGTCTTACTATTTCACGCACATAAATAGGAGCTAGATCACTCATTTGAATTTGTCGTGCGAATAGGAATGAAGTGTGCGAGACTTCTTTGAATCGATCCACCACTACCCAAACTGCATCCTTCCCTCGCGGCGAACGAGGCAACGCCACCACAAAGTCCATAGAGATATCATCCCAAGGCCACTGGGGAACCTCCAAAGGCTGCAATAACCCTGCAGGACGCTTGTGCTCAGCTTTCACTTGCTGACAAACACCACAAGAAGCCACATAATTAGCAATATCCACCTTCATTCTTTTCCACCAAAAATTACATTTGAGATCTCGATACATCTTAGTCTCACGGGATGAGCGATTATGCAGTGCGATGTGCCTCCCTCAAAATATCATCTTTGACCTCCGCCTTTTGCGGCACACAAAGACGGCCTTTAAACCTCAAAGTACCAGAATCGTCCATACTAAAATCACCCTCCTTACCCTCCTCCAGACGCTTCCTAACCTCCTGTAATAACCGGTCACTCTGTTGTGCTTCCCGCACACGGTCTGGAATAGCTGACTCAAGAATCAATTGTGTCTCAACCTGTGTTGTGCCCGCATAACAATAAGATATTCCCATGCGATCAAAATCAGCAATGAGGCAATCTAGAGTAGCGGGAGTCGCCTTGCGACTAAGAGCATCAGCAACTACATTGGCCTTGCCTGGATGATACTGAATAGTCAGATCGTAATCCTTGATCAACTCCAACCACCTCCTTTGCCTCAAATTCAGATCCTTCTGAGTGAAGATATACTTGAGACTCTTGTGATCTGTGAAAATATCACAAGGCTCACCGTATAGATAATGCCTCCAAATCTTGAGAGCAAAAACAACCGCAGCCAACTCCAAATCATGAGTGGGATAATTCTGCTCGTGCTTCTTTAACTGCCTCGACGCATAAGCAATCACATTACCGTCTTGCATGAGAACACAGCCAAGACCCACTCGAGACGCATCTGAAAAGACTGTGAACCGCTTCCCTGGCTCGGGAAGAGTGAGAATAGGAGAGGTCACCAACCTATCCTTCAAAATGCAGAAACTGCGCTCACACTCATCAGTCCACTGGAATCTCACACCTTTCTGAGTAAGCTGAGACATCGGCTTGGCAATGATAGAAAATCTGCACAAAACGCCGATAATATCCACCAATCCCAAGAAACTCCTCACCTCCTTCACATTAGTCGGCCTCTTCCAATCCACCACCGTGGAGACCTTGCTAGGATCAACAAAGAATGCCACGAGGTTAATCACATGACCCGAAAACCCACTTCGAAATCCGAACTCACACTTCTTCAACTTAGCATAAAACTTGTGCTCTCTCAAAGTCTCTAAAACCAGCCTCAAATGACGCTCATGATCCTCATTGGTCTTGGAATAGATAAGAATATCATCAATGAACACCACCACGAAGTCATCTAGATACTCGTATAACATGTTGTTCATAGTCTCCATAAAAATGGCAGGTGCATTAGTCAATCCAAAAGACATAACTTTATACTCATAATGCCCATACACGTGGAGAAAGCGATCTTCTCTACATCTGCTCACGCACACGGATTTGATTATACCCTGACTGGAGATCAATCTTGGAGAATACGTGAGCTCCATTCAACCGATCAAACAAATCCTCAATGCAGGGCAATGGATATTTGTTCTTGATTGTGACGCATTAAGCGCCACGATAATCAATACACATGCGCCAACTCCCATCCTTCTTCTCGTGAGCGAGCAGAGCTCCCCGCGGCGATACACTACGCTGATCAAACCTTTAGCCAACAAATCATCCAATTGCTTCTTCAACTCGTCACGAAGCGGACGTGCTAATCGATATGGAGATATCGAGATGGGGCGAGTACCGGAACAAGATCAATCACGAAACTCCACGTCTCGCGCGGTGGCAAGCCCTAAGCTCGGTAGGAACACATCCGGTAATCACGACCACCGGAATCTCCTCAATCTGCGAAGCCACGCTCGGTTTCGGCAAGAGCTAAAAGAAGTCCGATTTTCACTGCCGACCGGAACAGATCCGGCCAACATCGAAAGAAGCGCGGTGGCGCACTCCTGAAAGGTCAACGTCTCCCAGGGGAAGTGCGCACAGAGGCATTCTCTGAAACAAGATATCACGGCTCGATAAGAGTGCAACCAATCCATACCCAAGATAACGTCGAGCGGCTCCATTTGAATAACTATCAAATTCGCGTGAACTTCTCTCCATCAATGACAATAGAACACCGGGACAAGCGGTAGAGCTAGCAATAATACCCCGGAGAACTAACTAACAGCGATCGAGAAATCCATTTGCATACTCAATTTCGCTCTCCTAGCAAACGCCGTCGAAACAAGCGAAAAGGTAGCCCCTGAATCAAAAGGACTAAAGCATCAAGCGAATCCACAAGCAAAGTACATGTCACCACGTCGGGGCGACCCGCGGACTCTGCGGTGAGGCATGGCGTACACTCGAGTGGCGCCATGGCGAAAAGACGATGGCGGGCGGCGAGCCCCGATAATCTGGCGTGGCGGTGCGGTAAAGCGGTCGTGCAACTGAAGCGGTCTTTGAAGGTGGCGGTGCGATAGTACCCTCTGAGGCGCCCAAGTCAAGGAAATGGCATCGCCGGAGGAGCGATCATCATCCGGAAAGATCCTCGGCGGGACCCATCAAGAAGAAGATGGCACGAGCTCCCACTTGATCACGCTAAGCGGGTTACGGCGACACACCGCTCCTTGTGACCCGGTCGGCCACACTGACGGCAATCCCCCGTCCAAGTGCACTCAGCAGCACGGTGTCCATCACCGCACTTAAAGCAAAGCATGCCCCGCCTCGAGCAGACGAAGAGCTGGAGTACCGCAAAGGACGAGGCGCCAAGAAGAGAACGGCCTCATTGCTAGACCTAAAAGATGCGGTCCTCCTTGAATTTTTGAAAGCGGTCGTCAAGCAGACCCACTTCCCTCACTAGAACTCCTCTTCGGTCACCACCGAAGCAACGATCCACGAGAGGCTTGCCCCTTTGTGAGTGCATCTCCAACTCCATGCCCCTAGCTTGCTCCACAACAGAGCTGTAGTCGAGAGTGGAGTAGCTCCCAACACATCTGCGGTACTCGAGTGAGACCCCGACGGAACCTCTTGGCCTTACGAAGATCATCATTCGCTCTTCAAGGGACAAGCGAACCAAGTTGTTGAACTCGGCCTCATACTCGGCAATAGACCTCTTCCCTGAGCAAAGGTCGTCAAGGCAACCTCCATCTTCTCAACAAAGAATAGGGTAGAACTTTCCTTGAACCGATCAACAAAGTCCTCCCAAGTGGTGGCCCTTGAGTGGCGGTCCTCGAAGACAACACGCCCTCCACCAAATATCACGCTTGCCCTTCAAATGAAAGGCTACAAAGCGGACCCTCGAGGTGAAGACATCTCCAAAGCTCCAAGCGCCTCCCCATGTAGCGCAACCACCATTTGCACGGACCGGTGTGCCCGGCAGTCAAGCGGATGCAACCTCAACCCCATCCACTCTCGAAGTGTCATCCGCCTCGAGAACCGTGGATGTGCGGCAGAGCAACAACAGATGCCGCGACAGAGAGGCCGGCGCTGTTGACGAAGGGCACGGATCTCTCCCACCAACTCTCTCAACAAAGCAGGGGTCTCATCTTGGGCCCCAACCGGAGGCGGGTCAACAGCAACCCCCTCAGCTACTGACTCAACTGCTACAGGAGGCGACTCCACGGAACCTCGCCCGCGGCCCCGACCTCCACGACCGCGGCCACCACGACCGCGGCCACCACGACCACGTCCTCTACCCCTCGGCATAGCTATCAACCACAATCAACAATACTCAATGAGTTCAAAGCTCAAAATAAACTCATCCATCAATGAACAACATAACGGAAGCGTAAAAACTATATTCGTACCTCTCTCTAACCTACTGTGCACTAGTGTGTCAAATTTTAGGTTAGTTAACCATTAGCAAATTTTAGTTGATTTACTAAACTAAAACAAATTTTAACAATTTTAGTTTGCCTATGTTGTTAATCTATTCACCACGGACCTAAAGCCCGCCTCGATACTAATCTGTAACACCCACCCAACACACCGAGCCTAGAATGCCACCACACTACACTTTAAACTAATAATTATCGACACACTATAAAAATTACAGCAAGGAAACAATGATAAACATATCAATGGACCACAAAAGAGCAATGCATAATTATGGATCAAGTGATAATAAATAATCAATGGGAATTATAACCAGGTAAATAATCCAAAGTAGCATCAACCATTGAATCCAAATTAATAAAGCAAGTAGTCTAGTCCAAATGATATCCTAAACTTTATTCAACCTCTAACATGTCCAAGTGTAATCCAATTCTGAATGAAAAGATTATGAAGGTAAATGATCATGTGTTGCCCATGTGCTCTACTCGCTCTCGATTCTGATCCTCGAAGATCACCTAAAGACAACAATAGAGCAAGGGTGAGTCCACGACTCAGCAAACACATCCATAAACAACGAACAATAATAAATCCACAGCATTCAATAACTTCATTATCATCACAGGTACTTCTATTTGATTCACTTCCATTAATCTCATGTATCAATGCAATTCTAATCTACATGTCCACATGCACTTCTTTCACAGATACGGTATAGCATGAGTGAATGCTCGCGACAACATTCACTCTCAAGCCCGTTCCTCCATAAGGATCGGGGACCTCCTCCACTCCCGTGGAGTTGTGATCATTCAAGATCACCTGCTCATATGCAAAGATGCTTATGAATGCAAACATGCAAACTCCATCATAAACATCATATCCAACTTTTCATCATATTTATCAACAAAGATATAAACATACCAATTCATTGTTTGCAATTAAACCAAATAAAAGCACAACAATAGTGGTAATAGAAGATAAAGAACCACAGTGATCAATCATTGATCGCTGTCTAGCATGCACTTGCCTTTACTAGTTGCGACGCACAATTTGGCTAGCAGATGGCAACAAGTACGACGCCTCTCCTACATTAAATACACAAATTTCAATACAAGCTACAGCATCATAAGAACAACAATCAATCGACATCGCTCCTACACGTCCCCAAATAAACCACGTTACTCCGGTACCGAAAAGTTACCCATTGCGGTCTTAGTACTAAAACGAACGTAACTTTTGACTCAAAAGTCCGATCACCACAAACCACCCCATTCTGGATTCTTCATAAAATTATCTACATTTTCTTAGATTACAAAGACTTCTAATTAAATCATCTAACCCTCCGTATTTAGCCCAGAAAGTCGGTCTGTCCGCTTCGGAACAGCGGTCTTACTAAATTCATAACTTTTGATTTACTCAACCAAAATTCGCGTTCTCAGATTCTACAGAACCATTGGACAATTATCTACAACTTTCATGTAGATCAAAAACTCTAATTAGGCTATCTACTATTTGTAATCCGCAGTCTACCGAAACAGCGCCGAAAGACGACAACCGTAAAGACAGCAGTCTTCCGAAAATCCTATCTCGAAATCTACTTGTCCGATTGACATGATTAAATATGCTATAGAAAGATATCGAAATTATCTACAATTAACTAGTAGATGAGATTTCCAAAATTTGCCATTAAGATACCCGAATAAATCGTTCAATAGAACAGCATGTTAACGGACACCTTAATCGGCCCCTCGACTAACAAATTCTAAAACCGCTCTCTAATTAATCTCAATTCTAACAGCTAACTAAATTAGCAAAATATAGAGGTAACAAAATTATAGATCGTTACTCACAACAAAACCGAGAAAATCGGCAGAAGAAGAACGCGGCCGACGCTGCGGCTCGGCCCGGCAGCGATCGGGCGGCTCCACGCCAGCCGACGCGCGTGACGCTGCTCAAAGCAGCAGCAGTCGAGGCGGCTCCACGCGCAGCAGCACGCGGGTGACGCTGCTCGGCAAAGACAAAGCGACGCCCAAGGCTCATGGCTCGGCGGCCAATGGCAAGCAATGAAGGCGGCAACAGCACATGCACAGCCAGCGATCAGTAGCGGCAAAGACACGCTGGGAGGAAGCGGCGTAACAGAACAAAAGCAACCGTGCGGTACTTAGCCTAACGCAGAAATTGAATGGCGGCAGCAAGAAAAAAAAAATGTGGAGGCGGTGGAAAAGAAATAAAGCTACTAGGGTTTCAAGAATTCCCACAATTTATTTATATAGCTCATAAAAATTCGAAAATTCTATTTTTATATGTACTATCTTATTTAATTGCACACAGGCCCTTAAAGAGGTTAATAATTAATTATTTATTGTTACTATTTAATTAATTACGCTCAGACCCTTAAGACGCGATTATTAATATTATTATTATTTTCGAGTATTACATTCTACCCCCTAATGTAATCGACCCGAATTCTACTCGCCGTCTCTTCAAATAAAAACTACCTTCTTGAAATTAAACAATCAAATAACACGTGCAGACGTGAACAACTCCGGTATTGCTCGCATGATGCGAGACTCCAACTCCCAAGTCGCTTCTCTCTCGGTTGATCGTCCCAAAGCACCTTGACGTATACCAACGTCTTGTGCCTCGGCCTCGCTCAACCTCTCCGAATCTTGCCACGGACGCGACTCAACCGTGAGGTCTTGCTCAATAGTCGGCTCTAATGAAATCTTATGCTCGGGTCTCTCAAAAACTTTCGGCATCGAGGCGTGAAACACATTGTGAACTCCACGCATGGACTCGAGCGAGTCCAGCGATAGGCTAACTTCCCAATTCTTGCAATAACAAGGAGCGGTCCAACATACCTCGGGCTAAGCTTTCCTTTGGTACCAAACCAACAATACCTTTAGTGGGAGACACTCTCAAGAGCACTGGTCACCCACCGCAAACTCCAAGTCACGCCTCCTCAAATCGGCATAACTTTTACGCCTACTCGAGTCGCTATGATTACGCCTCACCATGGCCACACGCTCAACGGTCTTGAATCGGTCCGGACCCAAATCGCCTTCTCTCCATCGCATCCCAACAAAGCGGCGATCCGCACTTCCGCCCATAGAGAACCTCAAATGGCGCGGCTCTAATCTCGGAATGGTAACTATTATTATAAGCAAACTCGCAAGTGGCAATGGTCCTCCCAACTACCCTTCCAAGATAGAACACAAGATCGCAACATGTCCTCCAAAGTCCGAATAGTGCGCTCGATTGCCCATCATGCATGGGTGAAACGTCAGTACTAAAGCGAGCTGTGTGCCCAATGCACTCGCAAACTCTCCCGAACTTGGAGACAAACTTGGCGTCCTCGTCGAAATGATGGTCTTTGGCACACCATGCGCCTTACTATTTCACGCACATAAATAGGAGCTAGATCACTCATTGAATTTGTCGTGCGAATAGGAATGAAGTGTGCGAGACTTCTTGAATCGATCCACCACTACCCAAATCGCATCCTTCCTCGCGCGAACGAGGCAACGCCACCACAAAGTCCATAGAGATATCATCCCAAGGCCACTGGGAACCTCCAAAGGTGCAATAACCTGCGGGGCGCTTGTGCTCGGCTTTCACTTGCGACAAACACCACAAGAAGCCACATAATTAGCAATATCCACCTTCATTCTTTTCCACCAAAATTACATTTGAGATCTCGATACATCTTAGTCTCACCAGGATGAGCGATTACGGAGTGCGATGTGCCTCCTCAAAATATCATCTTTGACCTCCGCCTTTTGCGGCACACAAAGACGGCCTTTAAACCTCAAAGTACGTAATCGTCCATACTAAAATCACCCTCCTTACCCTCCTCCGGGCGCTTCCTAACCTCCCGTAATAACCGGTCACTCTGTTGTGCTTCCGCACACGGCCCGGAATAAATGACTCAAGAATCAATTGTGTCTCAACATGTGTGTGTGCCCGCATAACAATAAGATATTCCCATGCGATCAAAATCAGCAATGAGGCAATCTAGAGTAGCGGAGTCGCCTTGCGACTAAGAGCATCGACAACTACATTGGCCTTGCACGGATGATCTTGAATAGTCGATCGTAATCCTTGATCAACTCCAACCACCTCCTTTGCCTCAAATTCAGATCCTTCGAGTGAAGATATACTTGAGACTCTTGTGATCCGTGAAAATATCACAAGGCTCACCGTATAGATAATGCCTCCAAATCTTGAGAGCAAAAACAACCGCACCAACTCCAAATCATGAGTGGGATAATTCGCTCGTGCTTCTTTAAGCGCCTCGGCGCATAAGCAATCACATTACCGTCTTGCATGAGAACACAGCCAAGACCCACTCGAGACGCATCTGAAAAGACTGTGAACCGCTTCCCTGGCTCGGGAAGAGTGAGAATAGGAGAGGTCACCAACCTGTCCTTCAAAATGCAGAAACTGCGCTCACACTCATCACCCACTTGGAATCTCACACCTTTACGAGTAAGCCGAGACATCGGCTTGGCAATGATAGAGAAATCCTGCACAAAACGCCGATAATATCCAGCCAATCCCAAGAAACTCCTCACCTCCTTCACATTAGTCGGCCTCTTCCAATCCACCACTGTGGAGACCTTGCTAGGATCAACAGCAATGCCCTGAGGGTTAATCACATGACCCAGAAAACCCACTTCTGAAATCCAGAACTCACACTTCTTCAACTTAGCATAAAACTTGTGCTCTCTCAAAGTCTCTAAAACCAGCCTCAAATGACGCTCATGATCCTCATTGGTCTTGGAATAGATAAGAATATCATCAATGAACACCACCACGAAGTCATCTAGATACTCGTATAACATGTTGTTCATAGTCTCCATAAAAATGGCAGGTGCATTAGTCAATCCAAAAGACATAACTTTATACTCATAATGCCCATACCTGGTGGAGAAAGCAGTCTTCTTTACATCCTGCTCACGCACACGGATTTGATTATACCCTGACTGGAGATCAATCTTGGAGAATACGTGAGCTCCATTCAACCGATCAAACAAATCCTCAATGCAGGGCAATGGATATTTGTTCTTGATTGTGACCGCATTAAGCGCACGATAATCAATACACATGCGCCAACTCCCATCCTTCTTCTCTGTGAGCGAGCAGAGCTCCCCGGGCGATACACTCGCTGATCAAACCTTTAGCCAACAAATCATCCAATTGCTTCTTCAACTCGTCACGAAGCGGACGTGCTAATCGATATGGAGATATCGAGATGGGACGATGCCGGAACAAGATCAATGCGAAACTCCACGTCTCGCGCGGTGGCAAGCCCTAAGCTCACCGAACACATCCGGTAATCACTAACCACCGGAATCTCCTCAATCTGCGAAGCCACGCTCGGTTTCTCAAAGAAGAGCTAAAAGAAGTCCGATTTTCATCGCCGCGACCCGGAACATCCGACCAACATCGAAAGAGCGCGGTGGCGCACTCCTGAAAGGTCAACGTCTCCCAGGGCGAAGTGCGCACGAGAGATTCTCTACGAAAACAAGATATCACGGCTCGATAAGAGTGCAACCAATCCATACCCAAGATAACGTCGAGCGGCTCCATTTGAATAACTATCAAATTCGCCGTGAACTTCTCTCCATCAATGACAATAGAACACCGGGACAAGCAGTAGAGCTCGCAATAATACCCCGTGAGAACTAACTAACACTGACTGAGAAATCCACTGCATACTCAATTTCGCTCTCCTAGCAAACGCCGTCGAAACAAACGAAAAGGTAGCCCCTGAATCAAAAAGGACTAAAGCATCAAACGAATCCACAAGCAAAGTACATGTCACCACGTCGGGGCGACCGCGGACTCTGCAGTAGGCATGGCGTACACTCCAGGTGGCGCCATGGCGAAAGAAGACGATGGCGGGCGGCGAGCCCCGATAATCTCTTGTGGCGGTGCGGTAAAGCCGGTCGTGCAACTGAAGCGGTCTTGAAGGTGGCGGTACGATAGTACCCTCCGGGCGCCCAAGTGAAGGAAATGGCATCGTGGAGGAGCGATCATCATCCGAAAGATCCTCGGCAGGACCCATCAAGAAGAAGATGGCACAGCTCCCACTTGATCACGCTAAGCGGGTTCTCGCGACACACCCTCCTTGTGACCCGGTCGGCCACACCGCGGCAATCTCCCGTCCAAGTGCACTCAGCAGACGGTGTCCATCACCGCACTTAAAGCAAAGCATGCCACGCTCGAGCAGACGAAGAGCCGGAGTACTGCAAAGGGACGAGGCGCCAAGAAGAGAACGGCCTCGATCGCTAGACCTAAAAGATGCGGTCCTCCTTGAATTTCTTGAAAGCGGTCAAGCAGACCACTTCCCTCACTAGAACTCCTCTTCCGTCACCACCGGAAGCAACCATCCACCAGAGGCTTGTCGCCTTTGTGAGTGCATCTCCAACTCCATGCCCCTAGCTTGCTCCACAACAGTGTAGTCACAGAGTGGAGTAGCTCCCAACACATGCTTGGACTCAGGTGAGACCCGACGGAACCTCTTGGCCTTCAAGATCATCATTCGCTCTTTGAGGGACGGCGAACCAAGTTGTTGAACTCGGCCTCATACTCAGCAATAGACCTCTTCCCCTGAGCAAAGGTCGTCAAGGCAACCTCCATCTTCTCAACAAAAGAATAGGGGTAGAACTTTCCCTTGAACTGATCAACAAAGTCCTCCCAAGTGACTGGCCCTTGAGTGGCGGTCCTCGAAGACAACACGCCCTCCCACCAAATATCGCTGCCCTTTCAATTTGAAAGGCTACAAACGGACCCTCCGAGGTGAAGACATCTCCAAAGCTCCAAACGCCTCCCATGTAGCGCAACCGGTCCATTGCTCGACCGGTGTGCAGGCCCACAAACGGATGCAACCTCAACCCCATCCACTCTCGAAGTGTCATCGCGCCTCGGAACCGGTGGATGTGCGGCAGAGCAACAACAGATGCCGCAGACAGAATAGGTGCCGGCGCCGTTGACGAAGGGCACGGATCTCTCCCACCAACTCTCTCAACAAAGCAGGGGTCTCATCTTAGGCCCCAACCGGAGGCGGGTCAACAAAGAACCCCTCGACCATCGACTCAATCGCTACTGAGGCGACTCCACGGAACCTCGCCTCGGCCCGACCTCCACGATCACGCCACCACGACCAGCGCCACCACGACCACGTCCTCTACCCCTCGGCATAGCTATCAACCACAATCAACAATACACAATGAGTTCAAAGCTCAAAATAAACTCATCCATCAATGAACAACATAACAGAAGCGTAAAAACTATATTCGTACCTCTCTCTAACCTCATGCACTAGTGTGTCAAATTTTAGGTTAGTTAACCATTAGCAAATTTTAGTTGATTTACTAAACTAAAACAAATTTTAACAATTTTAGTTTGCCTATGTTGTTAATCTATTCACCACGGACCTAAAGCCCGCTCTGATACCAACTGTAACACCCCAGCCCAACACTGAGCCTAGAATGCCACCACACTACACTTTAAACTAATAATTATCGACACACTATAAAAATTACAGCAAGGAAACAATGATAAACATATCAATGGACCACAAAAGAGAAATGCATAATTATGGATCAAGTGATAATAAATAATCAATGGGAATTATAACCAGGTAAATAATCCAAAGTAGCATCAACCATTGAATCCAAATTAATAAAGCAAGTAGTCTAGTCCAAATGATATCCTAAACTTTATTCAACCTCTAACATGTCCAAGTGTAATCCAATTCTGAATGAAAAGATTATGAAGGTAAATGATCATGTGTTGCCCATGTGCTCTACTCGCTCTCAGTTACGGCATCCTCGAAGATCACCTAAAGACAACAATAGAGCAAGGGTGAGTCCACGACTCAGCAAACACATCCATAAACAACGAACAATAATAAATCCACAGCATTCAATAACTTCATTATCATCACAGGTACTTCTATTTGATTCACTTCCATTAATCTCATGTATCAATGCAATTCTAATCTACATGTCCACATGCACTTCTTTCGCGTATACCGGTATAGCATGAGTGAATGCTCGCGACAACATTCACTCTCAAGCCCGTTCCTCCATAAGGATCGGGGACCTCCTCCACTCCCGTGGAGTTGTGATCATTCAAGATCACCTGCTCATATGCAAAGATGCTTATGAATGCAAACATGCAAACTCCATCATAAACATCATATCCAACTTTTCATCATATTTATCAACAAAGATATAAACATACCAATTCATCATGCACTTGCCTTTACTAGTTGCGACGCACAATTTGGCTAGCAGATGGCAACAAGTACGACGCCTCTCCTACATTAAATACACAAATTTCAATACAAGCTACAGCATCATAAGAACAACAATCAATCGACATCGCTCCTACACGTCCCCAAATAAACCACGTTACTCCGGTACCGAAAAGTTACCCATTGCGGTCTTAGTACTAAAACGAACGTAACTTTTGACTCAAAAGTCCGATCACCACAAACCACCCCATTCTGGATTCTTCATAAAATTATCTACATTTTCTTAGATTACAAAGACTTCTAATTAAATCATCTAACCCTCCGTATTTAGCCCAGAAAGTCGGTCTGTCCGCTTCGGAACAGCGGTCTTACTAAATTCATAACTTTTGATTTACTCAACCAAAATTCGCGTTCTCAGATTCTGCAGAACCATTGGACAATTATCTACAACTTTCATGTAGATCAAAAACTCTAATTAGGCTATCTACTATTTTTAATCCGCAGTCTACCGAAACAGCGCCGAAAGACGACAACCGTAAAGACAGCAGTCTTCCGAAAATCCTATCTCGAAATCTACTTGTCCGATTGATATGATTAAATATGCTATAGAAAGATATCGAAATTATCTACAATTAACTAGTAGATGAGATTTCCAAAATTTGCCATTAAGATACCCGAATAAATCGTTCAATAGAACAGCATGTTAACGGACACCTTAATCGGCCCCTCGACTAACAAATTCTAAAACCGCTCTCTAATTAATCTCAATTCTAACAGCTAACTAAATTAGCAAAATATAGAGGTAACAAAATTATAGATCGTTACTCACAACAAAACCGAAAAATCGCGAAGAAGAAGAACAGCAATGACGCAAGGGCTCCAAAGAAGCAGCCGGCGGCTCCACGCGCAGCAGCGACGCGCGGGACGCTCAGCCCGGCGGCGATCGAGGCGGCTCCACGCGCAGCGACGCAGTGACGCTGCTCCAGCATCACAAAGCGGCGCCCAAGGCTCCGCGGCTCGGCAAGAAGACAATGCAAGAAGAAGCGGCAAGCGACACAGCCGATCAGTAGCGGCAAAGAAAGACACGCGGAGCGGCGGCGTACAGAACAAAAGCAACCGGCTACGGCGGCTGCAACGCAGAAATTGAATGTCGGCGGCAACGCAGAAAAAATGTGGAGGCGCGGTGGAAAAAGAAATAAAGCTACTAGGGTTTCAAGAATTCCCACAATTTATTTATATAGCTCATAAAAATTCTGAAAATTCTATTTTTATATGTACTATTTTATTTAATTGCACACAGGCCCTTAAAGAGGTTAATAATTAATTATTTATTGTTACTATTTAATTAATTACGCTCCGACCCTTAAGACGCGATTATTAATATTATTATTATTTTCAGAGTATTACACATCTACCTTGTTCTTGTGAGTTGCTTCGATTGCTTGCAGGAACAATAACCTTCGTGGTAAGGTCGATCGCGTGCAAGCGTGGTCGATAACGACAGGCGTGCGGGTGTAGCGAATTGCGAGGTGACGATCTGTTGGTCAGAAGCCTCAAAGCGTCAACGTCCTCACGACGAACCAAATCGAACCTATCGGAAGATCGGGCCGCCGTGACTCATCAGTCCCTGTCATCCATGCCATGAGACTGAAATCTGGAGATACATACAAGGTAGCATAGAATTACCTTATTATCTCATCATCGTAGTCGCATCTTAGCACTACTAAGTCATGGATACCGACCCTTTGAAAAAGTTGATATGCTCCATCATACTTGTTCAGGGAGTTTAGATGTCTCCAATCCACAAACTTATGATCTGCAAACTGCCTGTGGGGTCCATACATCTGCTCATAAATCAATTCCTAGAAACTAGTGTGAGACTTAGGATTTTTAAATGACCTTGGAAGAACAAACTAATTTCTGTGACGCATTAAAGCATAATCATCTGCAGTGATTGTCCTCAAATTGATTTGTTGCTCCTCAGGATATCCCATTTCTTCATCGATTCTGTTGCTACTTGAGATGAACTCTCCTCATTTTCTGAATCATTTGATGCAGAACCTTTGCCTCTATCTTCTCTCCCCTTTCGTCGTTCCTCAGGATTTTCTTCAGTGTGAGCAGAAGCTGCTGGTGGTTGAGAGGAACACGAGGTTTGACCTCTTGGAGGGCCATAGGACTTGCGAGTGACGATCCTTGTCCTTGGCATCTTCAAACAGAGATGATAGATTACAGAGAGAATAAGAGATCAACCAAAATATGTTTAATGTGGAATGGAATGAGCCATCTGTTTTGTCAGAGAAATAGGTAGTACCGACGTTCAAGTCTTTGGTAGTACCGGATGTAGAAATACCATTGTTCACTAGCCAATGCGACCGCACTACGCTTATTCTGCAAGCTGACGACGAGCGGTAGTACCACTTTCTCTGAACATGTTCTCGGACACGATATTTCTTGGATTTTTCAGTGTCTCTAATGGATTGAATCCATAGAATGGATGCGCAAACATCATGAGATACTAGATTTGTAATGTTGCCCAAGAAAAATGCATTGAATTATCCACATTCTCAATTAACCCTAATTGTGACCTAGGGTTCGAAGGTAGCACAAAAATGGATTAAAAGAGTTTTTACCTTGAGATCCGAGGGAGAGAAACCCTAAGGATGCAATCCAAAAGGATTGAAGAAAACTCGAAGAGATTTGAGGGATTTTGTAATACTCTGAAACTTAATCGGGTAATTAGAAAAAAAAGCCGGGAGGAGAAAACCAAATTAAAAGAGTGGAATTTTCTGAAAAAAGGGGAAAACTGTAAATTTTCACCAACCTGGGCCACGGGCCGTGGCCCAGGAGGCCCAAGAGGGGAGGCCAACCTAGGGGGGCGACCAAGAGGGGGGCCCAAACCCTAGCCGCCCCCACTCTCCCCTCTTCCCCCATAGCCGCCACCACCTCCTCCCTTGCACCTCCCCATGAGCCACCAGCACCCCAGTAGCACCTCCACAATCCCCGGCGAAGTCCTTCCTACGGCCCACTGGAAGGAAGGCGAGGCGGCCGCTGGAGAGCCACCAACGAAGGGACAAGAAAAGAGAAGAAGAAGGGCGAAAGGAGGAAGAGGAGGAGGAAGAGGAGGAGAAGAGCACCTGCACGCAGCAAGGCGTCGTTCTCTAGCGATTCATCAAGGGTAACTTCGATCCCCGATAGATCGGTAGCATTTTCAATTCACGTTAGGGTTGTCAGTGGCAGATCGGATTGGTTCAGTACTGTTCCTCATCGGTTTTGGGTAGATTGCGTATGTTTTCTGATCTGACCGTCTGTTAGGAAGTTGTAGGGCTCGTCCTTAGCTTTCTTTAGGAACCAAGATCACCTGATTTGGAGTTACGGTTTAGGAGTTATGTTAGTTTTACTGAGACTGTCCAAGAGAGCTGACGAGAATTGCCAGTTTTCTTGTCTAGCTAATATGAATATTTTTTAGGCCTAATCGGAAAGGTCACCCAACACGAATTGTGTAGGTAATTCAGTAATCTTTTAAACTTGATAAATAACACAATTTTTATATGTGGTAATCAAAATTTATGGAATTTTTACCACCGCTGTTTCACTGACTGCTAGATTGCAGAGATAGAAATTTCACCTGAGCATAAGAATTACTAGGTGGCCGAATCAGGGGTCTAGCCCAACTAGATTATCGTAGAAGGTTTTTTCATGATTCCAGAGAGTCTAAGATCACCCCGTTCTGAGTTTCGTAGTAAAAGATATGATATTTTTAGCGCTGCTGTCCCGTGGGACTTTCTGCTAGACTGTCGCGGGGAGTGAGTAGAACATTTATTCGAGCACTAGGTCTCGAGGAGTTGGGTTAAGGGGTGTAAACGGAGTCCTTTTTCCTCAGTGTTCTTATTGTTAGTAATATTCTTATGTAGGAGGCGGAGTTCCGGAGGGAGGGGCATCATCCTTGCCTCCCCGCACGTCGTAGCGGAAAAAGGCAAGTACAACTGAACGTTTGAGATTGATATGTGTTTTTCCATGTTTGGTGATTATATGATGAAAAATGGTGATATGTACTTGTTCATAGTGGTATTGGATTACTATAGTTCAGTTGCTGTTATTTTATTATTCATCCTGTTCATTCATGCATGCAAGTATTGTTCTTGCGACTCCCACGAGTGGGTAGTGAAATCCCATCATTCCAACATGCGCACGTAAGACCCACCAATCCAATGTGGGCAATTTGGATCCCTATTTTGAAATGTTATCAAACGGGCTTTGGATCCCCGCGTTTTGTAGAATGCGGGCATAAGTGAACACCGACGGGTGTTCACTCGCTATACTAGTATGAGCAGAAGTGAAGGCATGCATATTCATTCATTCATGTGTTATTTCTAATTCATGTGTTGACCCATCATGTTCTTGATGAATTGTATTTGCCTTGTTCAAAATAATCTTTTGTACTTGCTGAGTCTTGGGCTCACCCTTGCTGTGTTTTCTATTTTAGGTGAACCATGATGTCGACTTTTGTGGGAGGGAATAGACACACGGTTGCACACATCCTTTGAGATAATCATTTATCATTATTCTGCATTTACGAATCTGGACTGTAATAATAAGTGATTCATTTAACGGTCGTTTATGGTTATTGTTATGCTTAGGATTTGCGAGTTCTGGTTTCATGTTCTCCAACTATAATTCTTAATAATGTTATTCTGTATGGAACATCATGTTCGAAATATTTATGGAATGATGAAATTAGGCTATTTATCATGCTAGATCCCTTCTGAGTAGAACTTAGTTGGCCTTTTATTGTAGTATGTTCGAACTTATTCAGGTTGTTCAATTGTAGTATAGATTTTAGGTAACATCTTGGTTTTCGAATAGCCAGGGTGTTACAGTTGGTATCAGAGTGGGTTTCAGGTCTGTGGTAGTTAGAAATATTAAATTGACACACTGTGCACAGTAGGTGGGGATGGGAAAAGTCATTGCATCTGTGATTCTGATAAAAACAATTTCATTGTGTTGTGTTGACTTGATATGAAATTCTTGTTTTGATTTCTAAAATCTTAAATGGATAGCTTGTTATCTTTGTTACTCAGAATGGCGAGAGGTAGGGGACGTGGGCGTGGTGCGGGTCGTGGACGTGGCTCGGTTGCATCCTCATCCCAGGCCGAGGAGGCTGTTGGCGGGGTGGCTGAGGAGGTCGCATCCGCCGCTCGTCCAGCTGCTGATGCCCAGGCCGCGCCAGCCGCTTTACTTCAAGAACTTCAGAGGGAGGTTCAACAGCTTCGTCAACAGGTGCATGCAGCTTCTCCGGCTGTGGGTGCACCGGTTGCTGCTCCGATGGCTGCACCAGCTCCTCCGGAGGCTAGAATGAGCCTCTGGGAGTGGATGTCCCTTCATCTTAACACCTTTGACGGAGCGGGTACTGCATGTGCAAACGGTGGTAGCCGTACATGGAGAGGCAGTTTGGTGCATTGGAGATGACTTCAGCGCAGAAGGCGCGCTTCGTGGCTTTTCAACTGAAGGGCTAAGCGGATATCTGGTGGGAGAGGGTCTTATCAGCCAGGACTCCACTGCAGGGACCGGTTACTTGGGAGGATTTTTGGAGCAGTTCAGGGCTAAATTTTATCCTGATTCTTTCCATGAGAGGATGGAACATTCCCTGACGACCTTCGTTCAGGGGAAGCTGTCTGTAGCGGACTATGAGGCGGGATTCAACAACTTAGTCCGCTTTATGCCAGCTGTGGCTGGCAATGATCGAGAAAAGGCAAAGAGGTTCCGTAGGGGACTGAACCCTGAGTATCGCCACGTCCTGGGGGCGACCAGCTTGCTTGACTTCAACAGTGTGGTCGATCAGGCCAAGGGTATGGAGTTGGAGCGGAAACATACTAGGGAGAGGCAGACTCCTTGCAGTTTTACCTCTACTGGAGGATCAGTCAGTGGACACAAGGGGAGCTTCAGTGGTGGAGGTGGGTCCTTCCAGCGACCTACTTCCAAGAGATTTCAGGGGGGCCATCGCTCTCAGCTGTTCGAGCGTTCTGGCCAGCAGAGGCATGCCGCACCTCCTGCTCAGCATACCTCTTCATCAGCCTTGCGCCCAGTCCCCGGACAGGGGATGATATGCTTCAAGTGTGGGGCAATCACGCGCCTCAAGTGTTCCTTCACGGGGGAATGTCGCCATTGTGGCCTGTCAGGTCACAAGATGATAGTGTGCAAGAAGAATCCAGCAAGCATCATCAAGTGGGAGTCAGCCCCCGCAACATCTTCGTCTACTACTCCACGAGGTTCAGTTCAGACTTTGGTAATTGCTCCCACACCCAAGTACCCTCCTGGCTGGGTTCCACCTACTGCGTTCTCCCCAGTGCCACCACCAGGGTTCTACTGGAACCCCGCACCGCCTGCGACTCCGTAATTTGCTCCACCAGCAGTAGTTCCTGTGCATCCTTCGCTGAGTGTTGGAGCATCTTCTGCACCGATGCTACAGGGAGTCTACGCCATGCCTGTGAGACCCCGGCTTATCGGGCTTGTAATGCTTAACCATCCACTTGGTCCTAGCATCACAAATCAGATAACTTGAGACTCGAGACATGTATACTTCCCAGAAATACAGTATACACACCCCTTTACAAAATTCATGCATCAATTCCATTCAATCACATAGAACCGAAGCACAGCAACAAAACAGAAGTTAGAATAAATAAAGGATAGTTATTACAAAAGAGAGGCTAACCGGCCACATTACATATAAATACAAGAATTGAACAGCGGAAGCAAAAGTGCCATAAGATGGCCATAAACAAAAGAGCCAATCAGTGTGCCTTTAACCCACAAGGCAACCACTGCACCGCCAAGCTAGTCGTCGAATCCACAGCACATTTCACAAAAGTGAGGCCCTTGGGGCTCACCTTCCTCCTCTGCAACAAATAGTTAAGCAAAGCAAATGAGTACAAAAATTGTACTCTGCAAGACTTACGTGTAGGATAACAGACCTATACATATGCTACATGCAAGCTTATTTAAGTGGAGGCTGTATATTTCATTTTCAGCACAAAGCAATCTTTATTTACAATAATGTAGTACATTTAAAAGCAAGTTGACAAATATGTTTTTAATGTTCAAATAACAGTAAGTGACAACATAATAACAGTAGATAGATGACAACAACAATCCTGGAAGTGACTAAACCCATAGTCACCACAACAATAGCATGAATTACCCATTCATGCCAACCATGTCAAGTTTTAATTAAAAAGGTTGTAGTCTAACTCTTGCAAAACCTAACCAAGCGTGTCCATAACCTAGGACGAGGCTATTCGAATAGTTTTATACCCTGCAGGGGTGTACCAATGTACCCACACGCCAGACCGCCTTTTTGCCACATGATTAGCACACTTCCTTTGGTATGCCGGCACAGCTAAGTCCTACGAGACATTTCCAATATTGTGCATTAACTACGAGTTGCCCGTATGGATAGAAACCCATATGTTGTGTCGGAGTCATCGTAAAGCCTCAGTCAACTACCCGTCGCAGGTAAAGCCTTGGGCAACTACGATGCCCCTCGAGGTGGAGAGTCTACCCGGAATCTCCACCACCGCACACCCAACACAAGAACACATATCCTTTTTCACACAACACACACAACCCCCTCCTGCGACTCGGATATAACACGCGCCAAAGTACTTAGTCAAGAGAGGTCCCATATCCCTCTCGCGTGGTTAGCACGCAAAAATGCTTAGAGAGTGTGACACAAGATGTTCGGTCCTTGTTGACTTAGGCAAGACATCCACAAACCCAACAACCCACCATCCAACCACTTGCCCAAGTCCAAAACAATTTTTTTTCATTTTCAGATTTTGACTTTACAAAATAACAAAGCACAAGTGCTGGACATAAAGGAGTAATAATAAGATGTGTGATCAAGATCATCGACTAAATCGATGATCGCCCATTACTACCAAAACTAAGCATTTCTAAGCAATTTCAATTCGCAATCTACTAAGTGACAAGAGCTCATCCATCGAACTCAAATCACAGCAAATAACCTAGGCCCATGGTAGTAGAGGATAATCAATTCCTACAGATTATGCAACTGTAGGATACTAACCATAATTTAACAACAAAATAGCAATGCATACATACAAGTTGAAATCAATATATTAGACTTGAAAAATACTGGGATTAACATGATCAAACTGCTTGCCTATTTGTTGTGGGTCAAGATGTTGCAGAGGATCACTTAAGTTATCAACGTGCTCTTCGGAACCTAACGAGAAAGCGAAAAAGAACCGATAAGAACGAAGAAAACACAAGGACTCAACTGCAAACTTTCTCCAAATATTCTGAAAATTTTACAGTAGCAAGAGCGTGATTTATAAGGAATTCAGCAATAAGAACCAATTGATTTGGATTCTCAATGCAAAAGATATGAGCAAAATAATTTTGCTCAGCTTTATAATTCATAAATGCAACTATTCACTGCACTAACATTTTAGCAAACTTTTCTGGAGATATACTGAGGTTAGGATCATATTTAGATTAAATGTTAGTTAAAACTATAACTAACAAAATTTGAATCAACCGAAAAGGAATTAAAATGAAATAGTTATGCATTTTACAAGTTACTACATTTTTCAGTTGACAAATAATCCTTTCGGGAAAAATCAGAAATTAAATCGACGTGGACGAACTTGGATCGTTGATCTTGGATCCAACGGTCCGAGTTCACGGGTTAACGCGCGGACGCGCGACTCACAAACCCTAAACGCTCGCCGTTGGATTTGGATCCAACGGTTCACGTGGATCAGGACGTTCGGACTGGTCCGAATGTTCACGCGCACATGAGCCGTTGATCTTGGATCCAACTACCCACGCGGACTCGAATTGGGACCGTTGATCTTGGATCCAACGGTCCACAGATCAAGGTGTGCGATAGATTCAAACTTTCGCCCGATCCTGGGCCGTAGATCTAAGGATCGACGGTCCACATAGAATCACGTTCAAAAACTCATCCCTGTTTTCATCCGACAAAACGACGGGAAAGAGAGGCTCGTCGCCGGTGACTCTGGCCGCGGCGGTGCGAGCAATTGCCCAAAATGGGTTCCAAACAACCTTGCGCACCCAATGGTACCAACAATTTTGGCTGCGGCGGTCTAGAACGTCGGCAAGCCGGAGATGACAGAGATGACCGAAAGTGACCGAAAACGAAAAACGCAAAAGAGCTCAGCTGCGGTCCAAGGAAGTGGGTGCCAAGCAACTAGGGACTAATAAGAAGTTACCTGAGCATAGAGAAAGCACAGAGAAGGGTCGAGTCTGCTCTGGTGAAGAGAAATGCGGATTTCGGCCGAAAATGGGGAATTCCAAATTCAGTCAAGCCCTGAGCGAATTGAACCAAATTGAGTGAGGGTTAAGCTCAAGAGAGTAAAGATGGAGCATTGGGAGCAAGAAATGAAAGGAGAGAACCCCTGCTGTACCGCCTTCACCGAAGCTCAAAGCTCAACAATGGCGGCCGAATGGATTTCGAGTGACTGCAGCTCAAACAAGCCTGTGGGTGCTAGCTGGAATTGCGGAAGTGCTAAAGGAAGCCAAGAGTGAAACAATGGAGCTTAAATAGCTGAGAATGGCAGTGTGCAATGGCGATATTTCTCTCGGTTCAACACTGCCATTAGAGCACGCGAGAGCGACGGGAGCAGTTGAACCAAGGACTTCTGAGGGAGGAGCACGACGGGCATTTAATGCGCGCGGAAATAGCCGTTTAAAGGTGACCACAGAGGTGACTGCATGCTGCTCGTTTTCTCCTCCGCTCACGCCATTGCCGGACTCAGCGCGCGCTCCGACCCGAGGAAGGAGACGACGTTTCCACCGTCGGATTGAAATCGAACGGTTCAATTAGAACGGGGTGGTTATAACGATTCGATCGCTCGCTCGAACCTGGGCCGTTGATTTGGATCCTATGGTTCACGTTGCGCGAGGCGTTCTGATGGTCCGAATGTTCATGCTATCGTGGGCCCTCGATTCAGAATCCAACGGTTCAAATGGATCGGCGCGCTCGGATGGTCCGAACGTTCACGCGATCGTGGGCCGTTTGATGCCGATCCAACGACTCTCAACGCTTGCACCCAAACGACCGAGACGGTGCGTTTAGTTGATCGAACCCAGTCCAGTAGCTCGAGCCCGAGTCTGATTCGAACCCAATGAACAGTGAAAACCAGTTAGGGTTTTGAATTAACAGCTGATTTTTGGGGAATTTGTTTAAGGTAGCAAACAAGCTCCAAAAATCATGAAATTTTAACTGGAGATGGCTGACTGCAGGAGGAACCTCTCATAAAAGTTTTAGAGATTTTCATGAACTGCATTTTTCTCCAGAAATTTCAGAATGTGTGAATTAGGGTTTGACCAAGGTTTGACTTGCCTCCAAAATTATTAATAATTTCTGAAAATTATGAGATAATTCAGAGGTGTCACAAGTCATCCCTAGAGCTCAGGAAAAATGTTTACATGGGTTTGGCACAAGATCTTTGCCATGGAGGTTTTTGATTGGAGTCAATTGAGGATTTTGATTTCCATAATTCCTTTACAAGAATTACAGAAATGTCCAAGGACTTCAAGATGAAAGAAAAGTTTTAATTTCTTCTCATTTTCTTACATTTGAAACACAAATCCACATTTGGGATGTTACAAAACCTCCCCCCCTTACAAAAATCTCGTCTCGAGATTTGGCTCACTCGTTAAAGAAAGATGGATAGTCTGCACGGAGACGATCTTCCCTTTCCCAGGTAGCCTCATCCTCAGAATGGTTCGACCACTGAACTTTAAGGAATCTGATGGCTCTATTCCTTGTTCTTCGTTCAGCCTCATCGAGTATGCGAACAGGATGCTCGCGGTAGGTCAAATCCTCTTGGACATCGAGAGTTTCCAACGGAGCTTCCTCGATTGGAACACGGAGGCACTTCTTTAGTTGGGACACATGGAAAACATCATGTACTCCCTCAAGTGCAGCTGGCAATTCCAACTTATAGGCAACGGCTCCTTTCTTTTCGATAATGCGGTAAGGACCGACATATCGAGGAGCTAACTTGCCCTTAACGCCAAAACGTTGATGACCCTTCAACGGAGAGACTTTGAGATAAACAAAGTCATTAGGCTCAAAGCTCAATTCACGACGACGGCGATCCGCATAGCTCTTTTGCCTGGATTGAGTTGTGCGTAAGTGATCACGAATAAGCTGGACTTGGCTCTCGGCCTCATTGATCGAGTCCGTACCAAAGAAAGGTCTTTCGCCGGTCTCAGACCAATTCAACGGGGTTCTGCACTTTCTCCCATATAAGGCCTCGAAAGGTGCCATACCGAGACTGCCCTGAAAACTGTTGTTGTAGGAAAACTCGGCAAATGGCAAGCACTTTTCCCAATTCTTTCCATAGGAAAGAACACAAGTACGGAGCATGTCCTCCAACACTTGGTTGACCCTTTCGGTCTGACCATCAGTTTGGGAGTGATATGTTGTGCTAAAGGTAAGACGGGTTCCCATAGCCTCTTGCAAACACTTCCAAAACCTGGCCGTGAAAAGCGCACCGCGATCGGAAACGATCGTCTTTGGCACACCATGCAAACAGACTGTGAGGACCCCGGAATATTGGAGGTTTATACCAAATTAATAATCATACCAGTAGCATAATTTTTAATCAAGAACAAACGAGTCTCAATTAAAAATAATACTAGAAGTATAATTATTAACAAGGTACAATTCCAATATTCAGGTTCCCGGATATGCCTCTCATGTTAGCTCCCAGAATGAGCTGCTAACATAGACATATCCTTACAACATTATATCACAAGCATATACAATGGGAATACATTAATAAAAATTTACAGCTGAAACATTAAATAAACCAGAAATGGAAACATAAATAATAAAATAAAATCTCCAGTGGAGCGCCACAACCCAAGGGCAACTTGACTGGGATTAAAGCCGAAGTATCCCCGTAATCGCTTCAACTTGGAATATTACTAGGGCGTTCTTTACCTGCAACAAGTGGATAATTCCAATGAGTACGGAAGGTACTCAGCAAGACTTACACAAACTATTTAAAATAAAGTGTTTGAGAGGTCCTATACAAAGGATTAGAATTTGTAGATGCATAAGGTTAACAACAGGAAGGTTATAATGGTTAAATTTTGCAGAAAGCAATACATCTTATCCTACACTTGCTAGGTTTCAACAAAGCGTTTTATAAATCAATTTGGACTAAAACAGTAAACAAATGAAAGCATGATCATAATTGGTATCAAAATTAAGTGGCTACAACCACTAGCAATACATTGCATGACTCCCTATCATGCCGAAACCATTTCCATACAAAATTTTATTTTCAAAATCTATACAAAGCGCTATTCAAATTCAAGTGTTGTCTGTAACCGTGGACACGGCTATTCAATAGTTTTAATCTGTGCAGGGGTGTACATCTTTACCCACACGACTTAGTTAGCCCGTAAGCCTCCGGAATAATAGCACGCTGCCTTTGGCATGCCTAAGTAAACTAAGATTTGGTATTTTTCAACAAGTTGACACTATTGAACTGGAATACCCATGTGCGACTGATCCCGCTTAGTACAAGTTACTACTAGAACCTGCCAACCGGGGCCCACATGTTGTGCCGGAATGCCGATCCATAAAATGTAAATTAAATGACAGAAGTAGAGCGTGCAAGCTGCACATATTAATTCGCAATCGGAGCCCTTAAGGTACATACATGTGATGGAACGCATGTATGGCCTCACCCTCCTAAGAACATATGATATAGATACGCAATCAAACACATATGTCCTCACTTTCCTGTTTTCCAACTCAATAGCATTAACCTTTTACTTAACCAAACAGCGCCCATACACTGCGTGTGGAAGTACGATATGGCTTGAATCATCCAGCCGATGTTCAGTCCTTAATCAATCCAGACAAGACAACCACATTTCCCAATCTCGTGCACTAAGACACCATCACTAGCATCCACTTGTCCAGATTTAAAATCATTTTATCAACAAGATTTAAATTACTTTCTGATTTAAATAAACCGAACAAAGAACCAAAATAAATGATATTCTTTTATTGCCCATGTTTGACAAGATAAACTTGCCACACACTAACGTTCTATGGACTACATGGCTAAGCAAAATCTATAAAACTAAATATTTTAATATAAAGCACTACCTTAAGTAGAGTGTATGATCAGATTTAAGGTAAGCCACAAATGTCAGGTTATAACTACCTATTTACAGATCACAATTAATTTTTAGAAAATTAGCATGCAACAGTATCACTGTGTTTTGTAAATCTACAGTTCAAAAATTGGGATCAACATGGTGCAAAGAGGATGCTTGCCTTATGGATGTCCACTTGTTCACTCTCGGAGGCGTTATTGTTTCCGTCGCGCAATTCGTAATCTAGAGAGAAAATACAAAAGCGAATAAATACCAATAAAATCGAGAAATCCAAAACGCTCAAAAATGCATGATAATTACATATTAATGAGGTTATGATTCTAGATGCACTTAGGTATAGATTGTAGTTTAATAAAAAATCAATTTCTTATGGACTGGTTAAAGTTAACTCCATTTCTGGTGGAATCATAATGACTGACGATACCTAGAGTTTAGGTGATGTTGTTTTCCTTAACAGGACATCTAGTACTCACAAACACTCTCTCCAGGTATTCTATTTATACATCCACGATGATCCTACAGTCAAAATCAATCATCTTATATGCTCTCTTCTTTCGGCAGACTTTGATGGTGATTATGTGCACATCTATTATATGCAGTCGCAGCGTTTGATTTAATTAATCTATTTCAAATAACTTATAACACATCAGGTCATTGTATTTAATCGGGTGAATTCTAATGGCGGTCAATTCATCCCTAAAGTCCCCGATTAATTTATATACACTTCGCTTGATTTTCTTTTCTAAGAGTCGATTTACAGATATTTAATCGCGCGCGACTTAAACTTTGATCGATTGTAATATTTATATGGTATTAATAGTACTTACTAATTAACATCAATTTAAACAGCTAAATCTATAACCATTGCTATACACTGAATTTTATTTGCACTATTCCTTTAATTCCAATTTTTATTAATCACTTAATCCCTAATGTCTAACCTTAACCCTAATCCCCCCTCTCCCTCTCTCTCTCTCTCTCTCTTATTCTTTGGCCCCTTCTTTATCTCTCGGCTCTCCCGTCTCTCTCGGTCTCTCTGCCTCTCTCATTCTCGCTCTCTCTCGCTTCCTCACGGCACCGCCGCCTCCTGGCTCCCGCGCATCCTCCGGCTCCTACGCTACCGCCGCTCCGGTTCCCTGCGCCGCCGCTTCTCTCCCGGCTCCGCTGGCCGCCGTCCCGGGCTCCCTCTCTCGCTCATTGCTCTCCCCTCGGTGCCCCTCGCCTCCTCCTCCTCCTCCAGCAAGGCCGGAGGCTGCCGCCGCTCTGTTCCTCTGTTCCCCTCCTCCCCTTCCGTGGCCCTCGGCTTTCTCTTCCTTCTCTCTGCGCCTCCTTCTTCGCCTGACGCAGATCGCCCCGAGCACCGCTGCTGCTCCGACTCCTCCTTCCTCGGCTTCCCCTCGGCTGGCGCTGGCACCGCCACGACTACTCAGACTCCCGGCTCGCCCTACTCCAGTGCTTCGGCTTGGCCTCCCGGCCGCCGGCCGCCTTGGCTCCTCCAGATCTGCCCTCTGCTGCTCGGCCGCCCGTTCTCGGCTCGGCCTGCTACTGGACTTAGTTCCCCCCGTTCTCTTTTGATTTCAGCTATATTGATTTTTAGCAAAACCAGTTGATTTCAGTATTAATGTTCGTTGATTATTTATGTATGCATGTTCATGGTGACCGACTTGAGGAGGTGGTGGAGGCTACAAAGGTGGAGGTGAATGATGGACTCGGTTTGCCACTGAGATAAGTCATCCTCCTGATCTCTCTCTACTCCTCTCCCTACCGCTCTGTGATGATGACTGAGATACACGCTTTGATACTACTGAGATCTATTGATTGATGATATGCGAATGATGTGCATGATGATGGGTACTAGGGTTACCTCTTGGTGATATTTGGGGCTGGGAGAAGAGGGTGGAAGTCTTGCCTTTGTCTTTGCCGCTCTCCTCACAGTTCTGGCTTCCTTCCTCCTCTTGCTCTTGGCGGCCATTTGTTTCTTCTTGCTTGCTTCGGCGATTGCGACATCAGTTGATGATGGTGATGCTGGCTTGGCTTGGCATGGTGATTTGCTCCTGGCCTTTGCTTTGGTTGTCTTGCTCTTGATTCCCTTCGGTGGTGCATCAAATGATGTTGGGCTTGTGTGTGCCGGCTTTACTGGTTTAGCCTTCGGTTCTTGCTTCTGAGAATTGTATACTACCTAAAAACAATGTTTTACTTGTGCTCAGGTTTGAAGAGTCAACGATGGATGGAGATGAAGGATATGTGGCCGACATCCAAGGAAGCACAAGTCTACGGCATGAATAATGAACGGCCTATGAATAGTGCGCTGCGTGAACAAGCTCATGAACATTGCGTGTGAACAGTAAAAGGCCGTGAACAGTAAAAGGCCATGAATAGTGCGCATGAACAGTAAAAGCCCATGAACAGTACCATGAACAGTGCGTGTGCTACAGTGCATGTGAATAGTACCACATGGAAAATCTTGTGTTGAAAAGCCTTAGGCTAAGACTATATATTGAGGGGTAAACCCCCATTGTAAGGGAACCAATTTTGATAATAGAAAACTCTTGTTCTTTCGTTGGGCAAACCAACTTGAGGGAATTGGGAGTTCACCGAAATTAAGATTGTTCAACCTTTTCCATTGGGAATTGGGAGCGATAGAACTTCATCGGTGGTCGTGAAGTTCAAAGATGTGTGTTAGGCGAATTATAGAGTGCTAACTCTTGCATTGGCAACGGGGGATCACTACGGTTCATCAAATCCACGTGAGTATCCAGATCCTACGTCGGGAAGATCGGGCGACCCCGTATCATCTTGGTATCAGAGCTCGGTTTACTCGGTAGGATTATTTACCCTTACTTTTAGATTGATTTATTTTTGTCCTATAGTCCATTAAACTGAAAATTGCAACAATAAAAAAATCCAAACCCTAGTTTTTTTTTGCATCTGTTAATTTTTGTGAGTTTTGTTAGGTTTTAATCCATTAGAATTTTTGTTTAGGTGCTGATCGTTCGTGTTTATCTCCGTAGCCTAATCTTTGTGTCCAATCCAAAATCCAAAAAAAAAAATCTTGCTGATATTCTTTTCATCATTTGAGACTAGCTGTTGAATATTGCATCTAGGGCTGCTCTTGAGTACTTCACACCTTGTTGAATTTGTGTGACCTATGCAAACCCAAAAGAACAATTAAACCTAGTTTGGCCTTTGAAAAAAAAAAGAGGAAGTTGAGCAAAAAAAAAAGAGGCAGAAAAAGAAATAAAAAGAAAGCATTGGCCGAATTTGGGTGAGACCTTAATCCATAAATTCAGATTGTGTAGTTTAATCTCTTGAGCAATCTTGTACCCTTACATTCATATCATTGCAATTGGCTAGTGTCTCTCCTAGTACTTGGTGCAAAACGAGCTATCTAATCTTTAATTTCAGATTGCCTCTAGTTAGCTCATTCCTTTGTTTGCATCGAGTCACATTAATCTTTGCATGTGTGTTCATATACTTCACTTAAATCTTTTGGATCAGCACTTAGGCAAAGTATTCTAGTTTGGATTATTACTTAATTTTACAACATCAAGAATTTCAGATTGCTAGGATATACACTCTCATGCCAAGCTCCACCATATAACTGTTGTTGTGCAAGTAGTGAATACTCTTAAATTAAGCTTGATCATCATTGTGCTTTGTTGTCACTTCTACAAGGTGTAAGTTTTTATTGGCCTTAATTCACTTCGGAAGGGTAAGAACTTTACTTGGAGAGAGGACATAGTGAGATTGAGTGATTTCCACAAAGCATTATTATATACACAGCTATTTGTTTCTTGCATAACTAACCATGTCAGGTGGAGGAGAACACCATGATGAGAGTGGTGGGACAAATGACACTCAGGCATTCGTCAAGCAATATCAATTTGGAGCACTCATGAACACTTTCAACGTGAGCTACACCAAGGGCTCAATCAACTCCATGAGAAGCATGATTCTTTTGCTGATCAAATTGCAAGGGATATGCAAAATATGGAGATACAAGCTGATGAAAATGTGCGCCAATTGCGGGAGGACATTGGGACCCTCACTAGGCTCATACAAGCTCGCAATGGTGGCGATGAAGCAAGTGTTCAAGGAGGAGAAGCTATGCACATGTACCTCCCGCACCACAACACCGAGTGGCGGCTAACGTGGTGCGTCCACCACACTAGGAGGACGAGGAGGAACCCATGGAGGGCGTGGCGTGGTCTAGGTGGAGGCCGTGGTGGGCGTGGTGGTCTTGCACATGCGATGGAAGAGGATGGTGATTTTGCTTTCCATTACAATGACCATTATCGTCGTCCCACGCAATGAAGATGATGGCTTGGGCAAGCTCAAGTTTTCCATGCCCAAGTTTGCGGGAGGGACCGATCCCGAGGAGTATCTCACTTGGGAATTGAGGGTTGATAAAATATTCCGTATGCATCACTATACGGATGAGAGAAGGATCTGATTGGCATCACTTGAGTTTGAAGGTTATGCTTTGGATTGGTGGGAACAAGTCATTACTCAAAGAGTCGAGAATGGAGAAAACCTGTTGCAACATGGCAAGAGATGAAGCGGAAATGAGAGCCCGTTTTGTTCCTCGTCATTACAAGCGTGATCTATTTGATAAATTGCGTAATATGAAGCGAGGAGCACATTCGTGGAGGAGTACTACAAGGAGATGGAGCTAGCCATGATTCGAGCCAAGGTTCAAGAACAAGAAGAGCAAACCATGGCACGCTTCCTCTCGTGTTTGAACCATCAAGTCAAAAGAATTGTCAATTTTCACCTTATACCAATCTTTATGAGTTAGTGCATCAAGCTACAAAGCGAGCGATAATTGCAAGAGGATGCTAAGTTTGCAAGATCAACGTCCTTTCTTTGCACGACACCGCCCAAATGAAGGAAGATATGGTTCCAAATCACAAATAAGCCAACGAACGACTCAAGTGGTGGTTCAAGCTTTACCATCATCTAGCAAGAAGGAAGAACCCACTCCGGTGCAAGAAGGCCATCAAATCCAGCGACTAGTGTTTCCTCTTCTATGGGTTCTCTGACAAAAAGTAGCGGTATACAATGCTTCAAATGCCTTGGCCGTGGTCATATGCAAAAGGATTGCCCAAATAACAAGGCGATGTTGATATTAGAGAATGGGGAATATGATTACGCAAGTGAAGAAGAGAATGACCACTATCTTTGATTTAGGGACATATGATGATGCACATGAGGAGGAGCAAGACATAGAGTATTGTGAACCCGGTGTTGGTCCTATACTTGTGTGTGCTCCGACAGTGTTGAGTGTGCAACCAAAGCCTTCCCATGAACAGCGCTGCAATTTATTCCATACAAGAGCTCAAGTTAGCAAAGATGGTAAATTTTGTAAGGTAATCATTGATGGTGGGAGTTGTCGTAATTTGGCTAGCAAGGAGCTTTGCAATAAACTTGGGTTGAAGTACAAGAAACACCCACATCCATATCAGATCCAGTGGCTGCATGAGAGAGGTTCATTGAGTGTGGGATACACCGTGGATGTTGAATTTGAAATTGGCACTTATCGAGATACGGTGGAGTGTGATGTGGTGCCTATGGACGTATGTCACTTGCTGCTAGGAAGGCCATGGCAATATGATCGTCTGTGATTCATGATGGAAGAACTAACCAATACAAGTTTTGGTGGAACAAAAACAAGTGGTGCCGCTCTGCTGACTCCTTCTCAAATTGTAAGTGATAATGTGCGTAAGATTGAAGTGCAAGTTGAGAGTGAGAAGGGAGAGAACCAAAGAGTGTGATTCCACAAAGGTGAGTGAGAGCCACAAGCCAAACCCGAGAGGTAAAAGCAAGAGTGAGGAGAAAAACTTAGTCATGATAGCCACCAAATCGATCTAAGAGAGATGAAAGATGATCCGCTTTGATGCACCTTGTATTCTTGTACAAGGATGCATTGCTTTCTACTAATGATTTAACATCTCTTCCTAGTGCTATTTCTCAAGTTTTGCGGGCTTATGACGACGTGTTTCCTGAGGAGATACTGCCGGTCTACCACCTATTCGAGGTATTGAGCATCAAATTGACTTAGTCCCGGAGCCCCTCTTCCCAATCGACCATTGCACTGTACAAATCCGGAAGAAACTAAGGAGATTCACGTCAAGTGCAAGCACTTTTGGAAAAAGAATGCGTCGCGAGAGCCTTAGTCCTTGTGTCGTTCGATTATTCTTGTTCCTAAGAAAGATGGTACTTGGAGAATATGCATAGATCAGAGAGCTATTAACAACATAAGCTGTTACTATCGTCATCCTATTCCTAGGTTAGATGATATGCTTGATGAGTTAAGTGGTTCTACTATCTTTTCTAAGATTGACTTGCGTAGTGGCTACCATCAAATAAGAATGAAACATGGTGATGAATGGAAACCGCTTTTAAAACAAAATTTGGCTTGTATGAATGGTTAGTGATGCCTTTTGGATTGTCCAATGCTCCTAGTACATTCATGCGCAATGAACCATGTTTTGAGATACTTCATTGGTAAATTTGTGGTAGTTTACTTTGATGATATTCTGATATATAGCCGCTGTTTGGAAGATCATGTTGAACACATCAAACAAGTGCTAGAAGTGCTTAGGAAAGAATGCTTGTCTGCCAATCTTGATAAGTGTACTTTTGCACTAGTAAGGTTGTGTTTCTAGGCTATGTTGTTTCAGCTCATGGCATTGAAGTGGATGCATCTAAAATTGAAGCTATTAGAAATTGGCCAATTCTGTGAATGTTAGTCAAATTCGTAGCTTCCATGGGCTTGCTAGTTTCTATCGGCGATTTGTGAAAGATTTGACACCATTGTTGCCCCATTAAATGAATTAACTAAAAGGGAGTGATTTTTGAGTGGGGAGACAAACAAGACAAAGCTTTTCTTGAATTGAAGAAATGTTTGATGAAGCACCATTGCTTGCTTTACGATTTCACAAAAACTTTTGAGATTGAATGTGATGCTAGTGGAATAGGTATTGGTGGTGTTTTAATGCAAGAAAGAAAACTTTGTTGCATATTTCAAAGAGAAACTTCATGGTGCACAATTGAATTATCCTGCTTATGATAAAGAACTATATGCTCTTGTGCGTGTGTTGGAAACTTGGCAACATTATCTTTGGCCTAAGGAATTCATAATACATTACGATCATGAATCTTTGAAATATTTAAAGGGCAAGCGAAATTGAATCGTAGACATACTAAGTGGGTAGAATTCATTGAGACCTTTCCATACATTATCAAATATAAGAAAGGCAAAGAGAATGTAGTAGGCGATGCTTTGTCTAGAAAACATGTCTTTGTTGACTCGGTTGGAAGTAAAGGTACGGGGTTGGAAAGTTTGAAAGATTTATATGCTTAGATCATGAATTTGCGGCTCCATATTCTAATTGCAAAGATGGAAAAGGGTGGGATAAATTTCATATTCATGATGGTTTTCTTTCGCATGAATAAGCTATGTGTTCCGGATTCCTCTGTGCGTTTGTTATTGTTGCGAGAATCTCATGCGGGAGGATTGATGGGGCATTTCGGGAGGAGAAGACTTATATGATGTTAGCTGATAACTTCTATTGGCCAAAGATGAGGCGAGGCGTCGAGAGGTTTGTTCAAAGATGCATCACATGCCATAAGACAAAATCAAAATTCAATCCACATGGTTTGTATACTCCACTTCCTGCTCCTAGTGCTCCTTGGGAAGATATTAGCATGGATTTTGTGTTAGGACCGCCTAGGACCAAGAGGGAAGGGATTGATCTTTGTTGTTGTGGATGTGTTCTCTAAAATGGCACATTTTATTCCCTGTCATAAGAGCGATGATGCGTCGCATGTAGCTGATTTGTTTTTCAGGGAGATTGTGAGATTGCATGGAATGCCAAGAACCATTGTTTCAGATCGCGACGTCAAGTTCATGAGCTACTTTTGGAAGACTTTGTGGGCCAAGCTGGGGACAAAGTTATTGTTTTCAACGACTTGTCACCCACAAACAGATGGGCAAACGGAGGTGGTGAACCGCACACTTTCAACGTTGCTACGTACCATGATAAAGAAGAACTTGAAAGAGTGGGAAGATTGTCTACCGCATGTGGAGTTTGCATATAACAGGGCGGTACATTCTACAACTCAATTGAGCCCATTCGAGGTGGTGTACGGCTTCAAACCAATCACGCCCCTTGATTTACTTCCTCTCCCACTACAAGAACGTGCAAATATGGAGGCTTCTACACGTGCTGATTTTGTGAAAAAACTCCATGCCACAACTAAAGAGGTAATTGAAAAGAAGGTACGTGCTTATGCTTCCAAAGCTAACAAATCTAGAAAGAAAATGCTATTTGAACCAGGTGATTTAGTGTGGGTCCACCTTCGCAAAGATCGCTTTCCGCAGAAGCGTAGATCCAAATTGATGCCCCGTGGTGATGGACCTTTTAAAGTTCTTGCCAAGATCAATGACAATGCATACAAGCTTGAGCTTCCCGGTGATGACTATGGGGTAAGTTCTACATTTAATGTTCTTTGATCTATCACCTTTCTTTGGACAAGATTATGCAGTCGAGTCGACTCCTTTTCAAGAAGGGAGGATGATGAGGACATCGCTAGTAATGCCAAAGACATTGCTAGTAATGCCAAAGCTAGTAATGAGATTTCAATAACTGGACCAATAACAAGAGCACGAGCCAAGAAGCTACAATCTCAGGTGAACCTGTTCCTTAATGAACATATCATTAATTTTAATAAGAATTGTATACTACCTAAAAACAATGTTTTACTTGTGCTCAGGTTTGAAGAGTCAACGATGGATGGAGATGAAGGATATGTGGCCGACATCCAAGGAAGCACAAGTCTACGGCATGAATAATGAGCGGCCTATGAATAGTGCTTGCTGCGTGAACAAGCTCATGAGCAGTGCGTGTGAGCGGTAAAAAAGGTGAGCGAAAAGGCCATGAATAGTGCATGTGAACAGTAAAAGCACATGAACAGTACCATGAACAGTGTGCGTGCTACAATGCGTGTGAATAGTACCACATGGAAAATCTTGTGTTGAAAAGCCTTAGGCTAAGACTATATATTGAGGGGTAAACCCCCATTGTAAGGGAACCAATTTTGATAATAGAAAACTCTTGTTCTTTCGTTGGGCAAACCAACTTGAGGGAATTGGGAGTTCACCAAATTAAGATTGTTCAACCTTTTCCATTGGAATTGGGAGCGCGATAGAACTTCATCGGTGGTCGTGAAGTTCGACTTGCGTGTGGTTGGGCGAATTATAGAGTGCTAACTCTTGCATTGGCAACGGGGAATCACTACGGTTCATCAAATCCACGTGAGTATCCAGATCCTACGTCGGGAAGATCGGGCGACCCCGTATCACTCTGCTCGGCCGTTTCCTTTGGCGGTGCACTGACTGGTGCTTGCGGTGGTGCTTGGTTGGGGAGGTGAATGAGCTGTCATTGCAATCTGCTAATGACGCTCAGGCATTTGTGTTTATCCGGATGGCTCCTAAGATATTTGTGGGCTGGGCATTTTTGGTCCATTGGTTAGCAATTCATTATGCAATGGATTCTGACGGTTGAGGCAATTCGGTGTCACGTAGGTTTTGGATTTCCCTAAGCGCCGAATGATGAGAACCTACGAAATAAGACGGTGCTGATTTACTTAGGTTAGTGTAGGTATCATGGGTATCCCGGTGCCGACTAATCTGGGTTACCCTAGGTGACTTGAAAAGCCAAGATGTCGGTTAACCTAGGTTGGTGTGGGTAGTCTCGATACTTAGGGTGCCGACTAATCTAAGTAGACTTGGGAACCGTAATGATTCCTATGGTATACTGACGGCAATTTATTTTATTCTAACTCTATTATACTGCTTTTTGAACAACTAATGGTCTTTTGATTGATTGGTGGACTATGGAGCTGCGATTGGTGTTTGGATTAGATTAGGAAGTCGGTTTATTTCGACAATGATGGTGACAAGATTTCAAGAAAGGCTTTAGGCGACAAGCAAAGCAAGTTTTATTTTAATATTTTTGTAAATTACTCAAAGTTGTAAAACATAATCTGATCTGATGTAAATAAATTCTTGTGTTACTTGTGTTGAGAAGATTGTTATTTATGATAAACATTGAAAGGTTTTTAATTAAATTATTTCCCAGCGAATTTCTTAAGTATTTATTGTCATCTCTCTTTGGAGCTTTGATTGGAGTTACATATTAGACTTTGATTAGGATATTTACAAATACAATAATTTATGCAATGCTTCAGAAATAACAATTATAAAATAAAATGCATATAATTACTGTTTATTAAAATTGGGGCTGTTACACAGACGATGCGGGAAATATAGATGTCCACTAGTAGACTCACACTGAGGTTTGTCCGTACTGGCAGAAAATGGGCTACCTTTGTCAATCGATCGATGACAACCCAGATGGAATACTTGCCCTTGGATGTTCGGGGCAGACCGGTGATTAAATCCATCCCGATCGAATCCCACTTCCACTCGGGAATTGGCAAAGGCTGAAGTAGTCCTGCTGGACGCTGATGCTCGGCCTTGACACGGCGACACCGCGCGCTTCGACAACGAACCGCGATCTCCCTCTTCATTCGGGTCCACCAAAATCTCTGACGGAGATCTTGATACAGCTTTGTGGCCCCGGGATGAATGGACAAAGGTGAATCATGGGCTTCGCGGAGGATCGAATTCTGCAATTCCATGTCCTTTGGAACCACAAAGCGTTGCCCGAACCTTACAACACCATACTCATCCTCAGAGAAGCACTTGGCTGTTCCATTCTTGACCTTTTCCTTGATGTTGTTCACTCCAACATCCGATTGTTGAGCGATCTTAATCCGATCCACCAAGGTTGGTTGCACAACCAAGGCAGCGAGGGAACCATGCTCGACCCAACCTAAGTTGGGACGCTGGAACTCCTCTAGAAGAGTGGGCTCGAACCTAAGTTGGGACGATGGATTCCAACATCCTACACCACAACGCTCGTCTTAATCTTATCTGGTATACTCCACGGACGGGACTCGAACATAAGGTTTTACTTGTGGTTCCTCGTCCCAGATGAATCTCATACTCCAGACTCTCAAGTACTCTCTCGACATCGGGTCAGACGAAACGTTGTGTACCCCGCGCATGGACCCGAGATGGTTCTAGTGAAATGCTAGCAACCAAAAATCAAACCGATGTACTTTGGGCCAACCTTCCCTATGGTACCAAACCAGACACTCTACACATGACGCATGGAATTCTGGTTCCAACTCTCGATCGACCTTTTCATCTTAACAATGAGCACATCCCAAACCGAAAGAGAAACCACTTGAATACCCAAACCAGCTACTTTCTTTATTCTTTCACGAACTAATAAGATCCACGCATGCCAATCATAAGGTCAAACTCCATTTGCGAAAAACATCCGTCATAAACACATAGCTCAAACAAGAATCAAAGAGCGTTTCACTACTCGAGGAAACATTTTTTTTTCAATTTCTCTGTTAGAAATCGAATTTCTCTGAAATCATGGAACCCTATTTCATCCATATCACACTAACCCATTTCTCTTAAATTGGCAAATCTCATCACTATGCTCAAACCGAATTCACCATTCACACCTTTGTAGAAAGACCCTAATGACTTCCACCCAAAACATACCTAGCCAACCTACGGGCGACGGAATTACTTTGATAGATGACTTGCAAATGCACCTCATCATGGTTTTCACCCACAATCACTTCACCTCAATCCTTCAAGGATAATCAACCCGAAATTCTTAGCACACACACTCAATTGCTACACCCAAGGGATTCTATCAATGAACATCGTACTATTCGGAATCCACTTTGTTTCACCATCTCAACACAACATCAATAGTCTCCAAGGTTCTAGCATAGAGCAGCGGGCCAAATTTTCAATCTTCAAGGACCCTATAGATGTATTCGATGTAGCGATATGGAAACTCTCGAATCCATTGACTAAAATCCCCATAATCTAATCATACTCAATCGTTAACAACCACCTAAAAACATATTCTCAACCAAATTATCTTTAAGGAAATTCTAACTTCTAGAGAGTTACTCACTGAAGCCAAGTCGTACCTGGTGATAATTCAATTGTCCCTACTATCCCATCAATTGACATTGCAATCAGATTACTTCGCTAATCCTACTCTCATTGAATTATACCATCATAAACCACCTACACAACCTCGTAAGGTTAATTCCCCATCTGTGATACTCTAATAAATCGATCAAGATTCCCATACTTACGATAATCCCAACATTCTGGCATGAGCGAGGGTTCTGGATTATATTTAGCTATGAGTTCCATCGTTTGTAACACTAATCAATTTTATTCCAACGATAAACATTTCATGGAATTCTCTCCAAAAGTTATAGGTCAAAACTAACTCATCCTCTACTGTTCTTTACATAGATTGGTTCATAAAATCTCATCACTGCCTTATACTTGTCCACCACCAACCAGTCACGAAACGACACTTTATAAAACTTGGCAACATAAGTTTGTTAAATCCTTTCTCAAAGGAAGAGATAATCGACACACAAATTCCAACACACAAGAAAATGTTGCTCCTTGGGTGAGCACGAGACAAAGAAAGCAGTCAAATAGTAATGATCTCGAAAACAAAATCGTGCCTACGGTTGAGGGCATAAGTCCCACAAGATTTTCAAAACTTCATAAATCATAATAGAAACGATGCTATGGAAATCAAGAAACTCTTAAGCGTAATGATAGAAAAGTTGCGATTACAATTCTCAACTCAGACCTCAAATACTTATGGTAACCGATTTATGTTAACACATAAAACATTTGTCTTTGAGTACATCATTACTTGCCAACCCAACCAAGAAGTACATCTAAAACCAAATCACATTACTCACTTAAGAACCGAATAGAGCCTTCCAATACGTCATGTTGCTCAAACTAATTTTATCTACTACATAGATCATGAACTCCCAAAAGACTATGAATGCCAAACTCCAAACATTTCATTTAGTCGATATAACGGAAGGCAATTAACTTACTTTCTCTCTATAAGAATCATCACTGCTCCGACGAGTCAGGATCTCTTGCAGACCACCTTACTAACCTCAAGGTTAAAACCCCCTTTTTAATAATCATTAACATCATTTCCTTCATTACAAAGGCCCAAGGGCTCACCAAATCTCTGTCACCAAATGCATAATATTACCCGACCATCTCACCATTACGCAAACATAGGTCACCTCTTAAATTCCAATATAAACCCTTTCAAAAGAAACACAGTAGATTATTCCATAATATTTCTATTATTTCAATAAGATTCCAGCGGTCAACTTGTCCTATAGATTGTCTGATACACAAACCTCACTATCAAAACAAATCACTTTTATCAAGGGCATGTAGCCACAATTCATCCTCATGAAACACGTGAGTAAATCACTTTCAAGTGTCAACCCTTCACCTATTAGGAATGCTCACACCAATTTAGTACACACTAATTCCAATCTAGAGGTTATCATAAACCATTGACGATTATCCAATCATGGGCCGAATTCACGGTCCTTTCTCTATTTATATTCCACGGGCATACATAAGATCATCAAATAGACAATCAAAGAAAATTCTATTTCATTATCTCTTGAGACATCGATCGAACAAATCCGTATGTTCCTCATTCTACAGTTAGATTAGCCCATCGAGACCAAATAATCCAATAAGTTTAGCAAACTACACAATTCGAACGATCAACCATCTCATCAGTATTACACACTTTTAATAACTCTATTGATTCCAACCAAGTATAGTCATACTCGTAATCACAGCTCATCAAGAACTACTAGAGGACAACATCGTCTTTTTCGATTTCACTTCCACGGATACTCGTTAGGATTCATTATGCACCACCCAGCAGACCCAGCTTGATAACCCATATTTTATCCATTAATTTCTTTGATTGTAATCTTTCACTTTACCACGAGAAAACATCGCTAAAGGGTTTAACATTTTCTTTTATAAGAGGAACTATGCAACTTCAGCGCTCGAATACCCAAAGAGTTACATTGAGTCAAAGCTTCCACATACTAAAAGACTTGCAAAAGCAAACTTTTATTAACCAAACCATCAAGCGAAGTAGATGGGTCATGATTCCCAATAAGAAAAGAACCCCAATACAAAGGTGAAGCGACAATTAACCAAGTTCATCGATGCAAGAATAACTCAACACTTGGGAAAGCGATTATTCTTTAAGAGAAGTTAAGCCAACCAACCACATCAACTTCTCTCCAACCAAAACCATACATCGACCGCAATGAACTAATAACCCAAGAGAACTTCATCAGCCACAACTGGACAAGAGTTGCCCAAAGCTTTCGCATGCTAAAGAACTCACCGAGATAGTTCACATTATCCAAGGTACTAAGCGAAAAAAAAACGAATCATGTTTTCTCAACACGAAAAGTAAACTTTCACCATAAAAGGTCAACCTTGCGAATCAAAAATGTTAACAAGCAGTCCAACTCTCGTTGGTCCAAAGAACAAATAATTTCTTTAAGAAACCAATAAAACCAAGGAAAATGTCCAACTGTATTGAAGCCATTAACCCAAGGAAATTAAATAACCACCAGTGGTTGGTCAGAAAATCCTAGTACATCCCAAGGGAGTCAATAACCTTCCTAAAGGAATTCATGCTCGACACCTGGAAGTAGTTTTACCAAGGTAATCACTCCACTAGCCCCATACCCTAACTGGCGGTACAACCTGGCCATACCCATGGCCAAAACCACACTCTACCTCTCGACATCGATTATCACCACACATAGTAATCATATAACCAAGTAATAAGCAATCATACTAAATTAATATCAGCAACCATCAATACGATATATCGAAAACGTAAATGCAATGCTTTGCCCATTCCCATCCTACTGTGCACAGTGTGTCAATTTATTTTTCTTTTTCTTTTCTAGCTACCACGGACCTGAAGCCCGCTCTGATACCAACTGTAACACCCCAGCCCAACATGAGCCTGGAATGCTACTAAAAATAACAATATAACAAATACAAATCTAAGACACTACAATAAATTTAGTGAGAACCTCCTTTGTATAACTAAGTTTACTAGGAGATTCCAACAGATGCATATAAAATTACCACTATTGCAACATCCAAAGTTCATCGAAGCATTCACAAATAATCTACTCAGCTAAAACATAAGCAAGCATAATTAAAATTTACCACTCTCATTATTACAAATAAACCAATGCATTCAAGTATAGCCAAAGTTAATCCTTAAGTAGTTTGCTTGTTATAAAGGTACGGTCTAAATGATAATTATCTTTTCAAGAATGTGTGGTAGTGAGTGCAACCAAAGCAACCCTACTCCCTCCCATGCATCTGTCATAAGCGAGATACCTAAAAACACAATATCGGCAAGAGTGAGTCAAAGACTCAGCAAAGTACAAATAGCAAGACAATAGCCAACACAACTGTAATTAACAACATCTATCCACGTAACCCAATAAGAAATATGTCTCATGCTTATGCGATGCAAACTGTTCAAATGCACTTTTCTTTCTCTCTTTGCATATCTGGTATTGCGGAGTGTGCATCCGTCGATGCACACCCATGCATGCCTTCTAGCACAGGGACCTTAGCCCATACTACACAAGTATGGGGACCCAAAAGCCTATCATATTCATGATGGGGACCTCAATTAATGCTTGGTTACCACGTGACCATGCCTCCAATATGATATCATGATGCACATGGTCAATTCTTTAAATCATCATGCATACATGAAACTTACGCATACTTCTAGCATTTACGGGCATTATTGTCCATAACATTCGAGCATCCATGATTAACATAATATACTCATAGCATAGTACACATAAAGAAATGATCACACACAATTTACCACTACTGTACTTGCCTTAACCACGAGAGAACGAGGGATGTACAGAATGAGCTGCTTCCTGCACCAGTCCACCACCTGAATAACAGTTATAACACATGCTAAGACACGCAATGGATCAAAACAACCTATATAACAACAACCATGGACTTGCAAAACTCCTAACTCGATCCCGACCCCAAACTCCTAAACGTCGATCTGTCCCCTCGGTGGACAGTCAACTTCAAAATTCCATATCTATTAGTACAGGGGTCCAAATAAGATGTTCTTAGACTTTATGGAAAGATAATTAAATTCTCCAACTAATTCTAGTTGGTGAGCCTTGCTGAATCGGCGAAGTAATACCCCTACCAGGCCAATTAAAAAAACATCAACTTCACGTTGGGTTTTCTGGACAGAGTACTAAAACCACCATAAATGTTGCTACACAACTCGGAATGGGGTGATCTTAGACTCTCTGGAATCATGACAAAACCAGATACAATAGTCTAGTTGGACAAGTCTCCTGATTCGGCCTCCTACTAATTCTTATATTCAGGTAAAGTTTTTCTAAGTTTTCTGTCTCTGCAATCTGACAGTTAGCAAAACAGCGATGGTAAAAAATTCATAACTTTTGATTAACAACTCTAAAAATTATGTTCTTTATCATCTTGGAAATATTTCGGACTCCTCTACAATATTGATTTTGGGTGGCTTTTCTAATTCGGCCTATAAAAATTCATAATAACCAGACAATGCAACCTGCCACAACTCGTCGGCTCTCACAGTCGATCGTGGTAAAACTACCATAACTCCTAAACCGTTGGTCCAAATCAGGTGATCTTGGTTCCCAAAGAAAGCTAAAACCGAGATCTACAACTTTCTAAGAGGTGATTAGGTCAGACAATGAACGTAACGTACCCAAATCTGACGAGGCGCCGCACAGTAGGGAGAGGTGGGGAGAGGCGGCGGCTCAAAGTGGGAGGAGGAGAGTGGGAGTTTAGGGTTTGGGGTGAAACCCCCTTTTGGCCGGCCACCACATGGGCCCCTCTGGGCGTGGCCCGAGCCCGAGTTGTCGTGGATTCTGAAAACCCTTCTCTTTTGAGAATTTCTACTCATTTAATTGTCTTTTCTCCTCCGGCTATTTTCTAATTACAGATTCAATTAGGAGTATTACAAAATTCTCTTCTCATGGCCCTTTTTAAATAGACCCAAGATGTAATGAATCGTTTTCCACTTAGTTGTTGCCACCAACTAGAGGCATAGTCCGTAAAAAATATAGTGGCCACTCTCACTTCCTTGGCTTCTGGTTGAACTTACGGATTCAAGTTCGAACTCCATATTTTGTACCCACTCAAGATACTCCTCTGGATCATTACTACCATAAAAGGGAAGATACGTATACTCGCGATCTGCAATTGTTAGTAGCAAAGCAAGAATATGTATGTAGGTGTATGTGTATCTCTCAAACTCACTTGTCTTACCAAATTACATTCTTACCTTTTAGAAGTGAATTGAGGTGACAAACTCACACTTGATATTACAGGTTAAAACAACGTGAGAAATGAGCGAATTTCAAGAGCAAGTCAAAGCACGACAATAGATGTTATGTGGAGCTTGGTATGGATACCTACTTAATCTGAAAATTCTAAGTATTGTAAAGCTAAGTAATTACCCAAACTAGAATCCAATGCCTAGTTGCGATCACAAAGATATAAGTGAAAATTAAATCAACTCACAGCGAAGATATTGGAACTTAATGCAATCAAGGAATGAGCTATGTAAGATATAAGTGAAGAACAAAATAGCTCATATTGCACAAGTTAAAGAAAGACGCTAGCTAGTTGCAAATAATGAAATTAGGGCACAAGATTGCACAAAATATTGATATTCTAACAATTGAATCAAGAATGAATGGGGATTTTCGCTCAAATTTATGGTTAGGCTTTGCACTTTCTTTTTCCTTTTCTCTTTTCTTTTTCTCTTCTTCTTTTTTTTCTCTTCTTTTTTTCCTTCCTTTTTTTGAACTATGGCCAAAATTCTTGTTCTACCAAAATGAGCAAAAATTCTTTCCCACCTTTTGATCTTTGAACAATTGCAAGAACACAAATATTAATATGCAGCCATAAGCAACGATTTATCTAGTCTTAAATAGGTTCATTGTCCATGACCAATGGCCCAAGAGAAATTGGCGGCCCATGAAGGGGCGGCCAAAAAGAAGCGCCACTCCCACACAAAACCCTAGCCGGCCACTTCCTCCCTCCCCCTTAGCCGCCACCTCCCCTCCCCATAGCCGGCTCCCTTGCTGCTCCTTGGTGCCTCCTCGCAGTGGTGGTGCCATCTCCGGTGATCCCCGTCGCTCATCCCCAAGATCCCCTCCGACATCTCCTTTCCCGTAGACGTCACCGGCCATTCGTGCGTCTCCGGTGGCGGCCCTAGGAGAGGGAAGAGAGGGAAGGAGGAAGGCCCGTGTGCAGCGAGATCATCGTCGTCCTCTTGGTTTATAAGGGTAACTAGTCATCCGATTCGTTGTTTGATTCCATTAGAGTTGAGAATACGATTGGATTTGTAGTTTCGTTTATTTACGTCGTAGATTGATTACTGTCGATCGTTGTACCTCAGTTTTGGGTGTCGTAGAGGCGAATTGGATATCTGCGTCTTACGGAGATATGATCCTGGTTTCATTAGATTTCTTTTGGCACCTGGCTCATGAATTTTCACCCAATAGTTTAAAAGTTATGACTGTTTTACCACGTCTTGCTCTGTCGTGAAGTGCAGGTATAGTCGGTTACACCTAGGTTTTGATCTAGTTAGAATCAGAACCAGGTCGGCCACCAAACTAGGTTTATGAATATAATTTCACCATGTTTCCAAGCTGATAAAGATCACTTTATTTGGATCAGTGGTCTAAAAGTTAGAGCCTTTTCTTTGGGGTACATTACAGATTACAGGCGGGTGTGGATATAGTTTTTCGTTGGATGGTTAGACCCTGTTTTGGCCGAATTAGAGTTTACCGTCAACTAGAGTTTCGTAGCCTGTTACGTTAAGAGAAATTGAGCACTAGTTTCAGGTCTTTTGGAGCTGCGGTTATTTATTGGTGAATTTTCTAGTAAAACTGCCAGTTTAGGGGTATTTGGAATGTTTGGGTGAATGGATCAAATTGAACCTTTTGTTTGGTTGGTTTGGTTAGAGATTGTGGGAGGGCACGTGTAGCAATGTCTTACTCGTTTGTCCTCATTTCGATTATTTTATATTGTAGGCGGTGAAGCGGTGAGTGGAGGGGTACCTCAGTTACCTCCCAACCGTCCTTGTGCTGACAGAGCAGGGCGTGTATGCTATTATTGATGCAATATGTGATGTGTGTGTGTGCATGGTTATACTTGTTTGCAGGTGTAGTTGAATGTCATGTGTACTTTTCCATTAATGCGTGATATTCAAATTTACCATGAGATCACATCATGTCATGCATGAATTCATAATGACCACGAAAGTGGATTTCTTTTGTAAGACCCATCAATTCCGTATGGGCATCGAAAATCCCATCAATTCGAGAATGGATGCGTTTGTCCACCATTCCAATGTGGGCCACGTTGAATGGCCGTATGAAACGTTCTTCATACGGTAACTTTAAAGTGAACACCGACGGGTGTTTCACTCGCTATACCGGTATATGCTGCGATATGTCCACTTCCTTCATTGCATCATTTCACTTCATCCATTCATAAGAATTGTTTCCAATAAATGTTCAATCTGTGATAATGTATATTGTTCATTGGATATTGATTGTTACTTTCAAGTACTTGCTGAGTCTTTGGCTCATTCTTGCTTTGTTGTTTTATTTAGGTAAATGACAAGGAAGAACGGTTTCATGGAGGGTAGTTCAACACGATGCACCCACTACCATAATCCAAAACATTTGAGAACTTAATATTGTCTGCTGTTTATGCCTTGTATTGAATTGTAATAAGCCAACTTGGTCGTATTTACCGTATCTCCCTGAATTGTTTATCTCCACTCCGTTGATTAATCTTGTTGATGAATTCCTGTTCACGTATATCCTTGTTGTATGCCACATCTAGTTATGCGTATTGTTGTGAATTTCCTAAAGATTAGTGATTGTAGGTGACATCTTGACTTCCTTATAGTCAGGGTGTTACAAAAGGATTGAAAGGTCCACAAATGATAAATTGGTGTCTCACTTCTTTTTGTGTTTTTTATAAACACGACTAAAAAAATCAAACTAGGCTCAAATAAAAAGCAACGCAAAAGAATTCAAGATCAGCCAACTAAACTTGATTCTAATGGACAAAAATTTAACAAAACTCACTAGAATAACAAATTAAATACTACGGCTGAAAGGATTTTTTTTGTAGAGCTTTTTCGTGTATAGGAAAAAAAATTAGATAACTGGATAAATATCCTACCGAGTCAACGGAGCTCTGATACCAAGATGATATGGGGTGCCCGATCTTCTCGACGTAGGATCGAAGATAACTTGCACGCTTGACTTGACAAATCGTAGTTGCTCACCCGATGCTAGTGCATGAACTTGCAACTCTTTAATTCACCTAATCTCACGTGTACTCCGCCCGACCACCAAGTGGAGTTTTACCGATCCCTCAATTCCCAATGGAAAGATAGAACGGTCTTTGAAAGAAAACACCATATTCCCTTTCAAGTCGTTGGCCTTCACCAAACTTCTTGGAAGAATCAAGCGTTGATCCAAAAAGCAATCAAAATCTTTAATCGTGGTCTGAGTTTACAATGGGGGTCTACCCCTAAATATATAGTGCCCTTCTCCACCTCATGGCTGGCCAAGAGGCCCTACACCTACTCTATTTCGAATTTAGGAGTCCTACTCCAATTCGGAAACAATCTAAAACAAAAAGGAAACTCTAAGTTTACAACCATCACATTGATTTGGGCATATCTTTTGATGTAGAACTAATTGAGGACTGAGAGAGGATCCATTAGATTGGCATTGAAGTTATCTATCCAACAAGCACAAGAACACCCAAATCGGACTCCGTTTGTGAAAGTTATGACTGTTTTACTCCGGACTACCCTGCTGATTCCGAATCTGAATTGAATCCAAACCTTACTATCTTCAATTTCATTAATTGAAACGACTTGAATTCGTATGAAACTTGAGAAAGAGACTCTTGTGAACCTTTGGAAAGTTATGGCATAGCTTGATATCATCCCAAGATGTTGTACAAGCCACGGAATCATCAACTTTGTCAACTCTCGCGCATTGGTCGGTCTGAATGTGCAACATGTACTCAAATAGCCATAACTTGTTATAGAAAGCTCCAAATCACATGTCGTTTGATCCATTGGAAAGTAGACTTCATAAGATTTCCAAATATATATATTGTTTATGCTAGATCCTTCCGAGTTTCTGCGAAGATCAACGTGAACTTCAAGATCGGTGCGGCGCCATCTATTGTTCGTCTCATGCGCCTCCACCTCCCATGTGTTGCATGCCATTTTTGTAAGAAGCAAAACACCCTGAGAAGCATCGTGTTCTTTATCTTCCAATAGATCTTACGCTTGAAACGACAACAAGCGATAACCCGATATTAGGCGTTATAATATTCTCTACTAATTTAAAAGGAAATTCAAGGCAGATTCACTGTTGGATAAGCTTCTCTTGTTTTCAACTCTTTTAGTAAGCTCATGTTGTTACGAGTACGTGATGAATTGAAAACACTATATGGAACAACATAGCTAAGGATGTCGCATTAGACCTCATGCTGTCTAAAGTTGCCACACACAGAAACAGAGCTAGTGTGAGGCGGCCAAAAGTACCCTAGTGGCGGAATCCATGCGGGAGGGGATAAGGCGTGGCGATGCCAAGTCGGAGTGGAAGTAGTCGCTAGCATCTGCACGATCCTCGAGAAGAAGCAGTGGGCTGGCGCTGAGTGGCTCCCACTTAATGATACTAGCGGGATTCCACCGACACACTAATGCCTCATGGCCCTCCTGACCACAAATGGCGGCATGGGCCAAACCAAGAACACTCGGAAGCGTGATGCCCATTGCCACACTTGAAACATATCATGACTTGCCATAGAACTGTACAAAGCATAGGAGCACCTCACGATGGTCGAGAAGTGATTGAAGACTACGGCTTTGAGAACTTAGGCGAGCGATGGTGGGGCTTTTGAACTTTTTGGAAGCGGGCCACTGAAAAGACTCACCTCCCCCACCAAAACTCCTCTTTTGACTACTACGAGAACCACCAAGAGTCACAGTATCTCCAGAGCCTTGCATCTCCTCACTGAGCTGCATCTCTATCTCTATGCCCACGGCTTGCTCTACGGGGAGCTAAAATCACGCAACTCTAAAGCTCCAGTGCTTGCGGTACTCGGGTTTAAGCCCTGTGAAATCTCTTTGCTTTCTCCAAGTCATTTGTAGCCACAATGGAGCAAGCTAATTAGGTTATTAAAACCCGCTTCATATTCTGACATCGACATCTTGCCACCTTATAATTGTTCAAAGAAACCTCTATCCTCTCCACAAAAGAATCTGGATAAAACTTCCTCCTGAACTGCTCAACAAACAACTCCCAAGTAACAGGCCCATGGGCAGCGGTCCTACCTGATAGGACTCCTTCCCACCAGATATCACTTTGCACCTTGGTTGGAAGGCCACAAGCGAGCCCTCATCTCTGAATTCATTCCGGTGCTCCAAAGTGCCTCTCCATATGACGCAACCAGTTTGCAGGATCAGCTGGTGTGCCCATCCCATCAAAGGTGTCCAACCTCAAAACATTCCATTGATGGAGACCCATAGTGCATCTGGTGGGAGCTCTGACGAGAGCGACCACAAACGGCGTGAAACGGCCCGGAATGTCTTTGCGGTTGAACATGGCTCCCGAACCTCCCATGTTGAACCGTGAAGCAACCGTCTTCGATCCATACGATTGCCCTCCCGATCTACAAATTCCTGCACCTCAAGCGGTGGCGTCGCTTGCCCGGCCGGCACCCCTACAGGCCACGGCCACGGCCATAGCCTCGATACGGCCCCTACCTCTTGGTATAGCTAAACACCACAAACAAGAACAATCATCGTTAAGCACAATGATCAACTATCAACTCAATCACAAGAGCAACTATACTATTCAACGAAAGTGTATATGCAATGCAATATCCCAAATCCCATCTATTATGCATAGTATGTCAAGATTAATAATTCAAGTACCACAGACCTACAGCCCGCTCTGATACCAACAGTAACACCCCAGCCCAACAAGAGCATGGAAGGTTACTAAAACAACAAGATAATAAAGATAAAATCTAAATCATAACCAAATAATATCATCATAGCAATTTGCTCAATTGTAATATCGTACTTCAAAAATATGGCATTCAAGAAATTATTTGTGGTGGAGTGCATCAATCCTTATTGCTAGCCCTTCCCATGCATGTCGTCCATGTATATGGTACCTAAAGATAAACACAACAAAAAGCGCGAGTCCACGACTCAACAAAGTACAAGAAAAACAATAATCCAAAATTTATCCCTGCCACAATCAACAATTCACAATATTCCATAACATTCAACTCATGCTCATTCAATGCAAATGCCACAAATGCACCTTTTCTTTACTGTTTGCATTTACCGGTAATGCGGGTATGCATCCGTCGATGCATACCCATGCATGTGCCTTCTATACAGGACCATAAGCCCACACTCCATGAGTGTGGGGACCTCATGCCCATCTAATACATGATGGGGACCTCAAAAGCAATACTTGGCCACCACGTAGGCAAATCTCAAGGATAACAACATGATGTATATGAGTCCATTCATCTATTCATCAAGAGAATGTAACGACCAGCAGCGATAATCATGAATAAAGAACATAATCATAATACAAGCATTCATGAACATTCTCTTGAATTTTTCTACCCACTAATTGCACTTGCCTCAACCGTGTGGAGCTTGATGATGTGAAGAGGCATTGCTCCCGATTCAAACCACCACCTAACATTTTAATAACCACACTAAGAGGATATTCCCATGCATATGACATTAAAGAAAATTATATAATTATCTACGCTCCTTAGGACAACCCAAACATCACTTCCCAAGAAACATCAATCTGTCCCAAAACAGGACAGTCCACGTCTAAAAATCATAACTTTTTGTCTGCTTACCCAAAAATAGTGTTCTTGGATTCTGTGGAAAGCTTACTAAATTTTCCACATTAAACTAGTTGGTGAGATTCCCATATTCTGTAATTAACTATCTCTAATAAATAGATATTAAAACTACCAGAACCTGATAGATGTTCTGGACAGCAGAACTAAAACATTCATAACTTTCAGTACAAATATCCAAAAATTATGCTCTTTAGCTTTCTGGAAACCTTATTATATCGTCTACAACTTGCATGTTGGTGGTATGCTCTAAGTAATTTGTTAACTAATTTCTATTATCTAGTTAATACAATCTGCCTGAATTCTAATAGAGCCTCGGGACAACAGCGATGTAAAATCCATAACTAATAATATTTTTATCCAAATGACCTGATCCAAGACTCTACAGAAAGCTAACGACGCTACCCACAAATCTCTAGGAGACGGCTAGATCAAATTTCGCAGTTAACAACCCTAAAACTATAGATCACTACAGATTGCCAGAACTCGATCTATTACCCGGTATCGCCAAAATACGAAACTAAAAGACTAATCGAACGGGAACAGTTAGTTACCCTTGAATAACATGATAAAAGGTTCCAAGAACAACCACAAGATCTACCTCCCTTCTTCCTTCTCCCACTTCTTCTCCCTTTCTTCCTTGGACAGCAGCATCCAAAGGAGGTTTTCCCCACAATTTTTCTTCTTGGGCAGCAGCAATGGAGCACCACCAAGGGGGAGAGGTGCAAGGGAGGAGTCTTTGGGCTAGGGGCGCAGGGGAGGATGGGATTGGCGGCCAGGGGGTGGGAGGGAGGCGGCTAGGGTTCCCCCCCTTTTGGCTGGCTGCCCCTCCCCGTTGGGCCTCAATGCTGTGGGCTGAAAGCCCACAACCCAAGTTCTTCATTTTTTTGATAAATCCTCCCCTCGAAAACCTGTTAATTACTCCCTCTGAAAACTTACACTTTCTCAAGAAAACAGAGCATCACATTCAATCCCCTTAAATAGAATTCGACCCCGAATTCTACTCGTCGTTCTACACGAAAGAACAACCATAAGAAACTAAACAATAGATAACACGTACCCGTCATGAACAAATTCAGATGTTGCTCGCACATGCGAGACTCCAATTCTCAAGTGGTTTCTCTTTCGGACTGATGTGACCATAGTACTTTGACATACCTCAACGTTTTATTCCTTAATACTCGTTCTGACTTCTCCAAAATTTATACCAGCTTGGATTCAAAAGATAGGTCTTACTCAATGGTTAATGGTTCTAGCGGAATTATATTCTCTGGATCTCTCAAGTACTTCCTCAACATGGAGACATGAAATACATTATGCACACCACACATAGACTCTGGAAGGTCCAAACGATACGACAATTTTTCAATCCATGCCAGGATCGAAAAAGGTCCAACATACATTGGGCTAAGCTTCCCTTTGGTATCAAATCACACAACATCTTTTGTGGGAGACATACTCAAGAGAACCTGATCCTCCACTTCAAACTCCAACTCTCGTCTCCTCACATAAGCATAGCTTTTCTGTCTGCTCTGAGCTGCCAGCAGATTCTGCCTCAACAGGGCTACACACTCAACGGTCCTCTGAACCCAATCCGAGCCCAAAAATAGTGTTCTTGGATTCTATGGAAAGCTTACTAAATTTCCCACATTAAACTAGTTGGTGAGATTCCCAGATTCTGTCATTAACTATCTCTAATAAACATATATTAAAACTACCAAAACACGAAAGATGTTACGGGCAATGAGAACTAAAACATTCTTAACTTTCAAGAGAATATCTAAAAATTATGCTCTTTAGCTTTACGAAACCTTATTAGATCATCTACAACTTTCATGTTGGTGGTATCCTCTAAATAATTTGTTAACTAATTTCTATTATCAAGTTAATACAATCACTGAATTACGATAGAGCCTCGGGACAGCAGCGATGTAAAATCCGTAACTAATAATATGTTCTTCCAAATGACCTGATCCAAGACTCTATGGAAAGCTAACGATGCCACCCACAAATCTTTAGGAGATGGCGGATCAAATTTCACGATTAACAACCCTAAAACTACAGATCACTCTGATGCGAAACTCGATCTATTACCCGGTATCGCCAAAATACAAAACTAAAATACCAATCGAACGAGAACAATTAGATACCCTTGAAGAACACGCTGATGGTTGCAAGAATAACCTTGAGATATACCTCCCTTCTTCCTTCTCCCTTTCTTCCTTGGGCGACGGGATCCAAAGGAGATTTTCCCATAATTTTCTTCTTGGGTAGCAAATGGAGCACCACCAAGGGGAGAGTCGCAGGGAGGAGTCTTTGGATAGGCAGGCGTAGGGGATGGGGTGTTGGCGGGGGTGGGAGGGGGCGTCTATGGTTCCCCCTTTTGGCCGTTGCCCTCCCCTTGGACCTCAATACTGTGGGCTGAAAGCCCACAACCCAGGTTCTTCATTTTTTTTTGTGAAAACCTCATCTCAAAAACTTGTTAATTCCTTCCTCTGAAAACTTAAACTCTATCAAGAAAACAGAGCATTACAACACACGCATGCACTTCATGCGTTGTGCATCTGCCTGAAGCTTCTAGCAGTGGAGGCTGCGCAGGCGGGAGCTAGGCGTGAGGGGAGGCAGGTCTGGCGGCTGGGAATGTTGGAGAGATGGATTAGGGTTGCAACCCCCTCCTCTAGTTCTTAAAGTCTAGGCTTCTCCCCTACAGGCCTTAATCTTTTAATGGGCTTTAAAAAACTTGTTAAAGGCATAATTAAAAACAGGGTATTACAGTGTATGAGACACTTATGTGCAAACTTCTACAATCAGTTCCACAATAAAAACTTGATGAATCTATTCAAGCGGTTGTGCAACAAGAACCAGTAGAGAAAGTTCGATGCACTCTGAAAAATTCTAGATGAGCGAACGGGGACGCATAGAAGGGAGGTAGCAAAAAAGCACGCTACAAACACTGATAATATCCCCAAGGTATGTGAAATGCTTCTCAGAATAGATTGAGAACAAGCCTAAGGTGAAGTGGTTGTTGCTACATGACAAGAATGGTGCCTAGTATGGTGTTATGACAACAAATCTAGCCGTGGTATACAATTGGATCATACACAGCGGTAGGTGCCTCCGTTTGGTTGCTATTGTGGAGGCAATTCTATACGGGACCACAAAGTACTTTGTTGATCGAAGCAACAACGTGTCACTCTCCATGACAAATAACAGAGTATTGTACGTAGTCATGATCACCAAATACATGGAGGAGAAAAGAAAGAATGGTCAAATGCACTGGGCATTTAAGATGGACACAAGGGAGCTTTATTTCAAGATACTATGTGGGAGAAAAGATCTTGTGATGACGACAGTGAGAGGATTATCGATGAATGTCGCTATGTCGCTAGTTGTATATGCACTTTCAACAAACCTCTTATTCTGCATAGGCTATACTCACATGTCATGACCACATGTTCGACGGTGGCGCAGCATCCTGGCCAGTACCTTTTTGAATATTTCACTAAGGAAAATATGATGCAAACTTAAAATGCAGAGTTGTATGGTTATGGCGTAGTTGGCAATTTCATGACCATCCTACACGGAGCAAGCGATGCAGGTGCGAGACATTGCTAGTGAAGGAAATGTTGGCCGTGGCGAGTCTGACGTATCATAAACAACATAGACGAAGCAGAAGCCAAGCATTATACGAAGAAATGCTCAATTTGTAGGAGTTCGGGCATACCTTCAAGAAATGCCCTACAAGAAACACACGAGATGAAAGAGAAGTCGGTGATCGGGCGGCGCCGTGGGGACCTCATCCGACCGCCCGCTCGGGCGAGTGCAGTAAAGTCGACATGGCGGATGTTAAGGTCGCGCCACGATAATGTGTTGTGTTGAATGTTTTGTAGTATTATTTTGATTTATCGACAAACTATGTGATGACGTTATGCTGAAATATGTTATGCCAATGTTGTTTCTAATTACTTTCTGTTTTTGTTTCTTGCTATGTCGTTACTTTCAGTTTTCGTTTTTTTTTTAAAAAAAAAAAATCATTGATCCTATCACCATTCCAAATTGCAAAATTTCTCTGTTGTCATTTGAAATAGCGGCACTACTGTTCTATTAGCGACAGGGAGCCATTTCTGTATTAAAAAAAATCCAATTATTTATTTTTGTAATTGTTTTTTAAAATAATATTATTTTTTGAAAAATTTCGGCATTCTGGGATCCCAAATCGAAGTACTGGCGTACTAGGAGGAAAGAGTAACAAAAGGACAAAAAAAAAATTTGTGTTTCGGATTTCCCGACGATGAGCCCCCGCTTCCTTCTCCTGCTGCTCGCCGCCGCCCTCCGCCCCTGCTCGGCCCTCGTCCGCCTCCGCGCCAGCTCCTTCTCCTTCACCTTCCTCGACGCCCCCGCGCGCTTCGGTGAGCATTGGACCCCTTCCCGATCAGTCGCCTCCCTCGTTGAATCGGTCCCCTCTTTCTAACTTGCTTGGCGCCAAAGGGCCCCGCGTGGGCGGCGATGGGATCTGTGGGTCGCTGCGCGCCGCGGACCCCGCCGAGGCGTGTGCGCCCATCAAGAACGGCGGCGGCGCCACTGGCCGGGGGGCATTCGTGCTGGTAGCGAGGGGCAACTGCAGCTTCGAGGACAAGGTGCGGGCGGCGCAGCAGGCGGGGTTCGCCGCCACCGTCGTGTACGACGACGAGGAGAAGGCGAGCCTCTACTCCAGTGAGTGCCGCCACCAAGCTCTCTCTCTCTCTGCTTGTCCTAACCCTTGCCCTGTTTTAGGAACTAGTACTTCTTTAGCAGTTCATTTGGTCCCCAATTGAGGGCGTGGGTTTATCTGAAGAGAAGACTGATTTAGTTGTTTAGAGTTAATGCAAGTTATATTGTTCGTGCAAGTGTATAATTTGATTAAAACTGTGGCAAATATGCTTCGGATCTTCGATTTGCTGTCCCAATCGTTCTAGTTGTTTGTGTTGCCAAAAAAAAAAAAAAAACCTTGTCTTTGTTCCGAAGCACTGTAACCCCGTGGGACAAAGTTTGGGGATGGTGGACAAAGTACTAACAATTTTCCGGGGGGTTGCTTATTTTGTTCTACCGTGCCAGTATGAGTTCACTTCAACACTGGATGATTTGTTTTAAATCGAAACATAGCTTGAAATTAAATGCATACTTGATCAACCACTGAGTGAATTCCTGGTTTCTTGGTTTTGCCGAAGTATGTTTTCACTGGATAAGGCATATAAGACTAACACGACTGGAGAACACAAGTAACTCAGCAATTATTGTTTATGTTTTAGTAATCATATGGTGAAACCTTAGGTAGTTGATGAAGCAGATGTAGCCATTAAAACTGTTGTGCTGTGAAATTGAAAATGAGTACTGACTTATTCCTTTCTATTAGGAATCTGAAATGTCATATAGCTATTCAATTTCTATTTGTTCCACGTTTCATCTAGTAGTCCTCTGATGTCAACTGTCAGTCAGTGGCACTTATTCTAACTGGCTACCATTAGAAAGACATATTGACATAGTTAACACCAGTGTACTGTTATCTGGAAGGCAAAGTATAACCATTAAGATCTTCTTGATCTCAGCCAGAAGATTGCTATCAAGTTAAATGTAGTGCTGCACAATCTATTACTAGTACTGACCTGCTCCTTTATATTAGTGGTTTACCAGGCTACAAGAGAAAATGTATTTTAAATGCAATTACTTGTCAATTGTCATGTGTTTCATATAGCATTTCTCTGTTGTTCAACTTTAAGTAAATGACACTTGTTCTAATTAGCTATCATTGCAAAAATATAGCTAAGCTAATGCTAGTGTACCATTATAATTTATACCCATAAAAATAACCAGAGAAAGGGTCCCTGATGTTAGTGAGAATGTCAGATGAGGTTAAATCCGGCTACCAATGTCAGATGTGTCATGGGCCGGATGTATGGGCCCATGGAAGTGACGCAATGGAAGGCATATTACTTAGCCCTCAAGTTTGTCTTACTTATAGATAGAACAAGATTGATCTTATCTATTAGGAAAGTTATATTTATTAGTTGGAAAGATTAGATTGGATTGTTAGGGGCTTAACCTCTGTATAAGCAGAGCCACATGCTACCATTATCAATTAAGCAATAAGATGAATTAGTCTCAAGTCCCTCTCCCTAATTTAGACCCTTTATAGCCCAGCAGGTGCCCTCTCCTAGTCTCCTCTAAGCGTTGTTCTACCTCTAACCATCGTCACCGGTCTCCTTTCTACGGTGTTTACACCAATGAACTAAGGTTCGTGACAGATGATGAAAGGTTTGCGACAGACGATGAAATGATTTATGGGCTAGTGGTGTTTAGAAAAACATTATTGTGTTTTCATCTATTTAGTTCTTGCGGCCTGTGGGATATACTTTGTAGGATTAATGGTTCCTCCTTTATCTTAATTTAGTGGTTGGTGAATCCGAGGGCATACACATACCTGCGGTATTCGTTTCCAAGATGGCTGGGGACACACTAAAGAAGTTTGCTAGAGGTGAAGATGGTGAGTGCTGTATAAACTCATCAATGGATGAGACTGCAGGGACAGTGTTGGTAATGTCATTCGTATCACTTGTTGTCATCATATCAGTTCTTGCTTCTTTTCTGTTTGCTCGAAACTGCCGACTTCTACGCCATGGAGTTGATAATCGCCCACCTTACATCAAGAAACATGTGGTGGAAAAGCTTCCTTGCTTGGCATATAAAACTCCCTGCTCGAGTGGCAATAATTTTCAAGAAGCTTGTGCAATTTGTTTAGAGGACTACAACAATGGTGATATGCTTAGACATCTCCCGTGCAATCATGGTAAGAGTGTGAGAAATTTGAGTACGTGGCTACTTGTTACATATTATTGCTCGTGCAGTAGCTGCCAAAGATTGAGATGCCTAGTTAGACTTTTTAATGGTCACTGCTTCTTTTCTTGGACAGATACAAATATACAATTATAACTGTCTAGGAAGTTAGTTTAATTATTTAATAATGTCTAAGGGCCCCAATTGAAGAAAGGAAGTATATTATCAATGTAATCATTAATAAAAGTTTTTGAAAATTATGTTTGCTTATTTGTTGTATCATGTGCTATGTCAAGTCTAGTACACAATTACGACTTGATGGCCTGTTCACAATTGCTGATAACATCACCAGTCTAAATCCCGAAAAGGCACCCTCATCGAAGCACCCTTGCATTTGCCTCCAAGTCAAAATCACCATTTACTGTTTACTGTTGATTTCGATGCTAATTCTCAAAAAAAAAAAAAAAATACTGCCATGTCGCACATGTCACCACTATTTTTCATTCATGGCTATTAAAGAGTTATCATGCCTAATTGGCTACCCCAACTAACGTTGTGTCTACTCCATGACCACTTAAAACATGATGTCTCTCCTAGTTGCACTACCATCTAGGTGTCTATATGGTAAATGTTACAAATGAGTTTGTAAATAATGGTCATTATGGGATATGCTTTTTTCATAAAATTTAGTATCTGGGTTGATTATAGGGGTGATACGGACTAGGACAATATGTAAGGTAAGCAGTTTTACTTGGACATGGACACGGGTGTTGGAATCCGACTCGGATTCGGGTGTCTGATTCGGCAAGCTCTAGTAAATAGGATTTGAGGATTCGTCTAATATATATTATTTTCTCTTTAAAAATTAAATTAAAATGATTTATGCAATGAAATATTTAATTTAGATACACTATCACAATACTATATAACTGCTTCAGAAAATCCTAGACACTGTTGACATCACCTAGTCACAAGAAAGACCAGCTACACACCACTCACCCTTTTAAAAATGATAGCAAAAGCTGTCCAATGCCTTGCTAGATATAAAAATAAATAAAGAAGTACTACAGCTGAGGTCTCCCGCAGCTCCGCTAGCCTTTTTCTCCCTCTCTTTCTTCTCATCAGACCAGCTTCACTCTCCTTCACATGCTCCTTCGACCAAGCACTACTACTCCACTCCCGACTCTCCTTCCTCTAACAACTCTCTAAATCATGCTAGAGTACCGACATCTCTTTCCTCTCTTCCTTCTGCAACAGATCTATCTAAATACTGGCATCGAGCTAGTTCTTCCCTTCTGCTCCTCAGTCCTCACAGGGACACTCCATGGGGGTGTCTGATACGTGTCGCAAGGAGTCTGACACGCGTTGTGTAGGACCGGAAGGCGACTAGGGGGGGTGAATAGGCGCTTTCAAAACTTTCTCGCCTAAATCAAATTCAACACGAACTTTACTCCTTTAGCTATGAGAGCTAAGAAGATCAGTAAGCACACAGCGGAAGCTTTGTGCTGAATTCGACAAACCCCGACAACCACACGACACAAAAGTGGAGACTTAAACTCAAAGGTTGATCAGGCACAGGCGGTCGAGCCAAGCTACCACGGCGATCGGACCGACGGTCAACAATGATCGGCCAAACAACTAAGCGGCGGTCGGACCGGTGGACAACAGTTCGACCCGTGAGCAATGATGCGAATATCGGCGGTCGGACCGCGTTGAAACTGCCGGTCTGGCCGGTTGATCCGATCTTGAAAAATCCAACCCAAATCCAAAACGAAATTTGATCCAACTTTTGATTCAACCAATGAAACTTAACCAAATTTCGAGCACACCTCCCTAATGATATTGGAGACCTATTTCTAGCGACGATCCTTGGATCCACCCGAGAATCGATCTCTCAAGGATTTAACAAAGAAGTGCACAAACCCTGGAAATATGAAAAACTTTGATTCAAGACTTGCTTGTGGGGATTGATGGTCTAGATGATTCTAGGAGTATTCCCACACATCAAAGCAAGACAAAATGGGTCAAGAGACCAAGCATAAACCCTTGAATCAAGGAAGCACCAAATTCACCCAAATGAGAGAAGAACACAAAAGGGGAGACAAATGATCTCTCAAGCAAGCATCACAAGATTGATTGATCTCACAAGATGCTTACAAAGCCACTCCAACAAGGAGGACAAGAGCTCACCCAAGGAGCACACAATCTCTCCCTCTCTTCCTCTCCAAACCCTAACCCTAGAAAAAGGAAGGGGAAAACCAAATGAAGCTTCAAGTGGGTTTTACATCTCCCCCCTTCTATTTATAGGAGAGGACTAGGGTTACACTTTTGGGACCCACTCACACATGGGACCCACACACATCTGTTGAAGCAATCGCTTCTTACGCGTGTAGGTTGATCGGCGGTTCTCATCGCGTCGCCAAGTCTCTCTTGTCCGAATCCCCGGAACCTCCGAGACTCGCACCGATATCCGCACCACTGATCCAACCACCGCCGAACCACCGTTCGATCCATATTGCCCATCTCGCACCATGCTTGAGTCACACGACCTCGCATGTATCCATGATCGTTACGGACCTCGGCTCTCAAGCGTAGTCCCGATCCACTCACCGATTAGCGTCATTGACACGCAAGCCACCGCACAACAATAGACAAACAAACCATTTCGGGAACAAGTTCTTCACAACTTGACCCACGTCGACTCCATGATGCAATATACATCAATAAAGCATTGATAACCAAACATTAACCACATTGAAATCACATCAATGCAAACTTGGCTCACTCCAAGTCGGTGGTCGGCCAGCCTTCCACAAGGCCTGATCCGGCCGATATCGGTAGGTCGGACCGGCTCCACAGCGGCGGTCGGACCGCTACGAAAGGACTTAGCCAAAATTCGACGAAAATCCGAAACCTTCGGAATTTTCAACTCAATAGAACTTTTGATGGGAGCTCCAAAATGATGGGACCACATCCGGAGACTCCTCGCCGCCTACACAACCTATTTTGGATTAGCTCCAAAATCCAATGTTAGGTCAAGCCGGTCCGGCCAGGCCAAGCCACTTCTTGGTCTAGTCCCACAGTGGTCTCGCCCAGCACCACGGCCGGGCCTTTGTGCGGCGGCGTAAACAAACCCAAGCGAGATTTTGCAAACCAACAAAGCCATTGCCAATTGACTCATCATCCTGAGATCGTGCACATATCCTCACGATATCCACAATCTCCCCCTTGATGAACACATTGACAATTTCCCAGAAAATGTGGTTTTTCAAATTGAAAAGTAAAAAATCGCCGTTTTCGCATAAAGGCACAACTTGTTCCAAAAGCAAGAAAAAGCTTAGGAACCGACCAAGCTGGCTTCAGAATAGTATAAGCAAGTGAGATAAGGCAATGGAAGCACAAATGACTTCAATTTCCAGAAGATGGCCAAAAATCTCACTAAGGTCCATATGAAAGACAATATGTTCTATTTGACCTTCGATCATTGTGAGTCTTCTTGAATTGCAATTCAAATCAGAAAAAGGCAATAAAACCCAGAGACTCAACTCACTATGATCACAAATTTTCAAAAGGTTCACAATTTTTTTTTATGTGTGTTCTTTTATGAATGAAACCTTATGTAAACCAAAAGCTCCAAAACAACATTTTCTTCGATCCTTCTCCCCCTTTGACAATGAATTCATCAAGATGCATGGGACAAGAAAAAGAAGATGAAATGACTTTAATTTTGAAATTTAGCAAAAGGAGCCATGACCATTATCGAAGTAGACAGTACAAGAATTATACCAAGCCATAAGAGGTGTAGAAGCTATATTCAATCATGGCAAAACATGTCTTTATAAAGCTAAAACCAAAATAGCGACAATGAGATTAAAAGAATTAAAATCATGAAAGGTTGCTCAATATCATAGATTCACTCAAAGCAACCAAAAATGAGTCAAGCCATGTCTATAAGTAAAGAGACTCAAAACAAGAATTGAGGCATTTTGAGCATTAAGAGAATTCTTTTGAAGCAAAGCTCAAGCACTTAGCCCTTTTGGGCAATTTTTCCTTTTCTTTCTCTTTTTTCAAGCTGTGCTAGATCTCAAGCCTTCTGCGACCATCTCAAGCGATAAGCTTAAAAGAGTGGTCTAGGTCATCCAAAACTCCTCTGAGTTCATGCCTAGTGCAATGGCAAGCCGTCTCATGAGAAAGGATTGGTGAGATCGATTTTTCATACGAGAATCTTTTTCTTTTGCTTGACTTAAGAAGATAAAAGCTCATTTTCATCTCAAAATAAGTTCAAGACTCAAATCAACCTATTTGACATGGCAAGAATCATAAAAGGATCACTAGAGCAAAACTAGTCACAAGATCCAACAAGACATGATTCGATTCAATTTGCTCACAGATATAAAGCTAGCAAGGCAAAAGTCGAGCTAAGCAGAAGAGCCATAAAAGAAGTCTAGCGACTAGCACTTGATATGACAAGGTATAGAGTATGAAATCAAGTCATACAAGGATAATAATCAAAGCTCCACAATTTTTATTATGCAAAGCAAGACATTTGAAATGAAAATGCATTATGATACAATGAAAACAAAAAGAGCAAATTCCCTCAAAACATCCAAGCCTCAGTACTGGGATTTGAGATAAAAGATCTAGGTGTCGATCTTGAGATGGACGATGCAGGAATAGCAAAAGAAGCGAGAAAAATGATCAGGCACAAAATCATAAGAATGCCCGTGAGCACCACCTGGACCTCTCCAAAACGATCTACCAAAAGACCGATACTCCCCCTGTCTAGGTGCTACCCGTGGTCTATCCTCACGATATCCTAAACCAAACTGCTGCCTAGACCCACCAGAAGAGTCAACAATGTTCTCTAAAAACCTAGGCCTATATGTGGTACGCTGAATAGGCTGCCCGGCTCTAGAGACTACAGCTGAAGAAGAGACTCCTCTAATGGATCTCAAAGTGCTCATCCTCTCTTTCCTCTCAATTTTTGCTCTCCGGAAGCAAAACTCAACCGTGTGGCCCTCTTTCTTGCAGAAGGTGCAATGATACTTGACCTTTTGAGGGGTCCGTACTGGTGAGACAGAAGCACCCTTCTTGGTAGAAAGAGATTGAGCAGAACCTGCAGATTTAAGAACAACCTTTGAAGACATAGGAGGTTCTTGCTCAACCAAACCATTTTTCACAATTCTAACAATCTTTGGTGTGAGATTCTTGGAAAGCTCTAGGGACTTAAAACCTAGGCCACTGTTTTTCACACTCACCTTGGATTGATCTAGAATCAAGTTGAGCTTCTTTTTCCCACTAGAAAACCTCTCAAGAGTCATTTTGAGGTAATCGTTCTCTTTTGCCAAAACTCCACAATTGGAGCACTTTTTAGAATCAATTGCCTCAAAATGTTTGCTCTTAAGAAGGTCCACTTCCACTTTAAGAGCCCCACAAGACACACAATAGGACTCTCCAATCCTATTCAACTGCTCCTTAAATTTGACTCTAAACGCCTCTTGTATCTTACCAATAGCAGTTTCAATTTCAGCATGCAACATACAAGAGGAAGAATCAATGACTTTCTTGGAAGCAGTAAGAGACATGTATTTTTCAATTTTAGCTTTCTCTTCAAGAGTCTTGTTTAAAGCTTCAATCTCAATTGTAAGCTTAGGGCAATTTTCACAAGAGGCAATTCTAGAATAAGCAACCATTTCAGTCATCTCTTGCATTTTAATTCGATTATTCTTACAATGAGAACAAGTGTGACTAGCATCAAATTTTTGCAATTCTTTTAAAGAGCTATCCAGTTTCAATTCTAGCAAAGCACAATTTGAGCAAGTTAAAGGAATAGCATCTAAAGCAGTCACATCAAGCGGAATGACATTCATGCACACAGAACTAGACTTGAGAGATTCTAGTTCAGAAAGAGCATTTTCCAATTGTTTTTCAACAGAGGAATGACCATTATTTAAGCTTGACAATTCATTAAGCAAGCTAGAGCATGAATCACAGAAATCATCAGGATTAATGGATTTGAGCCTAACCACTTCTAGGTTCAAATTATCAATCATAGTATCCTGTTTCTTGATCACTTTAGCTTGCTTATGCAATTTTTGTTCAGCAAGCACTAAAGCCCTTTTCATATCAGGAAGTGAAGGGCATACCTCATCGGGATCACTAAAAGGATCCTCGCTGTTGGAGGAGTCGTTGTCGTGGCTGTTCTTAGCCATGAAGCACATGCCTGTGAAATCACGTGCCTTCTTCTTGCCACGGGAGTCACTCTTATCGTACTCCGCCTCCGAGTCCACATCTTCCATGCTCACATCCTCTAGAGCTTCAAGGACTCGGCTGACAAACTTGCGGTAGTTTGTCTTCTTGGAATTGGCATCCCTCGCTTGAGGATGCCTTTGTGACTCCTTCTCCTCCTTGCCCTTGACTTGGGGCATCTAGAGCGAATGTGGTTGGGCTCACCACACTCGAAACAAGTGACAGTCCACTCTCCTCCTACTCCTCACATTGTTGTAAGCTCGTGAATTTTGTGGATAGGAGGGCTAAATCATCTTCGGTAGTCTCTCAAGTTGCTCATCGCTCAAAGAATGCAAAGCAGACAAAGAAAATCCGAGATGAGCTAACATTAAGCGAATCGAGAATATCTACCCTTAGATTGGTGACCACTAAAGCCATCGGCTCTGTGGTAGTGAGGCGAGATGAAATCAATCTCATGCGTCTTCAACCTCGAGTAAAGCTTATCCATGGTAAGCTTCACTCATGATGATGTTGTCATTGATGGCGTGATCTTCATCCCCGGACCTTCACATCCAAAGCACCCAAAAGTGGCGTGCATTTTGACTCGAGAATACAAGATCAACGGCGGAGATCATGAAGAATTTTAGAAAATCTCCCCACGTCATCTAAAGATTCACGAGTCTTTGCTCGATCTTGGGTATACTTTCTTAAGTCGGTTCGCTCTCGCTTCCTTGATCGCGATGGACCTCGTGATAATCACAAAGAGTCCGCGAGATCTCATGAGCGAGACGACAAATGAGCAACACGCTCAAACTCCGATCGACTAAGGCCTTGAATCAAGAAATTCGAGCCTGCCGTTGTTCTCCACATCCGAGGTGATCAAATTGTCATCGGCTCGCACGACATAAGGGTTTTTCACCTTAAGCCAAATCGCGTGCCCTTGAGCCTCGATGTAGGCCTCCATTCGGAACCTTCCAATAAGCAAAATCAACTCCATCAAAACATGTGGCTGATTGAATATCTTTCATCGCCATGGCTCCAAAGACCGGTTAAGATCTATAGAAAAGAGCTAACACTGCTCGATACCACTTGTAGGACCGGAAGGCGACTAGGGGGTGAATAGGCGCTTTCAAAACTTTCTCGCCTAAATCAAATTCAACACGAACTTTACTCCTTTAGCTATGAGAGCTAAGAAGATCGATAAGCACACAATGGAAGCCTTGTCTTTGGTCGACAAACCCCGACAACCACACGACACAAAGTGGAGACTTAAACTCAAAGGGTTGATTCAGGCACAGGCGGTCAGAGCCCAGCTACCACAGGCGGTCGGACCGACGGTCAACCAATGATCGGCCAGACAACTAACTAATCAAGGTCGGACCGGTGGGCGATGATTCGACCCGTGAGCAATGATGCGAATATCTCGCGGTCGGACGCCCGTTGAAACTGCCGATCTCACTTGGGTTCGATCCAATCTTGAAAAATCCAACCCAAATCCAAAACGAAATTTGATCCAACTTTTGATTCAACCAATGAAACTTGACCAAATTTGAGCACACCTCCCTAATGATATTGGAGACCTATTTCTAGCGACGATCCTTGGATCCACTTCGCGAATCGATCTCTCAAGGATTTAACAAAGAAGTGCACAAACCACGGAAATATGAAAACTTTGATTCAAGACTTGCTTGTGGGGATTGATGGTCTAGATGATTCTAGGAGTATTCCACACATCAAAGCAAGACAAAATGGGTCAAGAGACCAAGCATAAACCCTTGAATCAAGGAAGCACCAAATTCACCCAAATGAGAGAAGAACACAAAGGGAGACAAATGATCTCTCAAGCAAGCATCACAAGATTGATTGATCTCACAAGATGCTTACAAAGCCACTCCAACAAGGAGGACAAGAGCTCACCCAAGGAGCACACAATCTCTCCTCTCTCCTCTCCAAACCCTAACCCTAGAAAAGGAAGGAAAACCAAATGAAGCTTCAAGGGGTTTACATCTCCCTTCTATTTATAGGAGAGGACTAGGGTTACACTTTTGGGACCCACTCACATGGGACCCACACACAACATCTGAAGCAATCGCTGCTTTACCACGTGTAGGTTGATCACGGTTCTCGTCGCGTCGCCAAGTCTCTCTTGTCCGAATCCCATCGGAACCTCCCGAGACTTCGCACCGATATCCGCACCACCGATCCAACCGGTACCGCACCGAACCACCCGTTCGATCCATCTTGCCCATCTCGCACCATGCTTGAGTCACACGACCTCCCGGTATCCATGATCGTTACGGACCTCGGCTCTCCAGCGTAGTCCCGATCCACTCACCGATTAGCGTCATTGACACGCAAGCCACACGCGCAATAGACAAACAAACCGTTTCCGGGAACAAGTTCTTCACAACTTGACCCACGTCAGCTCCGCAATGCAATATACATCAATAAAGCATTGATAACCAAACATTAACCACATTGAAATAACATCAATGCAAACTTGGCTCACCTCCAACTCGGCGGTGGTCGGCCCTTCCAAGGCTTCCGGTCCGGCCGATGTCGGCCGGTCGGACCGCCCCAAGGACTTAGCCAAAATTCCGGCTTGAAAATCCGAAACCTTCTGGAATTTTCAACTCAATAGAACTTTTGACTGGGAGCTCCAAAAATGATGGGACCACATCCAGGAGACTCCCCTCACCTGCCTACACAACCTATTTTTGGATTAGCTCCAAAATCCAATGTTAGGTCAAACCGGTCCGACCGGCCACCACTGCCGGTCCGATCAGTCTCACCAAGCGATCACCGCACACCGATCGGACCGCTTTGGTCAGACGACATAAAAGCAAACCCCGAAAACGCGAGATTTTGCAAACCAACAAAGCCATTGCCAATTGACTCATCATCCTGAGATCGTGCACATATCCTCACGATATCCACACGTTGACACGGGGATGCGTGTCGACATGGCAAAAAATTTTGGACTCACGTGTCCTTGTAACACTGTGTAAGGGTTTAAATTTGCAGAAAAGTCTTCCAGGGGGTGTCTTGGATTAAGACAAAAATGTATGGAAGTGTTAGGAAAGTTTCCAAGAGTCAATATCAAAATTTCTAAAACTTAACCTGTGCTATCAAAATAATCTTTTGTCCAAACAGCCCCTAAGAATTCTGTACACAAAATACGACGAACAGCCTTGATAAATTGTTATGCTGCTATTGCCATTTTAGTAGTCTTGTCATGGTATGCGTGTCTAAAAATTGTACAGTTGATTACAGAAGTACTTGTAAATTTTTGTTAGGAGAAAATTTAACATTTGGCCTCGCCCTTTAAAAAGAATTCAGTTTTCGTTCCACTACTTTTACTTTCGAAAATTAAGTTCCACATCGGTAGTTTGCTGCAATTGGGTTCTATCCATCATCAACATGGATGACCTACAGCATTTTTTTTAATCGGTCATGACTAATTTGCCCGACTGTTGAGGTTTTTTAAATAACAGCCGCCAACACCACCAAAAAAGAAGAAAACGAAAATAAATAAACTAATAATAATAGTGATAATTGAATAATGCGGTTTACCTTGAGCTTGGATGTTGCACTCTTGGCCTCTTGGGTAAGGACCTGAAAACCGGGTAGATCGGGAGAGATGAGAGAAGAACAAAGAGGGACAAAGACTAGTCTTTATTTCATCTTTGATTTATGAACCCTAGGTACAACCTCCCTATTTAGTATTAAAAAAATTCCATCTCTAATAGATGGAAACTTATCTAATAGAAATAGAATAAAGGGAAATAGTACCTACTGATGGAAACTTATCTCTAATAGATGGAAACTAACTAATGCTGCCCAAGAGGTGATGCTGCGTGAATAGTAACTACGCATCACATGCTGCAGTACCACAGTATCCCTTGACTCAAACTGATATTGGTAAATTAGATGTTTGTTCAAATATTAAAGTTTTAAGCTTCTCGTGCCAAGCTAGCCATGGACCAATTCCATCTGTTTAATGATTACATCTGAGTTTTCTCTTCAAATGATTCCAACCATACAATTCATAATTTTGTTATATGGTACTAAATTGGCGCTAGCTGTTATATTTGTTTTGTCCCAAATACCACCAGGAAACTGATTGGAAGATAGGTATGGGTCACTGATCTGCTGGTGTACCTGTTCATAACTCATATTCTACACCAACAGTGTTTAGTTTACGTGTGGCATTTATACATAGTGCCCAGTGGCATGCGGCAGTACTGTCCAGATTTGGGATGGGAAAAGAATTGGGTTTCTACAGAGCTGAAACAGTATGCTGATGGTTGACCAAAACTATCGTTTTTTAGCTATTTTGCTTCCATTTCCTTTTTTTGAGGACACGACCACAGTAAAATCATAGTCTTAGGATCAGGCTAGAGCTGTACTGAATAATTTTAATCAAGCTTGTATATGTTCTTACATTTGGGATAGCTCTTTACAAATTAACACAATATATTATAATAAGAGATCCCAAAAAGCAGATTTCAGTGAATCTGGTCTTGTTTTAAGTTTTAACTAGCTTCTTTCCTAGTTTTAACTGTATTTGTTATGGATGCAAGCTGGGGCCATTGCAATGCAACCTGCACTTAAGTTTGGATATTCCGTTTGCACCAGATTCATTTAGGGACATGACATTCATTTGTAGCTTTGTTTTCTGATAAGCAAGATTTAATGTTAGTTTATCTCTTTGCCATTATTTATTTCATAGCTTTCCGAAGCATTAATGCATGACCACCTACACAAACCATCATCTCTCATCTTTCCAAAGCACCTAATGGAAGGGCGTTATGGTCATTATCTATGGTGACTAGGCTTTCTCAATCTTAAAGCTGTCTTAATCCGTGTCTTAACAAAATACACCTTAGAAAAAAAACAGACGGGGTAGCATGTTTTTGGATGGGGACAGGTGGCAACTAAGGGCAAATCTAATTAATTTTGTCATTCGAAGTCATTGATGTTAGATACTTCTCATTTGGGGTCTAGACCCAGCTTAAAATTGCCAGCTTGGCTAAGCCAAGCCAATCGATAGGAACCATTTATTTATGGAAAAAGTCCACTGTGGTCCCTCAACTCTTTGGTTTAATTTTTGTCCCTGATGTTCAATACCGTTTAGAACCCATCCCTCAACTGGCAAAACCAAAGCAAATCACGTCCCGAGGCCTGTTATGTGGGTGGTTTTGAGTTATGTGACTGCCACATCATCAGTTTTGTCATGTCATCTACCACATCATCAGGAAGAGGAGAGGCTCACATGTGGGGCCAAGTTGATGTGGTAGATGGCATGGCAAAACCAATATGTGGAAACCATGTCGTTAAAACCACCCACAAAACTGCATTTGGGACATGATTTGCACTGATTTTGCCGGTTGCGGGACATGTTTTAAACGATGTTGGACGTCAGGGACGAAAATTAAATGACTGAAAGAATTGAGGGACCATAGATGGACTTTTTCCTTCATTCATTTTGTGTAATTCCTGGTTGGTATTGATTGTTAGCTGGCTGATTATGCCACTTAGTCCCTTAACGTGTTTTACAGTCCTTAGGTCAACTTTTGTAATATGGTAATTGTTTTTTGAAAAATAGTAATATGGTAATTGTGATCAAATCAGTGAAGCTGTGATACTTGCAAACAAAACTATAAAACGAAGGTAGCTGCTGGATGCACTGGGTAATTTAATGATGTGAGGATTTCTCAAGGCAGGATAATCCAAACGTGTCTATGACTCTATGTGCAATCCCTTTCTCCTGAAATTTCATTTTCTGATGATAAGGAGTAAGGGTAACTGCTTCTTGATAATGTTGAAATACAGTGATTGATTTTACTGCTTTCCGACATTTAAAAAAAATGAGAATTCAGCAAAAAATAGATTTCTGTTGCAAGAGGATTTACATGGACAATATGTTGCTCTTTTCACATAATTCCCTTTATTTGAGCCAGGCAATGATTTCCATTATCAGCAATTGTGCTTGAAACTTCTTTCTGATAACTCCCCGACTAAATTTCGTATGCAGAATTTCACATGGTTTGTATTGATCCCTGGCTGACAAAGTGGGGCACTTTCTGCCCTGTATGCAAGCTTGAACTCTCAGGTGAATAAGCAAGCTTCATCACTGCATATGAGTGCTGGCAGTTATAGCGAAGTTTCTGAACTAGTTGATCCGTTAACTGGTTTTCATGATCATCTGAACATTAGATCGTGAGTATGGAGTACGAACTGCAGCTTTTCAGACTGGCACATCTACCGCCATTAGAAGATTGCCTTTTGAGGTCAATATTAAAATGAATTGTTTATTTTGACTCGCTGTGGAAGGCCTCAAGAAGCTCGCTTGCTGCTAAATGTCTTTCCCATAGTTTTCTTGATCCTGTTTGTAGGCCTCCATTCGGCCTTTCAATAAGCAAAATCAACTCCATCAAAACATGTGGCTGATTGAATATCTTTCGATCGCCATGGCTCCAAAGACCGGTTAAGATCTATAGAAAAGAGCTAACTCCGCTCTGATACCACTTGTAGGACCAGGAAGGCGACTAGGGGGTGAATAGGCGCTTTCAAAACTTTCTCGCCTAAATCAAATTCAACACGAACTTTACTCCTTTAGCTATGAGAGCTAAGAAGATCGATAAGCACACAATGAAGCCTTGTCTTGAATTCGACAAACCCCGACAACCACACGACACAAAGTGGAGACTTAAACTCAAAGGGTTGATCACGGGCACAGGCGGTCGACCGGCTACTACTCGGCGGTCGGACCGACGGTCAACCAATGATACGGCCAAGCAACTAATCGGCGGTCGGACCGGTGGACAACAGTTCGACCCGGCAGAGCAATGATGCGAATATCTGGCGGTCGGACCGCCGTTGAAACACCGGTCAATTTGGTTCATCCAAGATGAAAAATCCAACCCAAATCCAAAACGAAATTTGATCCAACTTTTGATTCAACCAATGAAACTTGACCAAATTTCGAGCACACCTCCCTAATGATATTGGAGACCTATTTCTAGCGACGATCCTTCAGATCCACTTCGCAGAATCGATCTCTCAAGGATTTAACAAAGAAGTGCACAAACCCTGGAAATATGAAAAACTTTGATTCAAGACTTGCTTGTGGGAATTGATGGTCTAGATGATTCTAGGAGTATTCCCACACATCAAAGCAAGACAAAATGGGTCAAGAGACCAAGCATAAACCCTTGAATCAAGGAAGCACCAAATTCACCCAAATGAGAGAAGAACACAAAAGGGGAGACAAATGATCTCTCAAGCAAGCATCACAAGATTGATTGATCTCACAAGATGCTTACAAAGCCACTCCAACAAGGAGGACAAGAGCTCACCCAAGGAGCACACAATCTCTCCCTCTCTTCCTCTCCAAACCCTAACCCTAGAAAAAGGAAGGGGAAAACCAAATGAAGCTTCAAGGGGGTTTTACATCTCCCCCCTTCTATTTATAGGAGAGGACTAGGGTTACACTTTTGGGACCCACTCACACATGGGACCCACACACAACATCTGTTGAAGCAATCGCCTGCTTTACCACGTGTAGGTTGATCAGCGGTTCTCATCGCGTCGCCAAGTCTCTCTTGTCCGAATCCCATCGGAACCTCCCAGAGACTCGCACCGATATCCGCACCACCTGATCCAACCAGCTGCACCGAACCACCCGTTCGATCCATCTTGCCCATCCTGCACCATGCTTGAGTCACACGACCTCACCCGGTATCCATGATCGTTCTGGACCTCGGCTCTCCAAGCGTAGTCCCGATCCACTCACCGTTGACGTCATTGACCTGCAAGCCACCTGCACAGCAATAGACAAACAAACCGTTTCCGGGAACAAGTTCTTCACAACTTGACCCACGCCGACCCGCATGATGCAATATACATCAATAAAGCATTGATAACCAAACATTAACCACATTGAAATAACATCAATGCAAACTTGGCTCACCTCCAACTCGGTGGCGGTCCGACCGCTTCCACAAGGCCGGTCCGACCGATATCGATGTCGGACCGCTCCCACAACGGGCGGACCGCCCCAAAGGACTTAGCCAAAATTCCGACTTGAAAATCCAAACCTTCGGAATTTTCAACTCAATAGAACTTTTGACTGGAGCTCCAAAATGATGGGACCACATCCAGAGACTCCTCACCGCCTACACAACCTATTTTGGATTAGCTCCAAAATCCAATGTTAGGTCAAACCGTCCGACCAAGCCACCACCGCCGGTCCGATCAGTCTCACGCAAGCGATCCGACCGCCTACACCACCGGCCGACCGCTTTGTGGTCCGACAAAGATGAACCAAACCCCGAAAACGCGAGATTTTGCAAACCAACAAAGCCATTGCCAATTGACTCATCATCCTGAGATCGTGCACATATCCTCACGATATCCACACGTTGACACGGGGATGCGTGTCGACATGGCAAAATTTTTGGACTCACGTGTCCTTGTAACACTGTGTAAGGGTTTAAATTTGCAGAAAAGTCTTCCAGGGGGTGTCTTGGATTAAGACAAAAATGTATGGAAGTGTTAGGAAAGTTTCCAAGAGTCAATATCAAAATTTCTAAAACTTAACCTGTGCTATCAAAATAATCTTTTGTCCAAACAGCCCCTAAGAATTCTGTACACAAAATACGACGAATAGCCTTGATAAATTGTTATGCTGCTATTGCCATTTTAGTAGTCTTGTCATGGTATGCGTGTCTAAAAATTGTACAGTTGATTACAGAAGTACTTGTAAATTTTTGTTAGGAGAAAATTTAACATTTGGCCTCGCCCTTTAAAAAGAATTCAGTTTTCGTTCCACTACTTTTACTTTCGAAAATTAAGTTCCACATCGGTAGTTTGCTGCAATTGGGTTCTATCCATCATCAACATGGATGACCTACAGCATTTTTTTTAATCGGTCATGACTAATTTGCCCGACTGTTGATGTTTTTAAATAACAGCCGCCAACACCACCAAAAAAGAAGAAAACGAAAATAAATAAACTAATAATAATAGTGATAATTGAATAATGCGGTTTACCTTGAGCTTGGATGTTGCACTCTTGGCCTCTTGGGTAAGGACCTGAAAACCGGGTAGATCGGGAGAGATGAGAGAAGAACAAAGAGGACAAAGACTAGTCTTTATTTCATCTTTGATTTATGAACCCTAGGTACAACCTCCTATTTAGTATTAAAAATTCCATCTCTAATAGATGGAAACTTATCTAATAGAAATAGAATAAAGGGAAATAGTACCTACTGATGGAAACTTATCTCTAATAGATGGAAACTAACTAATGCTGCCCAAGAGGTGATGCTGCGTGAATAGTAACTACGCATCACATGCTGCAGTACCACAGTATCCCTTGACTCAAACTGATATTGGTAAATTAGATGTTTGTTCAAATATTAAAGTTTTAAGCTTCTCGTGCCAAGCTAGCCATGGACCAATTCCATCTGTTTAATGATTACATCTGAGTTTTCTCTTCAAATGATTCCAACCATACAATTCATAATTTTGTTATATGGTACTAAATTGGCGCTAGCTGTTATATTTGTTTTGTCCCAAATACCACCAGGAAACTGATTGGAAGATAGGTATGGGTCACTGATCTGCTGGTGTACCTGTTCATAACTCATATTCTACACCAACAGTGTTTAGTTTACGTGTGGCATTTATACATAGTGCCCAGTGGCATGCGGCAGTACTGTCCAGATTTGGGATGGGAAAAGAATTGGGTTTCTACAGAGCTGAAACAGTATGCTGATGGTTGACCAAAACTATCGTTTTTTAGCTATTTTGCTTCCATTTCCTTTTTTTGAGGACACGACCACAGTAAAATCATAGTCTTAGGATCAGGCTAGAGCTGTACTGAATAATTTTAATCAAGCTTGTATATGTTCTTACATTTGGGATAGCTCTTTACAAATTAACACAATATATTATAATAAGAGAGATCCCAAAAAAGCAGATTTCAGTGAATCTGGTCTTGTTTTAAGTTTTAACTAGCTTCTTTCCTAGTTTTAACTGTATTTGTTATGGATGCAAGCTGGGGCCATTGCAATGCAACCTGCACTTAAGTTTGGATATTCCGTTTGCACCAGATTCATTTAGGGACATGACATTCATTTGTAGCTTTGTTTTCTGATAAGCAAGATTTAATGTTAGTTTATCTCTTTTGCCATTATTTATTTCATAGCTTTCCGAAGCATTAATGCATGACCACCTACACAAACCATCATCTCTCATCTTTCCAAAGCACCTAATGGAAGGGCGTTATGGTCATTATCTATGGTGACTAGGCTTTCTCAATCTTAAAGCTGTCTTAATCCGTGTCTTAACAAAATACACCTTAGAAAAAAACAGACGGGTAGCATGTTTTTGGATGGGGACAGGTGGCAACTAAGGGCAAATCTAATTAATTTTGTCATTCGAAGTCATTGATGTTAGATACTTCTCATTTGGGGTCTAGACCCAGCTTAAAATTGCCAGCTTGGCTAAGCCAAGCCAATCGATAGGAACCATTTATTTATGGAAAAAGTCCACTGTGGTCCCTCAACTCTTTGGTTTAATTTTTGTCCCTGATGTTCAATACCGTTTAGAACCCATCTCTCAACTGGCAAAACCAAAGCAAATCACGTCCCGAGGCCTGTTATGTGGGTGGTTTTGAGTTATGTGACTGCCACATCATCAGTTTTGTCATGTCATCTACCACATCATCAGGAAGAGGAGAGGCTCACATGTGGGGCCAAGTTGATGTGGTAGATGGCATGGCAAAACCAATATGTGGAAACCATGTCGTTAAAACCACCCACAAAACTGCATTTGGGACATGATTTGCACTGATTTTGCGGTTTGGGACATGTTTTAAACGATGTTGGGCGTCAGGGACGAAAATTAAATGACTGAAAGAATTGAGGACCATAGATGGACTTTTTCCTTCATTCATTTTGTGTAATTCCTGGTTGGTATTGATTGTTAGCTGGCTGATTATGCCACTTAGTCCCTTAACGTGTTTTACAGTCCTTAGGTCAACTTTTGTAATATGGTAATTGTTTTTTGAAAAATAGTAATATGGTAATTGTGATCAAATCAGTGAAGCTGTGATACTTGCAAACAAAACTATAAAACGAAGGTAGCTGCTGGATGCACTGGGTAATTTAATGATGTGAGGATTTCTCAAGGCAGGATAATCCAAACGTGTCTATGACTCTATGTGCAATCCCTTTCTCCTGAAATTTCATTTTCTGATGATAAGGAGTAAGGGTAACTGCTTCTTGATAATGTTGAAATACAGTGATTGATTTTACTGCTTTCCCACATTTAAAAAAAATGAGAATTCAGCAAAAAATAGATTTCTGTTGCAAGAGGATTTACATGGACAATATGTTGCTCTTTTCACATAATTCCCTTTATTTGAGCCAGGCAATGATTTCCATTATCAGCAATTGTGCTTGAAACTTCTTTCTGATAACTCCCCGACTAAATTTCGTATGCAGAATTTCACATGGTTTGTATTGATCCCTGGCTGACAAAGTGGGGCACTTTCTGCCCTGTATGCAAGCTTGAACTCTCAGGTGAATAAGCAAGCTTCATCACTGCATATGAGTGCTGGCAGTTATAGCGAAGTTTCTGAACTAGTTGATCCGTTAACTGGTTTTTCATGATCATCTGAACATTTGATCGTGAGTATGGAGTACGAACTGCAGCTTTTCAGACTGGCACATCTACCGCCATTAGAAGATTGCCTTTTGAGGTCAATATTAAAATGAATTGTTTATTTTGACTCGCTGTGGAAGGCCTCAAGAAGCTCGCTTGCTGCTAAATGTCTTTCCCATAGTTTTCTTGATCCTGTTGACAATTTGTTATAGATAAACTTGGTGCGGTGTACAAGCAAAATGTTCGCTCAAACCCAGCAGAGAACAATCTTATATGGAGCAATAGAACAATCTTCATAATTTCAGTTTCTTTGGATCTTTCTCCTGACAACTTGCATAGAGTGTAAACAGCAAAGAAAAAATCTCAAAGGTGAGCTTGCCAACTTAGATTCTGGCTGGGTTTGTTATCAACCAGGAGGTTAAATGCTGCGGTAGCTGTTTTAAGTACTTTTTTTAAAGAAAAAAAGGAGGCTCTTATGGTTATGGCATATAATTTTCTTCGTCCCCGTTAATAATATAAGGCGAACATGTGAATTTTTTTTGAGCTCTATCAGGTGAAAACACCTTTTTTTTCTTATGAAAATCTGAAAATTTTGACGCAGACCGTTGGATTGTGTACTGACGTCTAGATATTTCACTCCTATTTGGACTATTTTGCTAAAACACCCTCCAACTATCTCTCCCATCATCCTCAGCACCTCACTCCCATCCTTTCCGCTAAATAGGTCATGTCAATCGAGTTGGTTCGAAGCACGATATTGTGCACGATCCACCACTTAAATCAGTATGGTATGACGCATCGTGTTACGCATCGTGTTGTGATTTTGGTCCTGTAGACCTGACCCTACATCGGTGCACATAGTACTGTGCCTAGGGCTTTGTATTTTTTAATGCCTGTTTATTTTTTTATATTTGTATGATTTTTAGTGTTTTTTGAATTATATATATATATAATTTGCTTTATATTTAATTCAAATTTTAAGGTTGATAACCAACCGTGTCCGCTAGAGCGGCCCACATGTAAGTCTATCGGGTGCCTTGGCCCATGGAGTAGGCCAGCCTAGCCCAGCTAAGTAACAGGACAAATGGGCCTCCCATCTAGATGCAGCCCACCGAATCATTCCCAAATCCCCCAGATGCAGCCCTCCCCACCTCTCTTCCTCTCCCATCCACCGTCTCTCCCCTCCGGCGAACAGATACGGCGTCCCCCTCCGGTCTGGCGGCCGGGTCTGGCATTCCCTTCCCCTCCAGTGGCCTAATCCGGCGTCCAGATCTGGTGCACGCGCCAGTGTGCACCTCACTTGCGACGATTTTGTTGTTTTTCCTTTTCAAGACTACCATTTTGTAGTAATTATTTCCAATTTCTGCTGCGATTTGTGTTCTTGTTTGTTCAAATTTATGATACAATTTTGTGCCGAAAATTTCTTCCATTTCCTGATTTCCACCTCGCTGCCTGCCTCCATTGTCGTCGGCTTGCACCGCCGCCTTGTACAAATCATCATGTATATGGATCTTTTTTTATTATCAAAATAGAAGCATCTGGTTCAGTTGAATATAATACATGAGATGTGTATGTTGCGTAAGGATGATGGTACGGATCGGGATCTCAGCAACGGGCAGACTCACAGTATTCTCTACGTTAACCCTCTCAGCTAACCTGGGCTTTAGACGGAACACGAACGGATCTAAACAGGGTTTCGCTCGCTACACTAATCTAACAGTAGAATGCTAGTCCATTTCAAGTCATTGTTTATATAAATGATAATAATGTTTATACCGTGATCTCTGTGTTACAGAGAATCCGGATCCATGATGGTATACTACACTAAATATTTTGCTAGTACGTTGAATTGGGGCGTGAATGCAGTATGATTTTTTTACAATACATGTATAATACGCTAGGTATGTAGTACAATATCTGAGAGACCGAGATGTAATTATGCAAATGCTTTAATTCAAAATTCAAAAGAGAATAGATAATTCATACTTCATGGGGATTTATTTGCAAAGTGTGCTGGAGGGGCATCTGAGCCGATCGTATACGTTGGTACACGATCCGATGGTCCTGATCCAAAATTATCAGATTTTCAGAAAATGGGCATAGTCACCTGATACTCCATCGTAACACTCTTAACTGTTCTCTCTTACATTCCCGATATATTTACAGTGAGGATAGCATAACCATTTCTTTTTAATGTCTCTCTCCCATTCAAATAACCATTTTTTTTAATGTCTCTCTCCCATTCAAATGACGCGTGCAATTATGCTGCTTCCGTGTTAACATCTATCATGTAAATGGTACGTGCAATCACCAGTACAAATTATGTTATCTTTGAATCGTCTGTGATACGTAATTACAACAGATGATCTGTAAATAAAATTGTTTATGATAATTCACTGACGGTTCTTAAGAATAACCGTATGTGATAATCGCATACGTCACAGACGGTTATTGTTAAAAATCGTTTGTGAATTATCATAGACGGTTCTAAAAAATAATCGTCTGTGATAGTAAACATTTCACAGTCTGTGATATAGTTACCCGACTACTTAACAAATATGTCATAAATTACAAAAATGATACATGCACACTCCATAATCTTCTCCAGCAACTTAATATGGTCCAGAATGCACTCTATCTTCAACTCTAGTATGCTCCAGACACTTGTAAAATTAGCGGTACTTTTTTAGTGATACTTCTGATGCTAGCAGGAGAAAAATAGAATGTTTTTTAGATATGGAAGAAACTATCACAGGCGGTTTAGTGGGATAAACCGTCTATGATACGTATCACAGGTGGTTATAAACTACAACAGTCTGTGATGTGTATTTATCACAGATTGTTTGTAATTAGAACCATCTGCGTTGTTTATAACAGACGGTTTGTAATTGGAACCGTCTGTGATATTTAAGCCATTCGGTTCCCACGCGATGTGTCTCTTCGTCTCGCACCGATGTTACGATTCATCTCGGTTTGTAATACGTTTTAAAAGAATGATCATGTCTTTCGCACCTTCCATCAACAATTAGTGGAATTTAAAAAAACTCGATCACTACAGTATTGAAAACTCACAGACCGTACATCACACGCCAGAGTGAGCACACGGAGCATGATGGCGAGGACCAAGGCAAGGAGGTCGGCTATCGCCGTGGCTCTTTCTCACAATGTCGTCGTCAACATCGTCGACCTCATGGCCGCGAGCTCTCCTCAGCCCATGGCTGACCTCTGCAACCTACAAGCCACGTACTACTGTTTGTTGTGGCAACCAATCCCTGTATGCATACATGTTAGCCTTTTAATTTGACTAGATAAACATGTAACTAATATGACTAACAACAATGCCCTTAATTTGGCCTTAATTTTAATTTTCTCTTACGGAGTAATTCTGACGTCTTGAATTGTGTATGTATATTAGAGTTGCAAGGCCATGTACCAGGCATCCAAGGAACGTGTCATGGGGAGGCGCGTGGCATTGGAGTGGTAGGAGGCGATGAAGTGGTCGGACAACGGCCGCTACCTCGCCGTCGTCAACCACCCGGCTGGCACTGGCAACCCGAGGCCTGCTTCATCATCGGCCTCACGCTCATCTTCACGTACCGGGACATGTAACGCGGCCTCGTGTTCCTCAAATGGGGGGCCGTCACCGGCCACAAGGTCGCAGCCTACGTGCTTGGCCTTTTCGTCGACACGGCCTAGGAGACGCACGACGTTTGGAAGCAATACATCAGCTAGGTCGAGGACAAGCCGGTGGGCAGGTGTGAGACGGCCAAGAGGATCAACCGAGAGTGCAAGCGGTGCCGAAGGCTCACTACGCGGTCCAGGAGGCGTTGTGGAAGATGACTGGGTCGCCGGGTCGGGTGTGGGCGCTGTCGGAGGACGACCACTGGTGCACGAGCACCGGCTGTGGTGTGACGGAAGGGTGGGATTTGCAGCGACGACTGTAGGATTTGGCATGAGTACGCCAAGTTATTTGCACATGTGTTGAACTAATTGTAAAATTAACGGTTTTTAGTGATAATCCTGATGCTAACAATCGAAAAACAGAACGTTTTTTAGACATAGAAGGAACTATCATAGGCGGTTTAGTGGGATAATCCGTCTGTGATACGTATCACAGGCGGTTATAAACTACAACAGTCGGTGCTGTGTATTTATCATATATGGTTATTAACAAGAACCATCTGTGATGTGTATTTATCACAGACAGTTTCTAATTAGAATCGTCTGTGATGTTTATCACAGACGGTTTTTAGCAAGAACCGTCTCTGATAAGTGCGCTACTTTGAAGAAGACAGCGGCGAGTACACCTAAGAAAGCAACTAAGCCTACCGCGAAGCATGATTTTTTTCGGGGGATCGTCCACGCAGCATGAGGTGATGAGACGGTAGCCACGGCCTACTTCATCGAACCTGACACACTCTACTGGCAGCCATACTTCTTGAACTTGCAGGGGCTGCTCATACCGACTAGCAAGAGAATGCTAATGAAGTAAGAGTGTGCCAAGCCGAAATACAATCATGGTATGACTAGCCTCTGCAAGTTCAAGAAACATGACTGCTCGGAGAGTGTGTCAGGTTCGATGAAGTAGGTCGTGGCTACCGTCTCATCACCTCATGCTGCGTGAACGACAACCGAAAAAAGATCATGCTTCGTAGTGGGCTTGGTTGCTTTCTTAGGCGTACTCATCATCTTCTTCAAAGCAGCTGCATCAGAGACGGTTTGTAACAAGAACTGTCTGTGAGGCCTACGATTATCACAGACGGTGGTTATTTAAAATCATATGTGATACAAACAGTTCTTTTTAACAACGGTCTGTGATATGCATAATTAAATATCTGGTTGTCTCAACTCTACACAGATCTGTCTATAGTGAGATATGAGATCTGCTTCTGATATGCGTGCGACTGCTTTGAAGGAGGCGTCCGGTTCTGGGGCGTTTGGTGAAAGAATTAAATACTATAGATTTGCAAGTGTGTACTTGTAGATCTATTTATTCTTGGTGATCTAAGGTTAGTATTTGCTTCTAATTATATGCATTATTATATAATCTAGAGAGATCGATGATAGCTAGGTTTATCATCCAAGCAGGTTATTGGCAGTTAAGATTTACAATAGAACAATGAGGGGCACGTATATATACATTGACTTGACTTGTCTTGTATTGTGTAAAATAATACTGTTTACATCATAGTGAGCCTTAGTACTTCTGGCTGTGTCATGAAATAAATTGGAGGAAGGGAGAAGGAAAGGAGGAAGAAAGATAGGTTGGTCAATAGGAAGAGATCACGCGAGAAATTTGGGATCTTCGTGGTGAACTCCAAGGGTAACGATCTGTAATACTTTATAATTGCACCGGGTTAATCGCTATTCAATTTGTAGTCTGTTTGGTCAATAGGAAGATTACGTAGTTGCGTGCATTAATCTAATTAATTTGTTACGTGCGTAGCACAGATGGACCGAAGCTGGATATACGTTGAGAACAGTGTGAGTGAAGAGTACATTGATGGCGTGTCTGCTTTTAGAAGAACTGCCGAGCAGGATATGTTGAAAAAAGGGATAAAATTTATGTATTGTCCATGCATTGATTGTGATAATCTGAAGATGTTTACCAACCCAGCGTAGATTGAAGTGCACTTGATTCAAAGGGGTTTCAAAAAGGAGTATACATGTTAGACCAGCTATGGTGAAGAGTAGATTATACCGAAAAATAGTAACATCATCGAGAGAGACAACGATATGCCACCTGATGTGGACTGTGCTTTTGATGATGGTAGGTCGCACGATGACAATCTAGATCAGATGCTACGCGATGCAGAAGGGGACTATAGTGAGAGAGAGTTTAGTAAATTCGAGGGTTTAATGGAGTACTCGGCGAAACCTTTGTTCCCGGGCTGCAAGTCAAAATACACAAGGTTGCCATCCGTGCTTGAAATGCTGAAATTAAAGGCAAGTAATAGTTGGTCCGACAAGAGATTCCAGAGGGAAACGTGTTGCCCAGAATCACCTACCAAACCAAGAAGGTTCTTTGTCCATTCGGAATGGAAGTAGAAAGAATACATATATGCCCGAATGATTGTATCCTCTACCGTAAAGATTATGCAGACATGCATGCATGTCTGGTGTGTAAAGCATCCCGATATAAGCGTAAGAATTACTCCGATGACGATGAGGGCATCGAGGTGAAGTAAGGACCACCTGCTAAGGTTTTGTGGTATCTATCTATAATTCTTCATTTGAAGTATTTATTTGTGAACTGAAAAGAGACAAGACTGCTGCGTTGGCACTCGGAGGAGCGTAATAAAGATGGAAAGATTAGACACCCTGCTAATTCTGCCTAGTGGAGAAACTTTGATAGGAGATTCGAAGACTTCGGTGTGGTACCAAGGAATATAAGGTTTGGGTTGAATACAGATGAAATGAATCATTTTGGTAACATGAGCAGCCGACATAGCACGTGGCCCGTGAATCTATGTATATATAACCTTCCTCCTTGGCTGTGTATGAAATAGAAGTACATTTTGATGTCGCTACTTATCCAATGGCCGAAGCATCCTGGGAATGATATTGATGTCTACCTAGCACCATTGTTGGAAGGTCTTGTGACATTGTGGAACAAAGGGATACAGGTATGGGATGCGTACAAATGAGAGAACTTCACTTTATGCACCATATTGTTCTGCACCATCAATGATTTTTCTGCCCTTGGTAACCTGTCGGAGTTCAGTACAAAAGGAGCATAAGCATGCTCACACTGCTTACATGATACCGAGAGCAACTCGCGTAAAACTGTGTACATGCGTCACCGTAGGTTCCTTTCCAAATATCACCTATACCGCAAGATGAAGAAATAATTCGACAGAAATAAGGAGGACGGTTCACCTCCAAGGGCTTTTAAAGGGAAAGAGGTCTATGATATTGATGAGGATATCCCGACTACTTATGAGGCTGTTTATGAAGCAAGAGTTACACTTCTCAAACAACAGGTGCAATTGTTTCTTAATCTTTATGTTTTCTGTGAGAATTGGACACTACGTAAAAGCAATACTTTGTGCATTCTCAGGTTCGACAAGCGTAATGTCTTTGGAACCGAGAGGGAGGACAGAGCCAAAGCAATAGAGGAGCACAAGGAGAAGGGTAACCATATTTGTTGCCAGTGACGAAGAACAAGAAGGTCAAAGCGGTTGGGAAGGAGAAAGTGCTGCCCATGACGATTAAGGAGGAAAAAAGCCCGTGTGATGGAGAGCAAAAGGGGAAGAAGTCCAAGAACTTAAAGCTCAAGTTTTGGATAAGATTTTCAAGCCAAATTCAGATCTCCCACAACCCCAACAGAAATAAAATTCGGAATCAACTCAGAATCAAATTCGGATTCGGAATCAGCAGGACAGTCCGGAGTAAAACGGTCATAACTTTCACAAACGGAGTCCGATTGGGGTGTTCTTAGGCTTGTTGGAACGATAACTTCAAGACCGATCCAACGGATCCTGGATCACTCCGCAATTCCTCCGGAGTCAAAAGATATGAACGAAACAGGATGACGGTTGTAAAATTAGAGTTTCCTTTTTGTTTTAGATTGAGTCGGAATTGGAGTAGGAGTTCTAATTCCGAATTAGAATAGGAGTAGGGCCTCTTGGCCAGCCATGAGGAGGAGAAGGGGTACTATATATTGAGGGTTAGACCCCGATTGTAACCTCAGACCAGTTTATGCATAAGAATAGAAACATAGCTATTGCTTGTTCTTTCGAAACCAGAGTTCGTGCGAGGACTTTGAGAGAGGACTAGGCGATCCATTGGTTCGTTCTGGAATTCAAGGTCAAGCCGTCGTTCCATTGGGAATTGGGGACTTGGCGATCGTCGTTCGTGGTCTCGCGACGATCAACTATCCGGTGTGTTTTGGGCGTATTCCAAAGAGTTGAGGGTTCGTGCATTGGCGCGAGTGTTCAGCTAGCGACATCGTCTACTTCCCATCAGTTATCCACGGTTTCTCACCGAAAAGATCGGGCATCCCCCGTATCATAGATGATGAGGATATCCCGACTACTTATGAGGCTGTTTATGAAGCAAGAGTTACACTTCTCAAACAACAGGTGCAATTGTTTCTTAATCTTTATGTTTTCTGTGAGAATTGGACACTACGTAAAAGCAATACTTTGTGTATTCTCAGGTTCGACAAGCGTAATGTCTTTGGAACCGAGAGGGAGGACGGAGCTAAAGCAATAGAGGAGCACAAGGAGAAGGGTAACCATATTTGTTGCCTAGTGACGAAGAACAAGAAGGTTAAAGCGGTTGGGAAGGAGAAAGTCAAGCAGCCCATGACGATTAAGGAGGAAAGAAGCCCGTGTGATGGAGAGTAAAAGGGGAAGAAGTCCAAGAACTTAAAGTTCAAGTTTTGGATAAGATTTTCAAGCCTAATTCAGATCTCCCAAAACCCCAACAGAAATAAAATTCGGAATCAACTCAGAATCAAATTCGGATTCGGAATCAGCATCAAATTCGGATTCGGAATCAGCAGGACAGTCCGGAGTAAAACGGTCATAACGTTCACAAACGGAGTACGATTGGGGTGTTCTTGGGCTTGTTGGAAAGATAACTTCAAGACCGATCCAACGGATCCTGGATCACACCGAAATTCTTTCTGAGTCAAAAGATATGAATGAAACAAGATGACGGTTGTAAAATTAGAGTTTCCTTTTTGTTTTAGATTGAGTCAGAATTGGAGTAGGAGTTCTAATTCCGAATTAGAGTAGGAGTAGGGCCTCTTGGCCAGCCATGAGGAGGAGAAGGGGCACTATATATTGAGGGTTAGACCCCCATTGTAACCTCAGACCAGTTTATGCATAAGAATAGAAACATAGCTATTGCTTGTTCTTTCGAAACCAGAGTTCATGCGAGGACTTTGAGAGAGGACTAGGCGATCCATTGGTTCGTTCTGAAATTCAAGGTCAAGCCGTCGTTCCATTGGGAATTGGGGACTTGGCGATCGTAGTTCGTGGTCTCGCGACGATCAACTATCCGGTGTGTTTTGGGCGTATTCCAAAGAGTTGAGGGTTCGTGCATTGGCGCGAGTGTTCAGCTAGCGACATCGTCTACTTCCCATCAGTTATCCATGGTTCCTCACCGAGAAGATCGGGCTTCCCCCGTATCATATGGTATCAGATTCTAGGTTTACTCGGTGAGAGCTATTTTACCCTTAGTTTAGATTTTTTTTCCCTATCCTATAGCCCATTAAACTGAAAATTGCAACACAAAAATTCCAAACCCTAGTTTCAATCTGTTATTTCTTGTGAGTTTTGTTAGTTTTTAGTCCATTAGAATTTTTTATCTAGTGCTGATCTAAGTGTTTCATTTGCGTACCTTGTTCCTTGTTTCCTTCCAAAAAAAAAATCCAAAAAAAAAAAAAATCCAAAATTCAAATTCAGTCCCTGACTCAATTTTCGTTAAATCCGAGTTCAATTAGTACACTGTTTGTAATTCGTTCGTAACTTTTGCGTCCAAACTCCGCTTCACTTATATCCTTTCATCTTGTGAGACTAGCTTTTGATATTGTATTAGGGATGCTTATTGAACATTGTTTACACCTTGCTGAATTTTTGGGCTTATGCACCCACGAGGGTAGCAAAACACTTTCGGCCATTGAGAAAAGCAAAAAAAAAAGGCAGCCGCATAATAGCAAGAGCCACGGCATTGAGAAAAAAAAGTGTATAAAAAAAACTGAGAGCAAAAATATAATTTTTGTGAAAGGAAAGAGAGGAAGAAAAAAAAAATTTCTTTTGCCGATTTCTACAGTATCATGCATTTTATTGGTTGCTACAGTACCAGCCCATCATTATTTCAGATTGTGTAGTAATTTTTTTTCTCTTTGAGCAATCTTGTGCCCTACTATTTTCAATTGCAATGGGCTAGCGTCTCTCTTAGTACTTTGTGCAAAACGAGCTTGCTTGATCTCATTTTCAGATCCTGTCTCGCTAGCTCATTCCTTTGTTTGCATTGAGTCACATTTGTCTTTGCGTGTGCGTTCATCCTTTTCACTTAAACCCATTGGATCAACACATAGGCAAAAGAATCTAGCTTGGATTATTACTTAGCTTTACAACAACTTGAATATCAGTTTGCATAGGTTATACACATACCTTACCAAGCTCCACCTGCACCCGTTCGTGTACTATCTTTGCTCTTGGTTACGCTCATACATTACCGGGTTGAGGTCGTTCGCTACCACAAGTGTCGTTTTGCAGTCCTTAATTCACTTTGGAACGGTAAGCTTGTCTTATTTTCAGGACAGTGAGTTGCGAGCGTAGAGAGAGAGCTGTTTCATTTTACTAACCTGGATATAATCGTGTTTGTTATTTGTGAGTTGTTGCCATGTCAGGTCATTAGGAGGATCTATCAGTTACATGGATGGAGTACACTCGCTTGCGCAGGATGCTACAAAAGCAACTTCTTGATCGTGATAATGGTGTGCGCAATGAGCTTGGGGCCGTTCGGTATAAATTGAACAACCTCGGGGAGGAGGTTACGCAGCTACGTACGGACATCAACAACAACTTCTTGGAGCTACGCACCATGTTCAATCGCCCCAATATGCATCGTAAGAATTTTGTCACTAAGCCCAAATTTTCTATCCCTATATTTTCAGGTCGTGCAGATGTGGAAGAATACCTTAATTGAGAGCTTGGAATTGATACGATATTTCAGATGCACAACTATTCTAATGAGAGGAAGCTCTTACTTGCGTCCAATGGTTTGGTTAATTATGCCACACATTGGTGGGAGCGATTTGTTCGTATGCGTATGGAGCGCCATGAATTGCCGATTATCACCTGGGAGCAGATGAAACAACATTTGCGTGCACGTTTTGTACCTTACCACTACAAGCGTTCTCTAGTGGAAAAGTTGATAGGGTTGCGACAAGATTTGAAGTCCACTTGTGTGATACAAGAGAAGGAGACCGAGCATGGGATTTTTCCTTCGGTCCTGGCTTCATGTAGTATTGCTCCATTGCTTCGTGAAGAGATTGTGGTTACTCGTGATTGCTCCATTGCTGACCCACAATCTTTGGTGGATGCAAGGTATCCAAACCCATGTGAGAATGAAAGCCATATAGCCAAAGCCAAATTGAGTGAGAATGATAAAGAGAGTGAGCTGTGTGATTCTACCGTATGTGAGGTTGAGATCATCTCCATTGAGTGTGAGAGAGATACACCAACAGACAAGAGGGAAGTAGATGATAGCCAAAGTGACGTTACTGCTGAAATTAACGATTTACTCGCTACTTCTAGTGTTGTTTCTCACATTGTGCATGTTGATATTAAAGAGGATGAGTTGACTATTCAACAACCAGCACCGCTGGAAGTAAAAGATGCGGAGATAACTACGGTTGTGGATGGAATGCTTGCTGCCCCGTGGTTTCACGACGATAATTTGATACCTACAACACCTGCAATAATAGAGGAGGACGTTAAAGGTAACAATAATGGTGTCGAATTGAATATTCATCACACCGAGGTACGTAAGAGTGAGAACTCTAGTGTTCCCTTGAATATACTATGTTCTAAAATTTCTTCGCTCAATTTACATAATGTGCAATTGATTACTCATAAGGATGTTCCTACTAGCATATCTCTTAATGATTCTTTATACTATATCATGTTCGATGATCCTAGAGAGCTATCTAGTGTGATTGAAAACCTTGTTGATGTTTCATGTTTAAAATCACTAGTTAGTCCTTCTACCTACAGATATACGTTCAATTTGATTAGAGATTATGGTGTAGATGACAAGTTCTATGTTTATCGAATGTGCATTGCTTGTGATAATTTTGCTCATGTTAAATTGCATGTTTTGCGCAAACAATCTATTGAGCAATGTCATGGTCACTTTGAGATGGATTTGAATACAAGTGCCTATTGTTTAGAACACAACATGAAGCCTACTTGTTTATCCTATACCAGTAAACAGAGTAGTGTAGTTGAAGCATGGAAGGCACTAAGAATTTTCTCTCCTAAATTTGAACAACTTGATCTAGCTCGTTCCTTTCATATTTTATCCATGTGCTTAGAAAAGTCGAGTATGACTTTTTCTCATGGGAGGGAGAATGATGTGAATGAAGGTACCACAATGTATGTATCAAATACATCCTACAGTTGTAGTTGTGTTACTTATTTTGTGAAAAACAACGCGAATGGCACAACAATTGATTCATACATATATCACGTATATACGTTGTTCTCTTTGTTTAGTACATATTCAGCAAATCATCATGCGCTACACGGAAGTTGTTTGGATGATAAATACATATACCATGCATATACGTTGTTTTCTTTGTGTAGCACAATTTCAGGCCATCAAAAGTCGAGGACGGCTTTTTTTTGAAGGAAAGGAGGATGATGAGGATATCCCGACTACTTATGAGGCTGTTTATGAAGCAAGAGTTACACTTCTCAAACAACAGGTGCAATTGTTTCTTAATCTTTATGTTTTCTGTGAGAATTGGACACTACGTAAAAGCAATACTTTGTGCATTCTCAGGTTCGACAAGCGTAATGTCTTTGGAACCGAGAGGGAGGACGGAGCCAAAGAAATAGAGGAGCACAAGGAGAAGGGTAACCATATTTGTTGCCTAGTGACGAAGAACAAGAAGGTCAAAGCGGTTGGAAAGGAGAAAGTCAAGCAGCCCATGACGATTAAGGAGGAAAGAAGCCCGTGTGATGGAGAGCAAAAGGGGAAGAAGTCCAAGAACTTAAAGCTCGAGTTTTGGATAAGATTTTCAAGCCTAATTCAGATCTCCCACAACCCCAACAGAAATAAAATTCGGAATCAACTCAGAATCAAATTCGGATTCGGAATCAGCAGGACAGTCCGGAGTAAAACGGTCATAACTTTCACAAACGGAGTCCGATTGGGGTGTTCTTGGGCTTGTTGGAAAGATAACTTCAAGACCGATCCAACAGATCCTGAATCACTCCGAAATTCCTCCTAAGTAAAAAGATATGAATGAAACAAGATGATGGTTGTAAAATTAGAGTTTCCTTTTTGTTTTAGATTGAGTCGGAATTGGAGTAGGAGTTCTAATTCCGAATTAGAGTAGGAGTAGGGCCTCTTGGCCAGCCATGAGGAGGAGAAGGGGCACTATATATTGAGGGTTAGACCCCCATTGTAACCTCAGACCAGTTTATGCATAAGAATAGAAACATAGCTATTGCTTGTTCTTTCGAAACCAGAGTTCATGCGAGTACTTTGAGAGAGGACTAGGCGATCCATTGGTTCGTTCTGGAATTCAAGGTCAAGTCGTCGTTCCATTGGGAATTGGGGACTTGGCGATCGTCGTTCGTGGTCTCGCGACGATCAACTATCCGGTGTGTTTTGGGCGTATTCCAAAGAGTTGAGGGTTCGTGCATTGGCGCGAGTGTTCAGCTAGCGACATCGTCTACTTCCCATCAGTTATCCACGGTTCCTCACCGAGAAGATCGGGCTTCCCCCGTATCAGATATGGTTAAGGATATTGATGTTGTGCTTGGAAAGGGACGTAAATTGATTACCCATTAGAAGAACATCTGGAAGAAGCGATTAATTTTTTGGGACTAACCTTATGAGAGCACTTAGAAGTTCGCCACTGCATCGACGACATGAACGTGTAGAAGAATGTATGTGATAACTTCACTGGTCTCTTACTGAACATTCGTGACAAAACAAAGGATGGTGTCAACACATGATGTGACTTGGTTGATATGAACATAAGGACCGAGTTAGCACCGAAAGAGACCGATAAAGGACAAACGTACCTTCCCCCAGCTTGCTACACTCTATCCAAGGCTGAGAGAAAGAAACTGTACCAGAGCTTATATGATGTGAAAATTCCGTCCGATTACGCCGCAAGCATGAAGAAACTTGTTTATATGAAAGATTTGAAATTAATCGGTATGAAGTCTCATGATTGTCATGTGCTGATGACACAAATGCTTCCTATTGCAATTAGAAGTATTTTACTGAACAAGGTCCGAGTGGCAGTCATGAGGATGTGTTATTTATTTAACTCAATTGATCAGAAGGTCATCGATCCTGAAGGACTAGATGCTCTGTAGGTCGAGGTGGCAACGACTCTATGTCATCTTGAGATGTATTTTCCTCTGTCGTTTTTCGATATCATGGTCCATCTCATTGTTCACCTTGTGAGAGAGATAAAGATATGCGGCCCTGTGTTCCTATGTCATATGTACCCGTTCAAGAGGTACATGAGAATTCTCAAGTCCTATGTACGTAATCGATCTCGGCCTAAGGGCAGCATCATCGAAGGTTATGCAACCGAAGAGGTCAATGAATTCTGTGTCGACTACATGGCTCAGGTAGAACCGATAGATGTGCCTCTATCTCGTCACGAGGGGAGGCTGGAGGGTATCGAGACCACCAGAAGGAAAGCAATCACTCCTGATTTCGACTAATACGATCAAGCCCATTTCACAATCTTGCAACACATGACCCAAGTGTCCCCGTGCATCGGCACGCACAAAGACATGCTAGACAAACAGAATCGAGGTCGGTCGGAGGTTTGGATCATGAGAGAGCACAGCCGCTAGTTCAACGAATGGTTAAAGGTACGATTCACTGGGAGGCCATCATTGCTTTTATGGTTGGCAAAAGGTCTAAAATTTACAATTGTGACATGGCAAGGATACGACATAAATGAGTACACATTTTATACGACAGCTCAGGATAGTAAGAGCACAGTCCAAAATAGCAGTGTCCGCATAGATGCGTTTCACGAGCAGTTCAATACCACTTGGTTGAGCTCCTACTATGGGTTTGTAGAGGAGATTTGGAAGCTCGACTACGTACTTTTCAAGATCCCCTGTTTCGGTGCCATTGGGTCAAACTTCCACAGGATGTAAAGGTCAACAAGTACGACGTCACTACTGTGGACCTCGAATGTGTCGGATACAAGGACGAACCATTCATACTCACTAAGCAAGTTGTTCAAATTTTTTATGTAAAGGACCCGACAAATAAGAACCGTCATGTAGTTTTTTATGGAAAAAGAAGGATTGTTGAAGTTGAGAATATTGTGGATGAGGAAGAGTACAATCAATTTGACGAGTTGTCGCCTTTCGGAGACGACATCAGGCTCGAGGAAGAACTAGGTGAGGAAGCTAGCTATATGCGCTTCGATCATCGTGAAGGACTATTTTTTTTAAAAAAAATAGCCAACTATAATGAACACCTATTTGGAAAATTATTCCATTGTAATGAAGAAACTCGACGCATGTAATTAAGGAATTATTCCATTGTAATTGATTCACTAATTAAGAAATTATTCCATCTGTGATTGTATTTACTTTCTTGTTTTCAAAGGGCATTGCTAGCATTTCCTAAGGCTAGCCGAAAAACTAAATAGTAATTTTTCAATTATAGAAGGAACTATCACATGTGGTTTAGTGGAACAAATCGTATGTGATATATGTAGCACAGCTATTCCTAAGGCGCCAAAAATTTTCACCTCATGCGCACGCGTCCAAAAATTCCCACGCTTAGCATCACAGACGGTTCCGTAATGGAATTGTCTGTAATACTCATCACACACGGTTCTTAAATACAATAGTTTGGGATATGCTCGCTTATCGCAAACGGTCCTGGAATAGAACCATTGTGATATGCTTACGACCAGGGGGTGGGGTGGTTGTAGTAAAGCCTACCAGCATTGAGCTTATCACAAACGGTTCTAGAATAGAACCGTCTGTGATATGATCGCTTATCGCAGACGGTCCTAGAATAGAAACGTCTGTGATATGATCGCTTATCACAGACGATTCTTTAATATAACCATTTGTGATATATTATATCACAGACGGTTCTCTTATAGAACTGTCTGTGATATACATTCATAAATAGGGTGCCCCTCTAGGGCTTACGTCCTTACTCCTCAGAGCACACTCTCTAGATTTGTGTCCTTACTTAGAGAACACTCTCGGGTCCCTCGACCTCCTCCCTGCACCGGCGTCATCCCTCTGCGACCTCCGACCTCCTCCCCGCGCCAGCGTCATCCCTCTGCGACCCTCGACATCCTCCTTGAAGGGATCGCGACAATGCTACAATAGCACAAACAAAAATTTTACCGCAAAACCAAGTAACCACCGCTAGAAATAGATCACGAGATTACCGCTAGACGCGCCGACTCGTAGCGGAAGTAGAGTCGTTGTAGCGAGTTGATGCAGTCGTAGTCGTACTCACGACGCGTCTCCTCCTTCGAGTGGTCGTACTCGCCGCACGTCTGCTCCTCCGAGTGGTCGTACTCACCACGCGACTTCTCCTCCAACTCTGGTGATCGACACGAGTCGCGGATAGTCCTAGTGCTGATGCTTCGCAACAACACCTCCAAGGTATCCACACGTACGGGGTAGTATCACCACGCGCTGGAGTGCTAGCACCGGCAGCGTGGTTGAGAAGGTGTGGCTATTAGGGTTTCGGGAGTTCTTCCAAAGATCATCCTCTCTTTTCACCCCATGCCACCGCCCCTCTAGCATCCATGATGGGTCTCGACCTTGAGGCCCATTAGGAACCCGTGGCCTATACGAATTTGGATCACCATCCAAAACAGACCCTAGCCCTTTAAGTGTGCGAACCTACAGGTTCATGTGCAATCGGTTATGACTCGGAAATTCCTTTTCGACCACCAGTCGTTAGCGGTACCTAGCAACACATAACGATTCCCAAAGGCACATAGAATATGAAGGACCGAAATGGCAACAGAGGGGGGGGGTGAATGGTGCCTTAAAAATTAAGAACTCCCGTCCTTGGGATCTTGATCGTCCTTTCCATCATCGTCACTCCACCCCTCCACCTCGCTGGTGTCAAGTTCGTCGAGGGCGGTGAGGACGCGATGGAACATCTTCTTTGCTTTCCCAAAGTTGCGGAACTTCTTCTTACCTTGGTCAGGTGCTGAGGGCTTCGTGTTGCGGTTCTTGTCGATGTAGTCGTTCTTGCCCGAACCGCCGTAGTCACCTTTGCCCTTCCCCAGCTTAGGGCAGTTTGCTCGGATGTGGTTGGGGCCACCACACTCGAAGCAAATCACATGACCTCCTCTTTTTCCATCCCTCCTCCTCTTGTAAGCATGGGAAAATTTCCGAGCTAGGAGGGCTAACTGATCATCCTCAAGTTGCTCTAGCGATCATCGGTTATGTCACGAGAGCGACAAGGAGAACCCGTGTATCGACTCGTAAGAAGATCCAGAGGTGGGATCGATGACTAAAGCCATCGATCGTGGCTTCGACCTTGAGAGACAATGTCAATCTCGTGACTCTTGAGGTGCGAGTAAAGCGCATCAAGAGTCGTGGTCGAGAGGTCCGTGCTATCCTTGATGGTAGTCACTTTCATCTCCCAAACACGAAGATCGAGTCGAAAGCATCTGTCGGCGTTATCCGAGTCGGGTATGTAAGACCGACCGCTCGGAGGTTGCTCAAAATCTTATGGAAACGCGAAAAGCACTCGTCAAGAGATTCACCGACAAGCATCTCAAATTTGTTTGTATTCTCGCTGAACTGGTCTTATCGAACCGTCTTAATCGGGTGGTGCCCTCATGGTATGCATCGAGGTCACCCGGATGTCGTAGCGAAGACAAATGAGAAATGCGATCGAACTCACTTCTGCTCAAACCCTGAATGATAATGTTTCTTGCCTTAGCATTGGCCTCAACATCGGGCATGTTTCCCACATTGATGTTTTCATCGGCAGGAACGGCGAATCTGACATACACCTTCCGCCAGATGGCATACCCCTGAGCCTAGATGTATGTTTCCATTCGGCTCTTCCAGAAGGGGTAATCCAGGCTATCAAAGACGGGAGGCTTGGTGGAATACTTGTCCGTTGCCATGGCTCAACAGACCGGTTAAGATCTATAAGGAAGAGTTAACCGGCTCTGATACCAATTGAAGGACCAAAATGGCAACAGAGGGGGGGGGTGAATGGTGCCTTAAAAATTAAGAACTCCCCTTTACTGTATTTAAACAAACCTACAAAGCCCTCTGGAAATCTCAAGAAGAGGAGTGAAGCAAAATCAGAGAACGAAAACAAACTTGGTACGTTACGCGTAAATCGGAAGCTCGATTCTACCTAGCGGTAGTTCCGCATCTGCGTAGTTCCGGTTCGATCGCGGAAGTTCCGCCAATAGTAGTTTCACTGTGGACAATCGGAAGTTCGATTGTCTGATCAAGAAACGATCTTTCGGGTTTTGCCCAAAAATCCGAAATACTAAATCTTGAATGCTCTTCTCAGGCCAAGTTTCACAGGACATCATCCTAAACAACATCTTGACCTCATGGAGAAAAATCGCAGACAAAGATCCAATAATCAAAGCAAAAACGGATTTCTTGAGTATTAGGAAAGAACAACCGAAAACCCACAATTTGCAAGTTTCTTAGATTCTCGGCTCATGAGACTTTGAAGATATCTTAGCAATATCAATAAGACTCTAGATATCAAGTTTCATGCCATCTCATCAGACGAATCAAAAGTTTCATCAAAACCCTAGCTATTCAAGAGAGGAACAGAGAGAAGAAAGAAGGCATAAACAAAGAATCAAAACCTCAGGATTTCATTGATAGAAATCACAAGATTACAGAGGAAAACAAAGAGGAATGATTACATAAATTTCAGTTCATCCTCTCCAACTCAACAATCTTTCAAAAAGCAAAACAAACTCTCCAAAAGCTCTTTTGCTAAAGCTAACCCTAATTTTCTCTCTCAAAAAGTCTAACCCTAACACCAGGGGTTCACCTCTATTTATAGCCCTTGGCTAACGGGTCTCCAACCCATTAAGCCCGCTACACCCGAACGGAACCGCCTCCACTTGTGCCACTTTGCGAAAAGACCGTTTCGCCCCTTGCGCACCTTCTGGAAGCCTCCCGTACACCTTGCTGTCCTTGACTCGCAACCACCTCAAGATTCACGCCGTCTTCGACACATCTCGACCGTTCGACCTCAGCGCGCTGCGCTTAGTCCGATCACCTCGTGTCTTGCCACGACTTCGTCTCGATGTCCTGCAACAACACGCACAAAACACATCACATAGCATTGCCCAATATCATAGCATCAATATTTGTACAAGACTCAAACTCATACAAACTCAAAATCACAAACTATGCCTTTACGCACGATTCGCGATAATCGGAAGTTCCGCCTTTACCATTGCAGAAGTTCCGATTATCGAAGTTCTGCACTTCCCATTACGGAAGTTTCGATTATCGGACCGTCCGCACCACCAGGTTTGAAGATCCGATTGTCGTCACAGCAGAAAACTCACGTCAGTATTATCGGACAAACCGCGTTCCCAGGTGCGGAAGTTCCGATTACTTCAACCGAACACTTTTCCCTGATTAATCGGAAGTTCCGCTTTCCAAAGCCGGAAGTTCCGATTATCGGAACTTCCGCTACATACATGGCGGTAGTTCCGTTTCTCCTGTTTCATCACAAAAACAGTACAAACAGAGAGACTCAACTCTCAACCTATTCAACAAGTTGTCAAATACTCATCACTCACAATGGAGGACCTCTCACATGGTCTCTCAATCTCCCCCTTGATGAGTATATTGATAAACACGAAAAAGCATATAGAAGAGTTTGTGATAGAAGCCAAACATGGTCTAATCTAGAAATCAAGAAGGCTCAAAACCATGTTTGTCAAAGAAGAAAGATTGGAGCTTTAAATGAAAGAGCAAATTTTTCTGCAAAGGTCCAGAAGACTTTTTCTCTCCAAACTAACTTCTCCCCCTTTTGGCAATAAACACATCAAGAAGTTTTAAAGAGAGGAAATGACTATATGATATTCATTTTAAGCATTAGGAGCCATGTAGATTATCCAAAATGACTATTAGAGTATTACACCAAGCCATAACACATAAGAATGCTATCAAGATCATGACAATTGATGTATAGAATAGCTAAGACAGGAAATCCATAATCTGAGATAAGGTCCAATTCTTTAGCAAGTCAAATAAACCAAGATTATAGTCTAGCTAAAGGTATCCAATGATGATACAAGCCATGTCAAATACTCTAAGTGGAACCAAGAAGCATAATATTGAACAGTTCAGATTGCTACCAGTTTTAAGAACGACTCAATTGAAACAAGTACTTGGTCTGTTCGAAGATAAGCAATTTTAGCACATTTTTCTTTTAAAGAAGCTCTTTATGGTTTTATCTTAGTAAAGCAAGTCCTGGACTAGGTGCCATCCACAACTGCCTCCTAAGCTTCAACCATTTTTCAAATCTTAACCATGTGCTAGATCCCAAGCCTTATGCGACCACTCCAAGCAACAGACTTAAGGAGGTGATCTTAGGTCATCCAAGGCTCCCCCTGAGTTCATGCCTAGTGCAATGGCAAGCAGTCTCATGAGAAAGAGTTGGTGAGATCAGTTTTTTCGCACAAAAGAGATCATTTTTGCTTTTGAGGTTTTTAGACCAACGATTAAAGATAAATCAAGTTTCTTAACAAACTGACATAGCTTACTCTGAAACTCAATAAAGATTCAAGACTCAACTCAGCCTACTTGACATGGCGAGAATCATAAAAGGATAACTTCAACAGACTAGTCTCAAGAGCTATTATGACAAGATTTTAATTCAAGTTTAGCATTTTTTAATCACCTTAGCATGGCAAATACTAAACTACACATAAAAAGTCATGATAAATCTAGCAGTTTAGCATAAATCATGGCAAGATGTAAAGCAGTAAAAACAGATCATAAGGGATAATAGACAAGGCTCCATATGATTATATTACAATGCAGGATGAAATACACGAAAATCCAGATCCCCTTCAGAATGAGATGCATCTTTTAATTCAGGTTGAGTTATGACAGCTTTAAGAACTAGAAGAACCAAGATGAACTCCCCCTGAACCAAAGGAACAAAAGCGAAAGCTGGACGAGAAGCGAGAAAGGCGGTCCTTAGAGCATAGAAAGATAAAGAGAATACTATCTCTCGAGACGTGTTCTTATCTACCCCATATGATTCCGGACTATCGGTGATCAACTCACACACTAAGGAGCAAACATCGTCCTGTCTACCCAAGGGTGGCCCGACCCTTGCTAGAACCTATAAGAAGTGAGTAAGCTCTACTTAGAGAGAGAAGAGACACTAATAAGCGAGATCCTAGAAGCACAAGATAAGAATTAGCAATCAAAGCAACTTGGCAAGAGAACCACTCTAACCTATGCTGGAAGGACTTAGACTCAAATCATTTAAATGAAATGTAACCAGAAAGGAGAAATAGCATAAATAAAATATAATACAGTAGTAGCACATACGCTCCCCCTCACAACCGTCCATAAGGACAAACCACCCCAAGCTCTCCCAGTGAGCCGAAACCGAGAGTCAGCCCAAAGGCTTGGTGAAGATATCACCAGCCGTGTTCACTCTCCACAAATCAAGCACAATGTCACCCTTCTCTACATGGTCTCGAAGAAAGTGATATCTGATATCAATAAGCTTGGTCCGAGAATGTTGCACTGGGTTCTTGGCAATGCAAATCGCAGATGTGTTATCACAAAAGAGTGGAACACAGTCGATCACTAACCCAAAGTCCTGCAGGGTCGAGACCATCCAAAGCACTTGGCTCTGACAATCGGCTGCGACAACGTGCTCGGCCTCTGCGATGGGTCATGCAACACCGGACTGTTTCCTTGAAGACCAGGAGACAAGTGAAGTGCCAATGAATTGGCAAGTGCCAGAGGTACTCTTCCTATCTATCCTACAGCCAGCGAAATTTGCATCGGAGAAGGCTCTAAGAGATAGACAAGAGGAATAAGAGTGCCAGATACCATAGTCAATGGTAGCTCGAAGGTACCGAAAGATGCGCTTCACTGCCTGACGGTGAGATACGCGAGGAGAAGCCTGAAACCGAGCACAAAGACATATAGAGAAATGTATGTCTGGTCTCGAGGCTGTGAGGTACAAGAGAGAGCCAATCATGCTCCTGAACTCCTTTTGGTCAACAGGTTCGCCGTCTTCATCCGGATCAAGAGCAGCTGTAGATGCCATCGGAGTTGATACTGGCTTTCCATCATTCATGTCGAAGCGCTTCAGGAGGTCTCGAGTGTACTTGCCTTGGTGAAGAAAAGTACCTTCCCGAGTCTGTTTGATTTGGAAGCCAAGGAAGAAGCTCAACTCGCCCATCATGCTCATCTCAAATTCGAGCTCATAACATCGGAAAAGCGGGAAGCGAGTATGTGAGGAGCCGCCAAAGATGAGTTCGTCCACATAGATGCGGGCGAGCAAAAGATCGCTGCCAAGGCGGGATGAACAAGGTCTTGTCTATTTTACCCATTTCAAAACCATAACTCGTGAGATAGGACTTAAGCCTTTCATACCAAGCTCAGGGAGCTGCTTGAGTCCATACAAAGCTTTGGAAAGCTTGTAGACATGGTTAGGGTATTTGGGGTTCTCGAAACACGGAGGTCAGTCGACATAGACTTCTTCCTCAATAAGGCCATTGAGGAAAGCACTCTTGACATCCATCTGTAAAGCTTGAAACCCTTAGAAGCTGCAAAGGCAAGCGAGATTCTAATGGCTTCAAGTCTAGCTCTGAGGGCAAAGGTCTCTTGAAATCTAGACCCTCAACTTGGGAGTACCCACGAGCTACCAAATAGCCTTGTTTGAATGACTAACCCATCTTCACTTTGCTTGTTCTTGAACACTCATTTGGTCCCAATGATATTGTGACCTTGAGGGGCTCAACAAGGGACCAGACCTTGTTTCTTTCAAAGTTTTCCAACTCCTCATGCATGGCGTTTATCTAAGACTCGTCAGATAGAGCATGACAAACGTCTTTGGGCTCAAATGAGGCGACAAAGCGAGAATGGAGACAAAGAGAGACAAACCGACTTTGGAGCGTGTGACACGCTCAAAGAGGTCTCAATGATCCGCTCAAAGGATGATCTTTTGGATATGTCTAGGAGGTCCAGGATGAGATGAAGAAGTGGCCTCTACCTCATGAGCAGATGAGATAGGAACAGAGCCACTAGCTATAGAAGAAGCAGAAGGTAAGGGATGATCTCCTCGAGGAGCGGTGGAAGAAGGCACCTCAAGAGGAGGAGAAGGAACTGGATCGGGTAGACAACGCTCATCTCCATCCTCCTCAATTTCTTCGAAGATAGACTCGGATCGCTCTAGAGAACTCGAGATATCGGGCCTAGTCCCGGACCGCCTCATCGAAGGTTACCTCACGAGTTTCTACCAACTTACTAGACTCGCGAGCCTGACTCTATAGGCACGAGAAGAAGTCGAGTAACCCAGAAAGATCCCATCACACGATCGTGATTCGAACTTATCTAGGTCCCCAGACTTCAAAATAAAACACTTGCAACCAAACACACGAAAATGCGAGACGCTGGGTTTTCGCCCATATCTCAACTCATAAGAAGTGCGATGCAAGAGTGCCCAAGAAAGACTCATTAGAAACATGACAAGCGAGCAATAGCCTCATTAAAACTTCCTAGGTGTAGAGTACTCATCAAGCATCGTCCGCCATCTCGACCAAGGTGCGGTTCTTTCTCTCCACAACGCCATTACATTGGGGGCGTATGGAGACGAGGCGGTGCTCTACACTGCCTCACCACAGAACTCTCAAAGTAGGAATTCTTGAACTCGGTGCCATTATCACTGCGAATTGCTCGTAATGCACAGGGAGCTCAACAGAAAGCCTACCAAAAGACCTCGAAAAAGTGAAAACGTCTCATCCTTGAGGCTAAGAAAAACACCCAAGAATACCTCGAGAAGTCATCGACCACGACAAGTACGTACCACTTCCCTCCCATCGATGCACTCTAGCCGGTCCTACCGTATCCATATGGGCGATTGACACGGTGCATCCGTCGTAGTCACTTTATGAATCGAGAATGTGAAGCGGCAACCATTTTACCGCGTGCGGCAAGGAGCACAAACAAGATCCTTGACCATTTTGAGTTTCGCAAACCACGAATGAGATCGTGGCGCTAACTCGGTCGATGATCAAATCCTATATGACCAAGTCTACTATGCCGTAAAGTCAAATCATGGGATTGAAGCAACTAAGCACCGAGAGGATCACGGAAGACTCGGAAAAATCAGCACGAAAAATCCTCCCATATCGAGAAATCCATAAACTAGGCTACAGAAGAATCAAGAATTTTGCAATTATTTTTCTTAAAGCTCACCTCAGAACCAGTCATCGGTGGTGAGAGACTAAGCGATTATCTGCAGCTTACTTACTAAGGCAACATCTTTCAAAATAAAAGAATTATTAATGCTCACAACCTTTAGCGATGACGCCCAAATGAAGCATCTCGAAGGTGATCGTCTCATCACCTCGAGCACGGGCTAGGAAGAAAACCAACGAGAGTCTCGGTCATATGGCGAGAACACCGAGTCTACAATCCGGACCTTTCCTTCCCAAATCCGTGAACTGAGTCAAGCAGTAAAGTCTCGATCTTGGGGTGAATCAACGATGATTTTGGCACCCAATCTTGAGTAACACGTCGAGCGGATGAAGTAGTCAAGCAAGATGACCTCTATCTACCCTCGCTCTTTGTCACTCAACAAGCGGAAGGTCTATGTGCAGACTGGTCATTCTTGAATCCGATCGCTATGGAAGAGCGAGTCGAATTCGCAACATGTTGATCACGCCGGTAGCCATCTCGAAAGGGAAACCGAGATCTACCCTCAAAACGACGGAAGTCACGACCGAAGGGAGCATGAGGACGAAAATCAGAAGACTCAGAAAAACCAAGTCCTCGATGCTGCCCTAAATCATCAGTTGTATCAAACCTAGACCTCGTGTTGGTCTTAGGTGCACTCATGGTGCAGGGCGACCACGAATGTACCTAATGGACTCAACACGATCTCTACGCGCGATCTTGGCGCGCCTGAAGCAATGATCAACCAAATGTCCATCCTTCTGACAGAAGGTGCAATGATACTTCGCCTTCTGAAAGGCCAAAGCTGCAGGTGGAATCACCTTGCTGTCAGAGATCCTTTGAACAAAACCCGCTGATTTAAAATTGACTTTCTCAGTCCTAGGCTTAGTTTTGATCACACCTGGTGCTATGGTTCTGAGCACGACAGGTGGATGCTTCCTCATGTCCTCATGAAAATCATATCCTAGACCCTGATTAAATCTACAAATCTTATATTGGTCTAGAATGAGATTGAGCTTCTTCTTGCCTCCTACAAACCTCCCGAGAGTGTTCATAAGATACTGACACTCACGAAAGAGAGAGGTGCAAGAAGAGCTGGGGGAAGAAGGAACAGCAGAAGGTAAGGGAGAAGAAGAAGAACCAACAGCAGAGGAAAGATTGGCTTGTGCATGCACAGCCGACTTTGGGGGGACAGTCCTACTGCTAGCAGATTGATTCACGTTGCTAGGCGTCTCTACCAAACCCTTAGACTTCTTCCCAGCACACACAATACAAGCGAATGATTGTGTCTCTAGAAGGTCCTTAGTTAGCTTCACACATTTTTCATCCAAAGCAACCAAATTACATTTTAGTTTATTACACTGATTGCATGGTGAGCTAACAAGGTCCTTAGAAGCATACTGAGCCAGTGTGTTATTGTGATCAATCATTTCTTGAAACTGTTTGAATCTGATTCTAGTTCAAATAGATTAACTTAGGGCAGTTTAAACAAGAAATAATGGGCTCTAATAAAGCGACTTGGAATTGACAATTTTGTGATCTGCCTGCTTTAGGTTCATCTTGAGATTATTACAATTTTCACAAGTCTCGAGCGGATCGAGCAACATGGTATATAGACCTCTAAGCGAGTTGTCCTTAACCTCACAGAGGTGCAAGCCGTAGCCTCAACAAAGAGTAGATGAAGGAGGTGCTACCCTACTCATCTCTAGTTCAGCAAGAAGGCTAATGTTCTCCACTTTAATCATGTCTAATTCAGAGGACACACTATCATGCAAGGTCCTTAGTTTTTCCATGTCATCAAGCAGATCACAACATGTGTCACAATCATCACGGGAGGGAGCAGATGTAAATAAGGTAAGCTCCCGTGATAGTCTAGCTACTTCCTTCTCCAACTCAGTACACTTAGCCCTAGACTTAGCATGAAATCTACATAGCTTAAGAAAAGCATCATTAAGCTGGTCGTAAGTGGGACTAACCTCATCGGAGTCGGAGTACAGCTCGCTGTCGCTCAGATCGCCCCCGAGGGCCATGAAGCACATGCCGAAGAAGTTGCCGTCGTCCTTGGGATCTTGATCGTCCTTTCCATCATCGTCCTCCACCCTCCACCTCGCCGGTGTCAAGTTAAATCGAGGCGGTGAGGACGCGATGGAACAGCTTCTTTGCTTTCCCAAAGTTGCGGAACTTCTTCTTACCTTGGTCAGGTGCTGAGGGCTTCGTGTTGCGGTTCTTGTCGATGTAGTCGTTCTTGCCCGAACCGCTGTAGTCACCTTTGCCCTTCCCGGCTTGGGGCGGTTGCTCGGATGTGGTTGGGGCCACCACACTCAAGCAAATCACAGGACCTCCTCTTTTCCATCCCTCCTCCTCTTATAAGCATGGAAAAATTTCCGAGCTAGGAGGGCTAGCTGTTCATCCTCAAGTCGCTCTAGCGATCATCGGTTATGTCACGAGAGCGACAAGGAGAACCCGTGTATCGACTCGAAAGAAGATCCAGAGGTGGGATCGGTGACTAAAGCCATCGATTGTGACTTCGACCTTGAGAGACAATGTCAATCTCGTGAGTCTTGAGGCGCGAGTAAAGCGCATCAAGAGTCGTGTCGAGAGGTCCGTGCTATCCTTGATGGTAGTCACTTTCATCTCCCAAACACGAAGATCGAGTCGCGAAAGCATCTGTCGGCGTTATCCCGCGGGTATGTAAGACCGACCGCTCGGAGGTTGCTCAAAATTTTATGGAAACGCGAAAAGCACTCGTCAAGAGATTCACCAGCAAGCATCTCAAATTTGCTGTATTCTCGCTTGAACTGGTCTTGTCGAACCGTCTTAATCTGGGTGGTGCCCTCATGGTATGCATCGAGGGTCACCCAGATGTCGTAAGCAGAAGACAAATGAGAAATGCGATCGAACTCACTTCTGCTCAAACCCTGAATGATAATGTTCCTTGCCTTAGCATTGGCCTCAACATCGGGCATGTTTCCCACATTGATGTTTTCATCGGCAGGAACGGCGAATCTGACCTTCACCTTCCGCCAGATGGCATACCCCTGATCCTAGATGTATGTTTCCATTCGGCTCTTCCAGAAGGGGTAATCCAGGCTATCAAAGACGGGAGGCTTGGTGGAATACTTGTCCGTTGCCATGGCTCAACAGACCGGTTAAGATCTATAAGGAAGAGCTAACCGGCTCTAATACCAATTGAAGGACCGAAATAGCAACAGAGGGGGGGGGGGTGAATGGTGCCTTAAAAATTAAGAACTCCCCTTTACTGTATTTAAACAAAACTACAAAGCCCTCTGGAAATCAGAGAACGAAAACAAACTTCGGGCTGTTCTGTCAGAAATCGAAAGCTCCGATTCTACCTAGCGGTAGTTCCACACTGCGGTAGTTCTGGGGTTCAGTGCGGAAGTTCCGCCAGCGGTAGTTCCACTGTGGACAATCGGAAGTTCCGATTGTCCTGACCGAAGAACAGTGCGCTCGGGTTTTGCCCAAAAATCCAAAATACTAAATCTTGAATGCTCTTCTCAGGTCAAGTTTCACAGGACATCATTCTAAACAACATCTTGACCTCATGGAGAAAAATCGCAGACAAAGATCCAATAATGAAAGCAAAAACGGATTTCTTGAGTATTAGGCAAGAACAACCGAAAACCCACAATTTGCAAGTTTCTTAGATTCTCGGCTCATGAGACTTTGAAGATATATTAGAAATATCAATAAGACTCTAGATATCAAGTTTCATGCCATCTCATAAGACGAATCAAAAGTTTCATCAAAACCCTAGATATTCAAGAGAGGAACAGAGAGAAGAAAGAAGGCATAAACAAAGAATCAAAACCTCAGGATTTCATTGATAGGAATCACAAGATTACAGAGGAAAACACAGAGGAATGATTACATAAATTTTAGTTCATCCTCTCCAACTCAACAACCTCTTAAAAAGCAAAACAAACTCTCCAAAAACTTTTTTGCTAAAGCTAACCCTAATTTTCTCTCTCAAAAAGTCTAACCCTAACACCAGGGGTTCACCTCTATTTATAGCCCTTGGCTAACGGGTCTCCAACCCATTAAGCCCACTACACCCGAACGGAACCGCCTCCACTTGTGCCGCTTTGCGAAAAGACCGTTTCACCCCTTGCGCACCTTCTGGAAGCCTCCCGTACACCTTGCTGTCCTTGACTCGCAACCACCTCAAGATTCATGCCGTCTTCGACACATCTCGACCGTTCTGACCTCAACGCCGCCTGCGCCTAGTCCGATCACCTCGTGTCTTGCCACGACTTCGTCTCGATGTCCTGCAGTCAACACAGACAAAAACACATCACATAGCATTGCCCAATATCATAGCATCAATATTTGTACAAGACTCAAACTCATACAAACTCAAAATCACAAACTATGCCTTTCTGCACAGTTCTGCCGATAATCGGAAGTTCCGCCTTTACCATTGCGGATGTTCCGATTATCGGAAGTTCCGCACTTCCCATTGCGGAAGTTCCGATTATCGGACCGTCCGCACCCCCAGGTTTGAAGATCCGATTGTCGTCACAGCAGAAAACTCACGTCAGTATTATCGGACAAACCGCGTTCCCAGGTGCGGAAGTTCCGATTACTTCAACCGAACACTTTTCCCTGATTAATCGGAAGTTCCGCTTTCCAAAGCCGGAAGTTCCGATTATCGGAACTTCCGCTACATACATGGCGGTAGTTCCGTTTCTCCTGTTTCATCACAGAAACAGTACAAACAGAGAGACTCAACTCTCAACCTATTCAACAAGTTGTCAAATACTCATCACTCACAATGGAGGACCTCTCACATGGTCTCTCAGAATAGCGGACGAACCTTGATGTAATATGATCTATGACCAGGTCCTCATCACTTGCGATCAGTTTGTATCTCCATAAAACCAGATCGTATTTGATCCCAACCAGTTCGTAACTCCTTACGACCAGGTCCTTACCATTCTGTGATTATGTTCGACCAGTCTACGACCAGCATGTATCTCCATACGACTGGCCTGTAACTGATCGAACTAAGTGACCTACTCATGCATTCTCCCTTTGCCTCACGATGTCTGGTTGAACTCCAGGTGAGATGAAGTGTCATCCACGGACTGTTCAATACTTTCTTGATCGAGTGTCGGATAACATCATGTGGTCGACACTTCGACCACCAGTGGCATGGCCATGCACTTTCTTTATCCGATCACCACAAGGGGCCCAGAGACATCTCTCCTGTTATGTTAGGAGGGGCTAATCCCATCTCGACCAGTCACATCCCTCCGTATGTTTCATAGCATACCCGAAAGCTACCTTTATAACTACCTAGTTACGAGTAGTATTTGGCAACCCCTAAGAGTGCTATTACACATGTAGGGAACCATGCTGATCTCATGTCTAAGGATTATACATCATCATTACTTGAGACCAACTAATGACACAAAGATTCATAACAATCTCAATAGTGTCTCAATGATGGGTCTATCCAACCCTATGTTCTCTAACATGTGCTCATATTACTGATTTGATATCCCCATATCCATGACCGGTGAAATCAGTTCATCAATCAATACATGTGCTAGTCATAGAGTCACTGGTGTTCCGACAAGTGACCTCCGACCAAGGATACATTTAGAATGACCTCATATAAGTTAAAGAGTTCCACTAACAAGTCACATACTTATTGATCTATAATAAATGATTCATTCAAGGAACACGATAACATATTATCAAAATCATGAACACAATGAAATATCATCATCTCTATGATTGCCTCTAGGGCATATTTCCAACAGTCTCCCACTTGCACTAGAGTCAATCATATAAGTATCTAATACCGATAGCTCTTGTGTGTGCCTTATGCTTTGGCCGTGGGAGAGGCTTAGTCAATGGATCAGCAACATTTGAATCCGTATGAATTTTGCATATCTTAACATCTCCTCTACCGACCAGTTCGCGAATGAGATGATAACGCCTGAGTATGTGTTTGGACTTCTGATGGGATCTCGGCTACTTAGCCTGCGCAATGGCTCTATTATTGTCACAATAGAGATCCATTGGGCTTAAGGCATTCGGAACCACACCCAACTCAGCAATGAAATTCCTTATACAAACACCTTCTTTCGCAGCTTCAGAAGCTGCAATGTACTCGGCCTCCGTCGTAGAATCAGCAACCGTTTCTTGCTTGGAACTTTTCCAGCTCACTGCTGCGAACGATAATCATCTTTGTCGGTTTGGAAGCTTGCATCGGTTTAACCCTTTACAACGAGCTCTCCATCTCCGCCATAAACTAGGAACACAGCTGTCTACTGACCTTCACCGGGATCAGCCTGGTATCTGCTCGTGACACTTAGAGCACATGATACATCTGGTCGGGTACAAATCATGGCATACATAATAGACCCAATGGCTGAAGCGTATGGAATACAATTCATACGATCTCGCTCATCAGTGGTCGAAGGACACTGACTCTTGCTAAGATTTATACCATGTGACATAGGCAAGAACCCTTTCTTGGCATCACGCATGTTGAACCGATTCAACACCTTGTCAATATAAGTACTTTGGCTTAATCTAATTAACCTTCTTGATCAATCTCTATAGATCTTTATTCCCAAGATATATGCTGCCTCTCCTAGGTCTTTCATAGAAAAACTATTTTTCAATGATACCTTAAAGGATTCCAGTACAGGAATGTTATTCCCAATCAATAATATGTCATCCACATATAAGATTAAGATTACAAGTGCGCTACCACTAACCTTCATGTAAACACAAGGCTCTTCTTTGTTCTTGCTGAAACCAAACATTTTTATTTCCTCATCAAAAATCAAATTCTAACTCCGAAATGCTTGCTTCAACCCATAAATAGATTTATGAAGTTTGCACACTTTACTAGCATTCTTTGGATCAACAAAACCTTCAGGTTGTGCTATGTACGCATCCTCACTTAGGTTTCCATTAAGGAAAGCCGTTTTGACATCCATCTGCCATATCTCATAGTCGAAATATACAACAATAGCTAGAATGATCCGAATAGATTTAAGCATCGCTACTGGTGAGAAAGTCTCATTGTAGTCAACTCCTTGAAATTGTCAAAACCCTTTTGCGACAAGACGAGCTTTATGAATGTGAATATTTCCATCCATATCAATCTTTTTCTTGTAGATCTATTTGCACTCAATGATTTTAACACCATCAAGTGGATCGACCAGGTTCCAAACCTGATTGACACTCGTGGAGTCTATTTCGGACTTCATGGCTCCAAGCCATTTATTAGAGTCTGGGTCCATCATTGCTTCCTTATAAGTTTTAGGCTCATCATTATTCAATAATAATACGTCATGCCCATTCCTTATAGGCAATTGACGTGGCCTTTTCGATCTACGTGGGGCTGATGCCTCATCTACAGGTTCAACAACACTTTGTTCATCCTGCAGAGGTTCGGTAGGAGGTGAAACATTTTCATATGTTTCCCGAACTTCTTCGAGTTGCATCTTTCTCCTACTAACTCCTTTTGAAAGAAACTCTTTCTCCAAAAATACACCATTTCAGGCAACAAAAACTTTGCCCTCCTCTTGATTGTAGAAATAATATCTGTAATACCCCGGCCTGCTCGTAGTGTGGCCCGTGTGGCCCATGAGGAGTTGTGTGGTGGGATTAGTCCCATATTGCTTGTCTCAAGTGAGTTGTAGTAGTATATAATGCCTGTTGGATCCAAACGTAGCACCTCCAGGTTAACCCTTTTACATGAAGCGAGGACGAAAGTGTAAGTGAGGTGCTATGTGTGTGCGGGTCCGCCCCATGGTGGGCTGGGCATTGAGTCGATTTTGGGTCAGGGTGTTACAGATGGTATCAGAGCATCAACCTTCGCTACACGGGCGCGTGCGGGACAGGGGCGCGGGCATATGGCGCATGTCACATGTGGGCCCGGAGTGGACACATGGCATGGTATATGTGCCGGCACTGGACGCACGGACGTGTACCGAGGGGTGGTTCTGGGCATTTACAGCGTATGCGATATCTTTGAGGGCGTCGACCCTTAAGAAGGTGAATGTAATACCCTACCGCTCGTAGTGTGGCCCGTGTGGCCCATGAGGAGTTGTGTGGTGGGATTAGTCTCATATTGCTTGTCTCAAGTGAGTTGTAGTAGTATATAATGCCTGTTGGATTCAACGTAGCACCTCCGGGTTAACCCTTTTACATGAAGCGAGGACGAAAGTGTAAGTGAGGTGCTATGTGTGTGCGGGTCCGCCCCACGGTGGGCTGGGCATTGAGCCGATTTTGGGTCAGGGTGTTACAGTATCCTTTGGTTTCCCTAAGATATCCTATGAAGAAGTATTTATCTGACTTGGGTGTGAGTTTGTCAGACGTCAAACATTTAACATAGACATCACATCCCCAAATCTTTAGAAAAGACAAACTAGGGAACGGGTCCCCATCACCACATAGAAATCGAAGGATGTGATGGACGTAGAGAAAGCACAGTTGTAGATGGAAAGTACAACGTCGTTCGAGATCCCACCAGAATTCTCTGAACTCGTGCGACGGTATGCGTTCCTCGCGATAGCACACGCATAGAAGACCTTCAAGAGCAAACTTATCACGGAGTACGTGAATAAGGATCGAACACCCTGCACGAAGTATAGTTTCGTGTTGTCGGATACATGAGACGCCTTTGTGCGGATGAAGACGACAGACTAATTTTAGCAGTAAAATGCGGTGCACAAGGCTATCCAAACACAAAACATTCATCCCCACAGACTCAGCACCGCTGGGTACGCGGGTAAAATCTTGAGATGGATGAGTGAAGACGATGTGGCAATCTAGTTGGAGTTCTCCCCACCATTTGCTGATATCACAAACGAGCGCTCCCGAAACTGGTTAAGAGCGAGGGCCTCAACCACGTCGTCGGGCGCCATCACTTTCAAAAACCCGACAGGCGAGGGAGTGTGCCAATGCATGGTAAGATATGTCGAATTAACTAGTTTTTATTAAGTTCATAACTTCGTAGGGTCTAAAATAATACGATGGCCTCTTGCAGTAAATATTGAGTACCCAATCTTCCCAAGGTTTCTTCGAAGTAGTCAGGGAGAAGGATATACTATCCACAACCCTTGGAAACAAGGATCACTCGTGTCATACGCGGGGCCTTGGGGTTTACATACTGATACGGGGTGCCGATCTTCTCGACGTAGAACCTTTAGATAACTTGTGTATCCTGACGAACCACCAGCTGATCCCCCGAGCCAATGTACGGATTTGCAACTCTATGGAAAATTCGCCCAAACACACACTTGATTGGATCCTCGCTGACCACAAGCGAAGATCGTCGAACCCTCAATTTCCAGCGGAAAAGTAAGAACGACCCCTTGTTCTCAACGCCCAATTCCCTCTGTTTTGGCTATAAGCACAACAGGAGAAACAAGCAAAAGCTTTGAAAATATATTAAATGTAGTCTGAGGTTACAATGAGGGTCTACCCCTCAATATATAGTGCCACTTCTCCTCCTCATGACTGGCCAAGAGGCCCTACTCCTACTCTAATTCGGAATTAGAACTCCTACTCCAATTCCGACTCAATCTAAAACAAAAAGAAAACACTAATTTTACAACTGTTGTATTGTTTCGGTCATATCTTTTGACACAGGAGGAAGTAAGGAGTGAGGGAGGATCCATTGGATCGGGCTTGAAGTTATCTTTCCAACAAGCCCAAGAACACTCGAATCGGACTCTGTTTGTGAAAGTTATGACTGTTTTATTCCAGACTGTCCTGCTGATTCCGAATCCGAATTTGATTCTGAGTCCGAATCCGAATTTGATTCTGAGTTGATTTCGAATTTGATTTCGGTTGGGGTTATGGGAGATCTGATTTGGGCTTGAAAATCTTATCCAAAACTTGGGCTTTAAATTCTTGGGCTTCCTCCCCTTTTGCTCTCCCATCACACGGCTTCCTTTCTCCTTGATCAGCCGCATGGGCTGCTTGACTTTCTCCTTCCCAGCGCTTTGACCTTCTTATTCTTCATCACTAGGCAAAAAATACGGGTACCCTCCTTCTTGTGCTCCTCTATTGCTTTGGCTCCGGCCTCCCTCTCGGTTCCAAAGACTTTAAACTTGTCAAACCTGAGAATGCACAAAGTATTGCTTTTACGTAGTATCCAATTCTCACGGAAAACACAAAGAAACTTGTTAAGAAACAATTGCACTTGTTGTTTGAGAAGTGTAGCTCTTGCTTCATAAACAGCCTCATAAGTAGTCGGGATATCCTCATCATCCTCCCTTTATTCAAAAAAAGCCGTCCTCGGCTTTTGATAGCCTGAAAATGTGCTTTACAAAGAAAACAACGTATATGCATGGTATATGTATTTATCAACCAAACAAGTTCCGTGTAGCACATCATGATTTGCCGAACATGTATTAAACAAAGTGAACAACGTATATACGTGATATATGTATGAATCAATTGTTGTGTTATTCGCGTTGTTTTGCACAATCGATAGCTTGAAATCACATTTCAAATTGCACAACTGACTCATATGATAAAATTTCACCTTCCAATATCAAAGTCAAGTAAAGTGGGTGAAAACCAATTGCGAGAGAGAGAGAGTCCCACCATCTCCTCCTATTTATAGTGGAGGCCTAAAACTCTTAGGATTTGACTTAATTGGGCTCCGTTAAGGCCCACTAACAAGCGGGTCACACACGCGCTTCGTGGCGCCGTCTTTAACCTTTGACCTAAACCGCTTCACCATGCGTCATGGATTCGCCAATAGGTCACCCTTGTCCATCTTGTGTCACGCTTGAGTCGTTGACCTCACGGCATCGTCGATCGTTCGGACCTCAACTCTTCAAGTCTAGTCGATTCTCCTCGCCGTTGACCGTCGTTGACCACCAAGCTACTGCACAACCACGGACAAGAAAACACGAATTGGGAACAAGTTCTTCACAACTTGACCCATGTTAGTCAAAACATGCATCATGCAAATCATATGCCATGAAACCAATGACTTTGACCTAACAAAACAACATCGCCACGAAGTTGGTCGGCGTTCAAGTAGTTACGGTCGGCCGCTCGGGTGGCGGTCGGACCTTATGGCGGTCGGACCGCTCCACAATGAGCGATCGGACCGCCTAAGACTTAGCGAAATTCAAGCTCCCAAAATCCAAACCTTACGGAAACTTTAAACCAATAGAACTTTTCTTTGGAGACTCCAAAATCATGAGACCAAGTGCATTGGGATCCCTTACTTGTCTACAACACCTATTTTTGGCCCACTCGATTTGAACAATTTTGGTCATCGCCGGTCCGACCGCCCGGATGGCGGTCCGGCCGATATGGGACCGGTCGGACCGCCGTCTGGACCGGTCGGACCGCCTGAGCGATAAGCACTAACTTTATCGAAAACATTGAAGCGACAAGCCGTAAACGCCATTGCCAATTGTCACATCATCCTAAGATCGGAGCATATCCCCATGAAATCCACAATCTCCCCTTGATGAACACATTGGCAATTATCCGGAAATGTAAGTAAGAGATTTGAAAGCGAGTTTACTCGCGGTTTTCGCACAAAGGCACAACTTGGTCCATAAGCAAGAAAAAGCAATGTAAATGACCAAGTGGCATCGAATAGTATAGGCATGTGAGACAAAGCAAAATGAGCATAAAAACTTTAATTTCCAGAAAAGGGTCAAAATTCTCACATAAGGTCCATATGATAGAACAATTGTTCAATTAACCTATGATCATTGTGAGGATAAAAGAATGCAATTCAAGTTCAGAATATTCAATAAGACAATAAGAATGCAACTCAAGAACTCCCTCACTATGAGCATCAAATTTCAAATTTTGGTTTCTCCTTTGTATAAACTTCTCCCCAATCTTCTCATTAACACAACTTCTCCAAATAAGAGTAGCAAAGAAATATTACACATCTTCTCCCAAAGAAATATCTTTTCATTTAACACATCTTCTCCCCCTTTGACAATGGATTCATCAAGGAATCACGCCTTCCTCTCATCCGAGGATAACAAAATAGAGAATAAAGAAAGAAGCGAAACAAAAGAAGCATAAAGAGAATATGCATGAAGTGCAATGGAGTGGCTTCAATTTTTGTATTTTCAATTTTTGATTACAAGAAGCTTTGGAGATTACCCAAAAGAACAATCTAGTATCTCTAATATTGCACAAGCGACATATCAAGCTGACAAACGCTAGCAAGATCATGGAAAGACATATATATCAAAGCTAAGCACAAAGGCTCAAAAGTAAGCGATAGATTTGATCAATTTAAGCAGCGCTTCAAATTCAACAAGTTCATCAACGAGGATCCTAAAGTGAAATTGGCCATGTCAAGCTGTCAAAGTGAGATCAAAAATCTAACAAAGACCACGATGAAGTCAATCAAGTCCCGTATTGAATCATTTTGCTCAATATTTTATAAACGCCCATTTGTCAACATTTTTCTCATTTGCATTGAATATTGAAGTTGACTAATGATCTAACTTAGTGACAAGATCACGGACTAGGAGCCATCCACAAACTCATCCTAAGCTTGACCAAAAGTTGATTAGAGGTATATCTTAGTAAAGAAGGATACCATTCCATGCTTCAACTGCGTTACTCTGATTAGTTATACATTTAAGAGATAAACAAGTAGGCATCATCTTGCGTTCTAAACAATAGACACTTGTATTTAAACCCATCTTAAAGAGACCGTGACATTGCTCAATAGATGGTTTGCGCAAAACATGTAATTTTAAATCAACAAGATTATCACAGGTAATGCATATTCGATAAACTTGAAACATGTTGTCTACACCAAAATCTCCGATCAAATTGAATTTATATGTGTGTATGTAGCTATTTACTAGTGATCTTAAATGTGAAATTTCAAGAACCTTCTTAATAACACTAACTACATCTTTTGATTTATCGAATATGATATGACACAAAGAATCATTAACGGATATTCTAGTAAGAACTTCTGTATAAGTAATCAATTCCATATTATGCAAATTAATCATATCAAACTTAGAATTTAGAATCATCGAAGGAATAATGGAGTTCTCAGTTTTGCGCACCTTGTCTTGATGATCTAGCGATTTAGTACCAATAGTGTTACCTTGATCGTCCTCCTCAGTTGATGTAGGTGCCGCGGGTATCGTAATATCATCATGTAACCACGGGGTATCATGTATTCCCTCTCCAACCATGGTTATATCTTCATCTTTCTCTTCCAATGTTGAGGGCTCTTGAATGTCCAGCTCCTTATTTGCTTGGTCCACCTGCACAATGTGTGATACAACACTAGAAATAGAGGGTATGTTGTTAGGTTCAAAAATAATCTTACTTGCCCTATCATCTATCTATCTCTTTTCTTTTGGTGTATCTCTCACACTCTTAATTGGGATGCTCTCAACCTCGCATATGGTGGAATCACATAGCTCACTCTTTTTATCACTCTCACTCAATTTGGCTATGTGGCTCTCATTCTCATATGGGTTTTGATACATCTCATCCTTGTAAGACCGTGGGCCAGCAAGGGCACAACTACCACCAACCACGAGCTCCTCACGTGTTGTGGGTTGTGACGGGGCAGCACTACTCATCACCTCGGTCGAAGAAAAATTCACATGTTTGATCTTCTTCTCAAGTGACACACCAGTGGATGAATAAGAACTAAAGAGCCGGCGCAGATTTAATTGATGTGATTGCATGTGTTTAAGTCTCTTTTCTGCATTCATATCATATTTCACAAGATCTTGCAGACTACAAAAATATTCATCTTGAAGTGCAGCAACGATCTGATAATTCAAGCCTGCTTTGAAGTATGTCGACACTGGTCGGTCTCCCCCATTCTACCACTGTGGAAACCTTTCCCGGGTCAACAGATATTCCCTTATCATTTATGATGTGCCCCAAGAATCCCACTTCTGAGATCCAAAACTCACACATTTTTCAATTTAGCATAAAACTTATTCTCTCTTAAGGTCTCCAATACTAGCCTCAAATGACGCTCATGATCTTCCTGGGTCTTTGAGTAGATCAAAATGTAATCAATGAAAACCACAACAAAATCATCCAGATAATCATGTAAAACCCTGTTCATAGTCTCCATAAAAGCAGCAAGGGCATTCGTCAGTCCAAAAGACATAACCTTAAATTCAAAGTGCCCATACCTAGTAGAGAATGCCGTCTTTTCAATATCCTCTTTTCGAACAGGAATCTGATTGCATCCAGATTGGAGATCAATCTTTGAGAATATCTTCGCTCCCCTCAACTGATCAAATAAATCTTCGATGCAAGGCAGAGGGTACTTATTCTTAATTGTTAACTGATTGAGAGCACGGTAGTCAATACACATATGCCAACTACCATCTTTCTTCTTGGTAAAAAGAACGGGAGCTCCCCAAGGGGATAAACTGGGATGAATGAGGCCCTTGGCTTTTAGATTATCCAACTGCTTCTTTAATTCCTCATGGAAAGGACGAACCAAACGGTATGGAGTCATAGAAACTAATCGAGCACCGGGAACCAAATCAATAGTGAACTCTACTGAGCGAGGTGGAGGCATGCCAGGCAACTCCGATGGAAAGACATCCAGAAATTCTCGAACCACCGGGATATGTTTTGCAGTCAGGGATAAACTTGGCTTCTCTATAAGAGATAGAAGAAACCCATTCTTTGCTGCACAATTGCCAGGAAATAAACTAGCCAACACAAAAAGTGAATGAGACGGCGCGCTCCCCTGGAAGACTATCTCTTGCCCAGACGGGGCTTGCAAGGCCACTGTCTTCCAGAAATAAGAGATGACAGCACGATAACAATGTAGCCAGTCCATACCCAGGATAACATCAAATAGTTCCATCTTCATAACCATCAGGTTAGCAACAAATTCCTCCCCGTCTAAAGAAATCACACACCCAGGACAAACTGTGGAACTGGAAAGAATACCCCCAGTAGAGTTAACCAAAACTGACTGAGCTATCCACTGCATACTAAAATTTGCCCTGCTAGCGAACTCTAATGATGTAAAAGAGAATGTAGCACCCGAATCAAAAAGGACATAAGCATCTACTGAATCCACTAGAAGCGTACCTATCACCACATTGGGACGGCCTATCGACTTGGCAGTAGGCATAGCATAGGTCATAGGTGCTGGTGCGGCGGAAGCCCGAACACCCTCGTGAGGCGGTGCAACAGCTGAAGAAGACGTCACCACTCGAAGGTGAGCGGCTGGAGTAGGCGGCCAGAAGTACCTTGGTGGCGGAATCCCTCCAGGAACAGGGAAGTATGGCTGAGGTGGAGCCCAAGATGGTGAAGGAGTAGCTTCTAGCATCTACACTGACCCTCGAGAAGAAACGGCTGGAACTGGCTCCCACTGAATGATAATAGCTGGATTCCGCCGACACACCAAAGCTTTGTGGCCCTCCTGACCACAGTGATGGCAAGGGCCCGACCAGGAACACTCACAAGCGTGATGACAATTGCCACACTTGAAACATATCATGCCCTACCTCAAAACTGGACGAAGAATGGGTGCACCTGCTGAAGGTCGATAAGTGACTGAAGACTACGGCTTCTTGAACTTAGGCTTGAAGGAATGCTGAGGGACTTTGAACTTCTTAGAAGCGGGCCTCTGCACAGACCCAACTCCCCCACCAAAAACCCCTCTTCTAACTGCTACTAGAGCCACCATGAACCGCAGCATCTACTGGACCTTGCAACTCCTCACTGAGCTGCATCTCTATCTCCATGCCCCTGGCCTGCTCTACCAGGGCACTAAAGTCGTGCAACTCCAAAGCTCCCAGCACTTGACGATACTCAGGTTTAAGCCTCCTGCGAAACCTCTTTGCTTTTTCCATACCATTAGTGGCCACAGTCGGAAGGAAGTGAATTAGGTTATTAAAACCCGCTTCATATTCTGACACTGACATCTTGCCCTGCTTATAGCTATTCAAAGAGACCTCCATCCTCTCTACAAAAGAATCCGGATAAAACGTCCACCTAAAGTGCTCAACAATTAACTACCAGGTAGTCGGTCTATGGGCAGCAGTTCTAGCTGATAGGACTCCTTTCCACCAGACATCTCCCTGCCCCTTCAGTTGCAAGCATGGGTAAAAAAACCGGCCAGTAACCGGTTTACCGGTCGGAGCCGGGGAAAAAAATACCGGTCGAAATTTTTAAAATTCAATTTTGAATTCTTGAGTCCATAATGTCCTTCCCTAGTTGGTTTAGGCATTCTTATGCTAGATTATGTATTGAAACATTAGTTTTTAGTATATTTAGCACTATTAAAACATAAAGGATGACTTTTTATGTATAACTTGAAACACTTTCTCATTAATTGGATTGCATGCAGCTATGAGAGAATTGGATTGCATCATTATTTGCTCAGGATTGGATTGATTATTTAATCCTATACTTTCAAATCATTTAGTGACGCGATATGATTAATAAGAGATACAAAAAAGTATTTGCTAATAGTTTGTTCAGCGACACAAGTTTCATATGTATGATTACTAGTATCAATATACTGGAATTTGTTTCGCCAAGACTGGCCGACCAAGTCTAACTTTTATATTTTTGCTAAAAATACTAGCTCCTAAGGGTAGCTCATGTAACTAGAAAGCTATCCTTTTAGGAGGTGGAGTCATGAAAGAAGCAAGAAAACAATTAATATACGCCTTTGAAAAATATAAGATAGTTAAGAATTCAAATGGACCTAATATTTTCAACTAGAGTAAATTGCATTCGAGTTCCCTAAACTTGTGCAGTTGTCTCACTCAACACCCTGAACTTGCATTGTACTTTGCCGCCCCCTAAACTTGATCATGTTTGCACCATTGATCAATCAAACATTTAGGTAATTTCACAACCATTGGCCATTGCTCCAATGCAATTTACTCTTTCAATTGTGTCTGTGCAAGAGCATACTACTCATCATTTTGAAAAAAATCATGTATGCCTGTGTATTTAGAATATATGCAGTATTTTATTTGGTCTATTGTCATTCCATTAGGCAGCCTTTCAATTCATCAGGGACAGACAATAGTTGCTTTGGGAACGTTTGAATCTATACTTAATTTTTCCATCCTAGGAAAGGGCAAACTAGCCTAGTTAAGCTCTTGCTTGGAAAATCAAGTTTTTTTGGTTTTTCGATTTTTTTGCGGTTTTTCGATTCTGATCGACGTGTCGGTGCAGTCACCGGTCCGTAAAAACCATATTTAAATTTTGAAATTCAAATTCATCCCAGTTTTTTTAATTTTCCGGTAACCGGCCAGTAACCGGTACCGGCCGTCGGCCGGGAAACTCCCCAGAACCGAGATTTCGATCCCTGGTTGGAAGGCCACAAACTGAGCGCTCAACTCTGAAGTCATCCCCAGTGCTGCAAAGTGCCTCTTCATATGATGTAGCTAGTTTGCAACATCAACAGGTGTGCCCATTCCATCGAAGGTGTCCAATCTCAAAGCGTTCCACTGATGAAGCCCCATAGCCACAACGGGGACTACAAGCAGAGCGACCACGAGGCGGCGGCGAGAGCAATGCGCGAGGAATGCGAGGTTGAGCATGGCTCCCCTTAACCTCCCCATACTGAATTGCTGAAGAAACTTCTTCTGACGCTGCAGGACTGCCCTCTCCAGCCACAGATTCTTGGACCTCAGGCGGTGGCGTCACTTGGCCTCAACAGGCACCTTGCCGACCACGACCTTTTCCCTTGGCATAGCTAAACACCACAAACACAAACAACCAACCATCAGGCACACAATTCAACTAATAACTAAATTATAAGAAAAACTATAACATTTAATGGAAGCGTATATGCAATGCAATAGTCCCAAAAACCCACCTACTGTGCATAGTGTGTCAGGATTAAAAAAATTCTAATACCACGGACCTGTAGCCCGCTCTGATACCAATTGTAACACCCCAGCCCAGCACGAGCCTGGAATGTTATTAAAACAGCATAGTAGAATTTAAAACTTAAGATAACAATTTTAAAAACCTAAGTCATTACACTAAATTTCGACAGCACCTCCTTTGTATAGTTTAGCCATACAAGAGATCATGTCAATTAACAATAACATAACAGTGATTTTAAAACATCCAACTTGCATCATGAACATAAATGACTTCAAAATACCATAATTAACTTTATTACAAAATATCGAAAGCATGAAGGCATATCCAATAAAAACATCCTAGAAGTTTACTCAAATATGATATTAGGGTCTGAGTTTATTCATTCATAGAGGTTCGTGGAAGTGTGCACAAATCAAATCACTAGCCCATCCCTTGCATGACGACCACACAAGAAGTACCTAAAATAAAAACAAGCAACAAGGGTGAGTCTATGACTCAGCAACTGATAACAACTCAATAACACAGTTTGCGACATGTTCACCATCAATCATTCACATTAAACATCTGAAAAACAGTTCATATGCTTTATGCAATGCAAATATCAATAGAATGCATCTTTTCTTTTCTCTTTGCATATACCGGTAATGCGGAGTATGCATCTGTCGATGCATACCCATGCCTATGCCTTCTAGCACAAGGACCATAAGTCTACACTCCATGAGTTTAGGGACCATAAGCCCGTACAAGCATGACAGGGACCTCAAAAATCAATGCTTGGCCTCCACAAGGCCAAGTCTCAAAGAAATAAGCATGATGCACATGAGTCATCTCAACTATCCAACTTAAGCATGTAACAGCTCAATGGTGATATTCACAAGTAAAGATCCAACATAAACATGTAACAATTCAGCGGTGTTATTCACGAGTAAAGATATAATCACAGTACAAAATTCAAGCATTCTCTGCAATAATGCTACCGACTAATTTCACTTGTCTCAACCGTGCAAAGTTTGATGACGTGAAGAGGGTGCTGCCCCCGGAACCACACCACTACCTGAATATTTTTTAACAACCTTAATAAGAGAGTGATTTGGGATATAACATTTCTAGAAACAAATATTTAACAAGCTACGCTCTCTAACACAGCCCAAAACATCAACTCCCATAAACAGCAAACTGTCCCAGAACGGGACAGTCCCCTTCTAAAAATCATAACTTTATGTAGGATTAACAAAATTTAGTGATCTTTAATCCCCTAGAAAGCTTACAAAATTGCCCACAAAAACCTACTTGGCAAGGTTCCCAGATTTTGCCTTCGTCTACCCCTACTAAACAGATTACTCAACCTATTAAATCTCTTCAGAGGTTCTGGATAGCGAGACTAAAACTTCTGTAACTCTAGTGTAGACATCCAAAAAAAATGATCTTTATCTCTCTGGAAATCCTATAAAAATATCTACAACTTTCATGTTGGTGCAATCCTCAAAACAGTTCCTCATCTAATTCCTATTAAACAATTGCTACGATCTGTTAGAATCCCGACAGAAACCTAGAGCAGCAACAATGCAAAATTCATAACTCGAGATCCCCAACTCCAAATTGAGTGATCCATGATTATATAGAGAGCTAGCGACGATACTTACAACTATCTAGGAGACACCCTGGTCAAAATCCGTCGTTAACTACCCCGAAACAGACGATCTCTACAGACTACCATAATCAATCTACTACCGATATCGCCTAATCACGAAAATTATACACCAATCTACTGGGATTGGGAGGGTTACACTTGGAGGCGTACTAGCCCGCTGAGTTCCCAACAATGTGCTCCTCCCTCTCTTCTTCTCCTCGCTCAACCGGCCACCAATGAGGGAAGTGGCGGCACCGGGAGACGACGGCGCGGGGGAGGTGGAGCAGCAGGAACCCTCGGTTGGGGTGGGGGAGGCGCAACACCAGGGAGGGGGGAGACGGCGGCGGCCTGGTGGGGAGGGGTGGAGGAGGCGGCGGCCTGGTGGGGGGAAGGGGAGGGGCGGCTGAGTGGGGAAAAGGGGAGGGGTGGCTAGGGTTTGGGGGGGTGGCTCCCCCCTTGGGCCTCCTGGGCCGCGGCCCAAGGCCCAGGTTGGCGGGGCTTCGCGGAAATCCCCCTCGAAATCTCTGAAATTTCTATTTTCTATTTGATTCTTTCTCCCGAATCCGCTTCTATTTGCCCGAATAAATTTCGGGGTATTACACCTGGATCCATCTTATTTGGTCCACCTGTTACTGACACAAATTACCTCAAGCTTCCAAATAAGAAGGTTCTTTTTGGTGGAAAGATGTCTTGCGGCTGCATGTGAAATTTAGAGAAATAGCAAATTGCTCAATAGTTTCTGGTAATACGACTCTCTTCTGGCATGATATTTGGAATAACAAGCTGATGTTGTACTTGTTTTCGAGATTGTATTATTTTGCAAAGGATAGAGATTCCTCAGTTAGCAGTTACATCTATGTCCATGAGATCTCCCAACTCTACAATATTCCTTTCACTGTTCAAGCTTATCAGGAATATCACCAGGTAAAATTTTGATGTTTGATGGTGCAGATTTATCTTTCCACAGATGCCAATGATGTCTGGACTTACATTTGGGGAAATAACACTTATTCTTCTCAGAAATATTACAGATTATTCTTTCAACATCTCCAAGCACCGCGCTCCTTCTTATGGATTTTGAAGAGCAAATGCATCATGAAACACAAAGTCTTTGCTCGGCTTTTGCTCTCAGATCGCTTTAATACTAAAAATGTGCTGCAAAGAAGACATATTACTATTCAAGATAATCACAATTACATACTTTGTTGTGATCGAGTAGAAGAGACCTGGACTCACCTCTTTTTTTCTTCATTTAGCAAGACCTACTAGCATTACCTAAATATCATTTGGCAGAGGGAATCAGATCCCCTTTCATTTATTAATATATTTCAATCGGGGCCTTCCCTACAGTTTTCTTCAAAAAAAAATTCAAAGAGAAGGTTATGAGGATTCATCTATATCCCTTTCTTTCGTTAATTCTTTTTCTTTATTATTTTTTTCGTTCTTGTGTGATTGATCTCGTGATTGCAATTGTAGTGTTATTAATTTCTTACCAACGAGACAGCTAATATCCAACAATAAATTTCATACTGATATCATAATTCTATTTATGTGAAATCTTTCTACCTTTGCGATATATATCACTTTTAATTACTCTCTTGAGGTGTAATGGTAGACACATGAGGTTGTGAACCCATCGACCCTACTTGAAGTCTCACTACTACCTTAAATTTGAAATGTTCGAAAAAAATTATTATCCCATCGCATCTAAAACATATATACACCTTCCAAAATCATCGATCCAAGCTAGGATAAAGGGTCCTGGAGCGGTATAGTGCTCTCGAGTTGTCAGTCCATGTTCGCTCCTTCTAGCTTAAAAGTAGAACTGCTGACCACATCAGTCATTTCCATCTCTCCGATTCAGTTTTTAGTGGACGTGACAGCTGCACGCGTACGGTATGTACACGTACACCGAAAGTTGGGTTAACACGCACTTGAAATCTTGTTCAGTTCTCTCTATGTATACAGCCTCACACCCACATGTTGTTGGCCTTTTCTTTCACTCCCAAGTCCCAACCATCTTTGTTTCACCTTTACCTGCATATTGCGGTCTATCCAACCGGAATATAGCCTTCCATGGACAGGGCAAAGGCCTCCACGTCTATAAACGGCCAAAAATGTTGCGAAGTCTTAGCATGCTTGCCATGGCTATCCCACTAACTAGCTCGTCAGTAACTTTTGAAGTGTAAAATTAACTCTCCATGAGAAAACAGAAGTCAAACAGACATGCCATGATTATGCCACTAACTAGCTCCAATCAGTACGGCACCGAGGTTATCTACCTGAAAACCAGTGTGTGATCCTCATCACCAACTGCATGTTAGGTGCTTGTTTTTTTCTGAGGACCATGTTAATTGTAGATTTTTCGTGATTTATTCCGACGACCTCTAAGTTAGATGATTGTCACATAGTTGCACTAACCAATTATCCACTCTCAATATTTTTTACTGGCCAGGTAGCTAGCGCTTGTTGCCTAGCTATATATATGTTGTGCTGACACAGAGCCAAGAAAGAATCGCAGAGGCACACTTTGTGCTTGTGTTCTGAACCTAGCTCTTGCATTATTCTTCGAGTGGAGTATCCTTTAGATTGGCAAACTTATGGAAGCTGCAGCATCACCTCTTCTTCCTGCTCGGAAGGATCTTATTCTTGCCTTGCTGCTCCTCATTGGCTCGCTGGCTCGACCTGCTTCGTCTGGTGAGTCCATGAAAGAGACCATGCATGAATGAGCTTCTAGTTTTTTTTAGGTGAATGAGCTTCTAGTTAATTAGTTCAGTGAGCAATTGGGGCCCCGGCTTGGCTAACGCTTGATTAATTTGCTGTTGCATGCATGCAGATGGAGTGCGCTATGATTATAGAGCTTACACTGAGGTACGCTATTGATTAATTTACTCTCTCTCTCTCTCTCTGTAGGTTCAACTGCCCTTTTTCTTTCTTTTCAGTGCAAATCTCATCCTGAACCACCTCTCTACAATGGTGGCATACTGCGTTGGGCGAGCAAAGTAACAGACTTCCGAGCAGAGGATGAAGGCAACTACTCGCCAGCATTTGTGCTGTACAATATGTCAGCAGCAACAATATACAGCTTCTCTTGTAAGTAACTCAACTCAATATTTATCCTTAGTTTCACTAGTTCGGTAGAAATCTTTCAAGCTAGTTAATTCGGTAAATAGTTTTTGGACCATAGAGAAAAAAGGTGCTAGCGAAGAAAAGGCAAAGGAACTGAATACAAACTGAATCCATAGAAATTTTGAAATAAATGAATGGCCAAAGGCCAAAAAAAAAAACTGAAAGTGGTCTAGGATGAATATCTACCTGAAGTGTACTATAGGATACATTCAAATACTGTTTTGAAGGGAAAGACAGTATTCCCTCTATTCCAAGCACCCATCATTTCGTTTTTTTCCTTCTTTTTGTTTATGACACAGAACAACCTTGATCCTAAAAAAGGGGATAAAACCACAGCTCAAGTGATAGTTTCACTCAACCCCATTTCCGAAAATAATTTGTTTTAGAGAAACCCAGGTAAAAGGTCTGTTCAAAGTTGTGGATCCCACATGTAAGCCACTCATCCGTTCCTGCAAAAAAAAAGGAAGTAAAATTGTAACATAGAACTGGAGTATTATTCAACCCAGGTAAAAATCATTGGGAATAACTGTAGTTTACTCTAAATTAAAATTCCTGTAAAATTCTGATCCTCCGAAACTTCTACATGCCCTCTCAAATATTCTGAACACCCTGTACATTGGGATGCTTGAATTTTACGATAAATTTGTAGGAATTTTACTAAAAAAATACAGTTCAATTTCTATAATACTCTTATAAAATTCCCGCGTTGCAAACCGTGACTAATCCTAGGAAGCAATGGAACCAACCAGTCAGGCCGTCGAAAGCATAAAGCCAAGAGCGCGCAGCCAGCAAACACGGAGAAAAACGATTAGAAATCAACAGGACCCACCCTGAGCCAGCGACCGGCGTTTATCTCCCAGCCGGCGGTAACAATTTGGCAACGCAAGCAGCAAAGGTGGATCCGCGTGCGGTACTGCACCACGCATGTTCGCGTAGGGCCGTGGTGGGGCAAGATTCGCGCGAGGTGCCCGCGGACGAGAGAAAACGGAGAGGGCGGGAGCAGAAACGGCCTGGTCATATGAGGTATATTAACCAGCGGCCGTTCCAGAAGGCGCCGCTCGTTCCCGCCCAAAATGCGCCGTGTGCCCGTGTCCTGTGCTGCAAACATGGATGGGGCCTCGTCTCGTCAGTGGACCACCCATTAACTCCATAGGACGCGTGTGAGGCACCCCGATCGAGGTATTACACCTTGTGGCGATATGTATGACTGACCATGCAGGCGCAGCAAGCGGAAGCTGAATTGGCTAGGCCTGATCAGATTGGACAAACAAGCTGCAGCATGCTCATGTCTTTTTGGCAACTTTTGCTTTAAAGTTGTTGGGTTAAGCTACCGGTGTATAGCCCACTACTAGTTGAAACAAACAGAACAAAACAAGATGGATTGTATTTTTTTCTTTAATCATATCACGCTTTAGACTCTTCCGAGTTCTTCTAAGCAAAACCAGTCAAAGTCCAACAATTTCACTCGAGATATTGACTATAAATTTTTGTAAAACCAACGCAACATTTCATTCGAAATTTTGGTGACGTACATTCATTCGGAAGTATAACAAAATTTGTTCAATGCTTGATTAACAAAATTTGTTCAATGCTTGATTGATTTGTCTAGGCTGGGTGAAAATCGATGGGCCAGCTACTGCTCATGTCAAGGCAAGGATATTAACACTAGAAAATGCAGTATCTCAATGCCTCGGCACAGCTCTGGTGCGAAACGACTGCTGGTCCTTTCTCAAGGGTGGTTTCACCCTCAACTCCGCGTCACAAACCTCGGTCCTCTATTTTCAGGTGTGACTTGCCCCATGTACGAATGGTTTCATTTGTTGCAGATTTTTTTTTTTGGAACGAAATGGAGAGTGGGCTTGTGCACATTCAATTACTGAAACGCTAACATCGGCGTCAGTACCGGGACAATTACGTCAGAGAAGGCACATAACATTGGCAAATGCTTGAAAGTTAAAAATTAGTAAGTTCAATTTTGACTTGATAATTACTCATGTAGTTTGTTTTCTTATTTACTGCAGACTGCAAGCCCAAATGCTTCCACAATCTCAATCAGAAGCGCCTCCCTGCAGCCATTTTCACCTGAACAATGGAATCAACACAGGGGGGATCGCATACAATTGGTAGTGCTATGAAACTTCGTCCCCCTTAAATATGTGCAACTGCAGATAAAAATCATCTTGTCTACTGTGGAACTAATGGTAGCATTTGCCTTCGACGTCAGAATCGGAAACGTTTCGTTAACATCCACGTCTCAGACAGCAACGGGAGCCGCGTCGTTGGGGCTAAAGTCGCGGTGCGTCAGATCACCAGAGATTTCCCCTTCGGTTCTGCCATCAGCAGGACAATCCTTGGAAACAAGCCTTATCAGGTTACTAACCTTTTTTTTTCTTCTAAAAAATGAATATAGCATACATTTCTGTTGTGGTACCAGTTCAGTTCAGAAATTGACCTACAATGCTCATTCATTATATTTTGTTCAAATCAATAGCGCGGCAGCTGTCATGTTGCTGAATTGCTCCGTATTATTGTTGCATTGCAGGAATGGTTCAACAAGAGGTTCAACGCAGCGGTGTTCGAGAACGAGCTCAAGTGGTACGCGACGGAGCCTTACCCGGGGAAGGAGGAATACGCCCTCGCCGACCAGCTCCTGCAGTTCGTGCAGTCCAACGATGCGATCGCGCGTGGGCACAACATCTTCTGGGAAGACCCCAAGTACACCCCTGCCTGGGTGAAGAACCTCACCGGCGCACAGCTCCGAGCCGCGGTGGCCGGCCGCATCGAGAGCCTGCTGTCTCGGTACAAGGGCGACTTCGTGCACTGGGACGTGAGCAACGAGATGTTGCATTTCGACTTCTACGAGAACCGGCTCGGCGGCAACACGACGGTGGAGTTCTTCAACACGGCCAAGAGAGCTGACCCGCTGGCCACGCTGTTCCTCAACGACTTCAACGTCATCGAGGTGTGCGACGACCTTAGCTCCAGCGCTGACTCCTACGTCTCGCGGCTGAGGCAGCTCGCCGACGGCGGGGTCACCTTCGAGGGGATCGGGCTGGAGGGGCACTTTGGCAAGCCAAACATTCCCTACGTGCGCGCCGTGCTGGATAAGTTGGGGACTCTGCGGCTTCCCATTTGGCTGACAGAGATCGACATCAGCAGCTCCTTTGATCAGAACACTCAGGTAGTAAGCTGTTTCTAATCTTCCCTTCTCTTCCATGGTTGTAAGACTTAGGCTCTTGCCCAAGATCATATTTGGCCATACAATTCAGGGACAGAATTTTATGATTATATCATTATTACCTTTGAATATTAACAAATGTTCGTTTGCTAAATTTACAAATTGGACGAACAACATATATAGCACAAGATTTTTTTTTTTGCATTAGATAACTACACAAACACTAAATTATATAGTTACATACTTACATGGATATTGGATAGTTCAGTTAAACTTTACTGTCACAGCCTAATTTTCTAGCATCATTGGAGGTGTTAATTGCTAAACACTATCATTTAATATCTTCTTGCAGGCTGCATACTTGGAAGAGGTGCTCCGAGAAGGATTTGCCCATCCATCCGTGGATGGCATAATGCTGTGGACCGCAATGGATGCCAATGCAAGCTGCTACCAGATGTGCCTCACGAACCAGAATTTTACCAACCTTCCTGCAGGAGATGTGGTCGATAAGCTCCTGGGAGAATGGCAAACCAAGGAAGTCCTTGGAGCAACCAACGATCGCGGTTCGTTTAATTTCAGTGCATTTTTGGGCGAATACAAGCTATCTGTTACTTATCTGAATTCGTCTGCTGAGGGCACCTTTTCATTAGCTCATAGTGACGATACTAAGCATATCAGCATCCGTTTATCACCTTAATGAGAGGAAAGTGAAACATATCTGAGAGAACTCGTGTGTGCTGAAAGCATGTGTTTTTCACTGTGTTTTCGATTGCTTGTATATTTATTTGGGTTGAGGCATTTGTTAGTGATATGCCCTAGAGGCAACATAGAGATAATTGTATCGCTTCTGTGTTTATGAATTTTTGAATAATATGCTATTTTGCCCCTTAAATGAAATATAATTTATTGTAGGACCGCAAAAGCGACTAGGGGGAAAATAGGCACTTTCTCGACTTTTTCGCCTTAATCAAATTCAACACGAACTTTTCTCATTTAGCTATGAAAGCTAAGAAAATCAGTACACGCACAGAAGAAGACTTGTGCTGAATTCGATAACCCCCTTAACCACACGACATAAATGTGGAGAATTGATCTCGAGAGGTCGGTTCGACACACGGCGTCGGCCGGCAGACAATCGCGGTCCGATCATTGAAATCGGTTCGACCGTAGTTAAAGGCGGTTCGAAAGTGGCGGTCGATCATGTTGATAAACCGGTCGGACCGATTTAGTCCAGAACCGAAACACAATGCTCAAATCCAAAACGAAATTTGGTCCAACTTTTGATTCAACCAATGAAACTTGACCAATTTTGGAGCACACCTCCTTAAGGATATCTAAGACCTATTTCTAGCGACGATCGTTCAGATCCACTTCGTAGAAACGATCTCTTAAGGTTTTACCAAAGAAGTGCATAAACCCTAGAAATATGAAAAACTTGATCCAACTCTTGCTTGTGGAGGATTGATGATCTAGATGATTCTATGAGTATTTCCACACATCAAAGCAAGGTAAAATCGGTCAAGAGACCAACCAAAATCAACCGGATCAAGGAAGCACCAAAATCAACAAAAGAGGGAAGAACACAAGAGAGACTTCACCCTTGAGCAAACATCAATGGATTGATTGATCCAACAAGATGCTTACAAAGCCACTCTCTCAAGGAGGACAAGAGCTCAACAAAGAGCACACACAATCTCTCCAACCCTAGCTTCTCCTCTCCAAACCCTAGAAAAAGGTGGAGGGGTCCAAATGAGTGCTTCAAAGTGCTTCGGGGTTTTACATCTCCCCCCTTTCTATTTATAGGAGAGGCTAGGGTTTCACACATAGGACCCACACACACATAGGACCCACTCACACACATCTGTTGAAGAAATCGCCTGCTTCACCACGTGTAGGTTGATCAGCGGCTCTCATCACGTCGCCAAGTCTCTCCCGTCCGAATCCCATCGGAACCTTCCAAAGCCTTGCACCGACTTCCGCACCGCCTGATCCAACCAGCTGCACCGAACTACCCGTTCGATCCATCTTGCCCATTCTGCACCATGCTTGAGTCACACGACCTCACCCGGCATCCATGATCGTTCTAGACCTCAGCTCTCCAAGCGTAGTCCCGATCCACCTCACCGTTGACGTCGTTGACCTGCAAGCCACCTGCACAGCAATAGACAAACAAATCGTCTCCGGGAACAAGTTCTTCACAACTTGACCCACGTTAGTTCAACAATGCAATATGCAACAATAAAGCATTGAAATTCATACAATAAACACAATCAAAACACATCAATGCCAAGAAGGCTAACCTCCAAGTGATCGGCGGTCTGACCGCCCCACACAGCCGGTCCGACCGATTCCATAACGGTGGTCGGACCGCCCGAAATGACTTAGCCAAATTTTCATCTTGAAAATCCGAAACCTTCTGGAATTTTCAAATGAATAGAACTTTTGACTGAGAGCTCCAAAAATGATATGACCACATCCAGAGACTCCCCTCACTTGCCTACACATCCTATTTTGGCTCAGCTCCAAAAACCATTTTGAACCAAGACCGGTCGGACCGGCCATCACTGTCGGTTGGACCTCCCCACGCGCGGTCTGACCGCCAATGCCACCGGTCAGACCGCCTGTGGTCTGACAGACTGAAGCAAACCCCGAAAACGCGAGAAATTGTAAACCAACAAAGCCATTGCCAATTGACTCATCATCCTAAGATCATGCACATATCCTCACGATATCCACAATCTCCCCCTTGATGAACACATTGGTAATTTCTCAGAAAATGTAGTTTTTCGGTTTGAAAAGTAAAAAAATCACTGTTTTCGCATAAAGGCACAACTTGGTCCATAAGCAAGAAAAAGCCTAGGAAACGACCAAGCTGGCTTCATAATAGTATAAGCAAGTGAGATAAGGCAATGAAAGCACAAAAGGATTCAATTTCCAGAAAGTAGCCAAAAATCCCACTTAGGTCCATATGAAAGACAAATGTTCTATTTGACCTTTGATCATTGTGAGTCTTCTTCAATTGCAAATATAATCAGAAAAAGGCAATAAAACCAAGAGACTCAACTCACTATGATCACAAATTTTCAAAAGGTTCATATTTTTTTTTGTATGAGTTCTTTTATATGAAACCAAAAGCTCCAAAACAACATTTTTCTTCTCAATCTTTCTCCCCCTTTGACAAAGAATTCATCAAGATGCATGGGAAAAGAAAGAGTATGAAGGAATGACTTTATTTTTGAACTTTAGTAAAAAGGAGCCATACAGTACAAGAATTATACCAAGCCATATTAAGTGAAGAAGCTATGTTCAATCATGGCAAAACATATACTGCAAAGCTAAGATCAAAATAGTAGTAATCTGAGATTAAAGAAATTAATACCATGAAAGGTTGCTCAATATCATAGTTTCACTAAAAGCAACCAAAAATGAGTCAAGCCATGTCTATAAGTAAAAAGAGACTCAAAACTGGAACTGAGCCATTTTGAGCATTGAGAGTTCAAATATGAAGCAATTTATTCAAGCACTTAGCATTTTGAGTATTTTCCTAAAAATGGATTTTTTTCCATTGTGCTAGATCTCAAGCCTTTCCGCGACCATCTCAAGCAAGAAGCTTAAAAGAGTGGTCTAGGTCATCCAAAACTCCCCCTGAGTTCATGCCTAGTGCAATGGCAAGTAGTCTCATGAGAAAGGATTGGTGAGATCAGTTTTTTCGCACAGAAAATCTCATTCTTCATTTGCTTGACTTAAGAAATTAAAAAGCTCATTTTACATCTCAAAATAAGTTCCAGACTCAATTTAACCTATAAGACATGGCAAGAATCATAAGAGGATCACTAGAGCAAAACTAGTCACAAGATCCAACAAGACATGATATGATTCAATTTGCTCACAGATATAAAGCTAGCAAGGCAAAAGCTAAGCTAAACAAGAAGAGCCATAAAAGAAGTCTAGCTGACTATCACTAGACATGACAAGGTATAGAGTATGAAAACAAGCCATACAAAGATAATAATCTAAGCTCCACAAATTTTATTATGCAACGCAAGATTTTTGAAATGAAAATGCATTATGATACAATGAATGCAAAAAGAGCAAATTCCCCTCAAAACATCCATGCCTCAGTACTGGGGTTAGAGATAAACGATCTAGGAGTCCAGTACTGAGACGCACGATGCCTGGGAATAGCAGAAGAAGCAGCAATAAAATGATTAGGAACAAAAGTATAAGAATGCACACGAGAACCACCTGAACCTCTCCAAAATGATCTACCAAAAGATCGATACTCCCCCTGTCTAGGTGCTACCCGTGGTCTCTCCTCACGATATCCTAAACCAAAATGCTGCCTAGACCCACCAAAAGTGTCAACAAAGTTCTCTACAAATCTAGGCCTATATGTGGTACTATAAACAGGCTGCCTAGCTCTAGAGACTACAGCTGGTGAAGGGACTCCTCTAATGGATCTCAAAACGCTCATTCTCTCTTTCCTCTCAATCTTTCCTCTCCAGAAGCAAAACTCAACAATGTGGCCCTCTTTCTTGCAGAAGGTGCAATGATACTTGACCTTTTGAGGGGTCTGAACTGGAGAAACAGAAGCATCTTTCTTGCCAGAAAGAGTTTGAGCAAAACCTGCAGCTTTGAAAACAACCTTGGAAGTCTTAGGAGGTTCTTGCTCAAACAGACCACTTTTCACAACTCTTGTAATCTTAGGTGAGTGATTCTTGGAAAGCTCTAGGGAATTAAAACCTAGGCCACTATTCTTCTTACTCACTTTAGATTGATCAAGAATCATATTGAGTTTCTTTTTCCACCAGAAAACTTCTCAAGAGTCAATTTGAGGTAATCATTCTCTTTTGCCAAAACTCCACATTTAGAGCACTTTCTAGAATTGATTGCCTCATCATGTTTGCTCTTAAGAAGAGCCACTTCCACTTTTAAAGCCTCACAAGAGACACAATAGGACTCCCCAATACTATTCAACTGCTCCTTAAATTTGACTCTAAAAGCCTCTTGTATCTTACCAACAACAGTTTCAACTTCAGCATGCAACATACAAGAGGAAGAATCAATGACTTTCTTGGAAGCAGTAAGAGACATGGATTTTTCAATTTTAGCTTTCTCCTCTAGAGTCTTGTTTAAAGCTTCAATCTCAATAGTAAGCTTAGGACAATTTTCACAAGAAGTAGCTCTAGAGCACACAACTATTTCTGTCATCTCTTGTATTTTAATCCTATTTTTCTTACAATGAGAGCAAGTGTGACTAGCATCAAATTTTTGCAATTATTTCAAGGAGCTATCCAATTTTAATTCAAGCAAAGCACAATTTGAGCAAGTTAAAGGAATAGCATCTAATGTGGTCACATCAAGCGAAATGGCATCTATGCAAACAGAACTAGACTTGAGAGATTCTAGTTCAACAAGAGCATCTTTTAATTGATTTTCAACAGAGGAATGAGCAGAATTTAAGCTTGTCAACTCATTAAGCAAGCTAGAGCATGAATCACAAAAATCATCAGGACTAATAGATTTGAGCATAACAACTTCTAGGTTCAAGTTATCGATCATAGTGTCCTGTTTCTTAATCATTTTAGCTTGCTTATGCAGTTTTTGTTCAGCAAGCACCAAAGCCCTTTTCATATCAGGAAGTGAAGGGCATACCTCATCGGGATCACTAAAAGGATCCTCGTTGTTGGAGGAATCGCTGTCGTGGTTGTTCTTGGCCATGAAACACATGCCCGTGAAATCACGAGCCTTCTTCTTGCCACGGGAGTCACTTTTGTCATCCTCCACCTCCGAGTCCACATCGCTCATGCGATAGTTTGTCTTCTTGTAAGCTCTCGTGAATTTGGTGGAAAGGAGGGCTAAACTATTTTCAAGTAGTCTCTCAAGTTGCTCATCACTCAAGGAATGCAAAGCTGATAAAGAAAAGCCAGATGAGCTACAATCCAAAGACTCAGATGAACTACCCTTAGATTTGTTGACCACTAAAGCCATCGGATCTGTCTTGGGGAGACGCGAGATAAAATCAATCTCGTTGCGTCTTCAACCTCGAGTAAAGCTTATCCATGGTAAGCTCACTCATGACAGTGTTGTCATTGATGGCAGTGATCTTCATCCCCCAGACCTTCACATCAAGTGCACCCAAAAGCTGGCGTGCATTTTCTGACTCAGTGAAAACAAGGTCAGCAGCGCGGAGATCATGAAGTATCTTAGAAAATCTTCCCCACAGCTCGTCTAAAGACTCACCAGGTTTTTGCTCGATCTTAGAGTATATTTTCTTGAGCTGATTCTGTCTCACTTCCTTGATCGCAGTGGAACCATCGTGATAATCACAGAGAGTCCGCCAGATCTCAAATGAGCAACACGCTCAAACTCGGATCGACTAAGACCTTGAATGAGAAAATTTCGAGCCTTGCTGTTGGCCTCCACATCTGGAGTGATCATATTGTCATCGGCTGGTACGACATAATGGTTTTTCACCTTAAGCCAAATTGCGTGCCCTTGAGCCTCGATGTAGGCCTGCATTCGGGCCTTCCAATAAGCAAAATCAACTCCATCAAAAACATATGGCCTGATTGAATACCTGTCAGTCGCCATGGCTCCAAAGACCGGTTAAGATCTATGAGAAGAGCTAAACGGCTCTGATACCACTTGTAGGACCGCAAAGCGACTAGGGGGGTGAATAGGCGCTTCTTGACTTTTTCGCCTTAATCAAATTCAACATGAACTTTTCTCCTTTAGCTATGAAACCTAAGAAGATCAGTACACGCACAGAGGAAGCCTTGTGTTGAATTCGATAACCCCCTTAACCACACGACACAAATATGGAGAATTGATCTCACTTGGCTGGTCTGGACACGGGCGGTCTGACCGGCAGACAACTGGCGGTCCGACCGCTGGGAATCGGTTCGACCGGCCGTTAAAGGGCGGTCTGAAAGCTGGCGGTCTGACCGCCGTTGATAAACCGGTCGGACCGATTTAGTCCAGAACCGAAACACAATGCCCAAATACAAAACGAAATTTGGTCCAACTTTTGATTCAACCAATGAAACTTGACCAAATTTGGAGCACACCTCCTTAAGGATATCTAAGACCTATTTCTAGCGACGATCGTTCAGATCCACTTCGTAGAAACGATCTCTTAAGGTTTTACCAAAGAAGTGCACAAACCCTAGAAATATGAAAAACTTGATCCAACTCTTGCTTGTGGGGGATTGATGATCTAGATGATTCTAGGAGTATTTCCACACATCAAAGCAAGGTAAAATCGGTCAAGAGACCAACCAAAATCAACCGGATCAAGGAAGCACCAAAATCAACAAAAGAGGGAAGAACACAAGAGAGACTTCACCCTTGAGCAAACATCAATGGATTGATTGATCCAACAAGATGCTTACAAAGCCACTCCCTCAAGGAGGACAAGAGCTCAACAAAGAGCACACACAATCTCTCCAACCCTAGCTTCTCCTCTCCTCTCCTCTCCAAACCCTAGAAAAAGGTGGAGGTGATACGGGGGATGCCCGATCTTCTCGGTGAGGAACCGTGGATAACTGATGCGAAGTAGACGATGTCGCTAGCTGAACACTCGCGCTAATGCACGAACCCTCAACTCTTTGGAATACGCCCAAAACACACCGGATAGTTGATCGTCGCGAGGCCACGAACGACGAGCGCCAAGTCCCCAATTCCCAATGGAACGACGGCTTGACCTTGAATTGCAGAACGAACCAATGGATCTCCTAGTCCTCTCTCAAAGTCCTCGCATGAACTCTGGTTTCGAAAGAACAAGCAATAGCTATGTTTCTATTCTTATGCATAAACTGGTCTGAGGTTACAATAGGTGTCTAACCCTCAATATATAGTGCCCTTTCTCCTCCTCATGGCTGGCTAAGAGGCCCTACTCCTACTCTAATTCGGAATTAGAACTCCTACTCCAATTCCGACTCAATCTAAAACAAAAAGGAAACTCTAATTTTACAACCATTATATTGTTTCGGTCATATCTTTTTACTCAGGATGAATTTTGGAGTGAGGCAGGATCCATTGGATCGGGCTTGAAGTTAGCTTTCTAACAAGGCCAAAAACACCTAAATCGGACTTCGTATGAGAAAGTTATGATCTTTTTACTCCAGACTGTCCTGCTGATTCCGAATCCGAATTGAATTCTGAGTTGATTCCGAGTTTGAATTCGGTTGGTCTTGTGGGAGATCTGAATTAGGCTTGAAAATTTTATCCAAAACTTGAGGTTTAAGTTCTTGGGCTTCTTCCCCTTTTGCTCTCCCAACACAAGGGCTTCTTTCCTCCTTGATCAGCTGCATGGGCTGCTTGACTTTCTCCTTCCCAACCGCTTTGACTTTCTTGTTCTTCATCGCTAGGCAACAAATATGGTTACCCTCCTCCTTGCGCTCCTCCATTACTTTGGCTCCGGTCTCCCTCTCGGTTCCAAAGACTTTAAGTTTATCAAACCTGAGAATGCATAAAGTATTGATTTTACGTAGTATCCAATTCTCATGGAAAACAAAAGGAAACTCATTAAGAAACAAATGCACCTGTTGTTTTAGAAGTTTAGTTCTTCCTTCATGAACAACCTCATAATTAGTAGAGATATCCTCATCATCCTCCCTTTCTTCAAGAAAAGCCGTCCTCGGCTTTTGATAGCCTGAAAATGTGATAGACAAAGGAAACAATGTATATGCATGGTATATGTATTTATCATCCGTTTTACAAACCCTTTGGTTTTGCAGATCAGGAATAGTATAACAATAGACATTAGATAGATGTGATGTATTCATCTCGACACGCCTTTTATCCACATTATTGCCCCTTCCATGAAATGATGTTGTCTTTGACTTTTGTAAGTATGTATCGAAATTATGAATGGACAGACAAAATCCATTTTCAAATGTAGACAAATGGCTCATATAATCATATTTCATCTTTACAACATCAGTTTTATATAATGTAGACAATAAAATTGTTTGTTTATTCCATTCTTCAATTGCACTACTCTGATTGTTTATACATGATTGTTCAACAAAAAATGACTGAGCAGGCTTTACAAATATGTCTAAACAGTAGACACTCATATTTAAACTCATCTCTAAGTGATCATGATAGTGTCCAAGCGATGGTTTGTTCCAAGCATGCATTTTCAATTCAGCAAGCTGATCACAAGTAATGCATATTCGAGAAACATGAAACGTGTTGTCTACACCAAAATTTCCAATCAAATTAAATTTATAAATGACGGTGTAGGTACTAGCTAGCGATTTCAAACACGCAATTTCAGATACTCTCTCAATCACACTAGATAGCTCTATGGGTTCATCGAACATGAGATAGCATAAAGATACATCAAGGGATATTCTACTAAGAACTTTATCATGAGTAATCAATTCCACATTACGTAAATTAAGCGTGTTAAATTCAGAACATAGAATATTCAAAGGAACACTAGAGTTCTCACACTTACGTACCTTTGCGTGATGAATATTGAATTCAACACCATTATTGTTACCTTTAGCGTCCTTCTCGTTTATTGTAGGTGTTGTAGGTATCAAATCATCATGACAAAACCACAGGGCAGCAAGCACTCCATCCCCAACCGTGGTTATCTCCTCGTCTTTTACTTCCAACGATGCCGGTTGTTGAACATTCAATTCCTCTTCTTTAATATCAACCTGCACAATGTGAGAAACAACACTCGAAGTAGCGAGTAAATCGTTAATTTCAGCAGTAACGTCACTTTGGCTATCATCTACTTCCCTCTTTTCTGTTGGTGTATCTCTCTCACACTCAATGGAGATGCTCTCAACCTCACATATGGTGGGATCACACAACTCACTCTCTTTATCATTCTTACTCAATTTGGCTTTGGCTATATGGCTCTCATTCTCACATGGGTTTGTATACATCGCATCCACCAAAGATTGTGGGTCGGTAACGGAGCAATCACGAGTAACCACAATCTCTTCATGAAGCAATGGAGCAATAGTACATGAAGCCGGAAAATCCCATGCTCGGTCTCCTTCTCTTGTGTCACACAAGTGGACTTCAAACTTTGTCGCAACCCTGTCAACTTTTCCACTAGGGAACGCTTGTAGTGGTAAGGTACAAAATGTGCACGCAAATGTTGTTTCATCTGCTCCCAAGTGATAATCGGCAATTCATGGCGCTCCATACGCATACGAACAAATCGCTCCCACCAATATGTGGCATAATCAACCAAACCATTGGACGCAAGTAAGAGCTTCCTCTCATTGGAATAGTTGTGCATCTGAAATATCTTATCAATTTCAAGCTCCCAATTAAGGTATTCCTCCACATCTGCACTACCTGAAAATATAGGGATAGGAAATTTGGGCTTAGTGACAAAATCCTTACGATGCACGTTGGGGTGGTTGAACATGGCGCGCAGCTCCAGGAAGTTGTTGTTGATGTCCGTACGTAGCTGCGTAACCTCCTCCCCGAGGTTGTTCAATTTATACCAAACGGCCCCAAGCTCATCGCGCACACCATTATCACGATCAAGAAGTTGCTTTTGTAGCATCTTGCGCAAGCGAGTATACTCCATCCATGTAACCGATAGATCCTCCTGATGACCTGACATGGCAACAACTCACAAATAGCAAATGCGATTATATCCTGGTTAGTAAAATAAAACAGCTCTCTCTACGCTCGCAACTCAATGTCATGAAAACAAGACAAACTTACCGTTCCAAAATGAATCAAGGACTGCAAAACGACACTTGTGATAGCGAACGACCTCAACCCGGTAATGTATGAGCGTAACCAAGAGCAAAGGTAGTACACGAACGGGTGTAGGTGGAGCTTGGTAAGGTATGTGTATAACCTATGCAAACTGAAATTCAAGTTGTTGTAAAGCTAAGTAATGATCCAAGCTAGATTCTTTTGCATATGTGCTGATCCAATGGGTTTAAGTGAAAAGGATGAACGCACACGCAAAGACAAATGTAACTCAATGCAAACAAATGAATGAGCTAGCGAGACGGGATCTGAAAATAAGATTAAGCTAGCTCGTTTTGCACCAAGTACAAAGAGAGACGCTAGCCAATTGTAATTGAAAATAGTAGGGCACAAGATTGCTCAAAGAAAAAAAAAATATGACTACACAATTTGAAATAATGATGGGCTGGTACTATAGCAACCAATAAAATGTATGATACTGTAGCAATCGGCAAAAGAATTGTTTTTTTTCTTCCTCTTTTCTTTCTCAAAAATTATGTTTTTGCTCTTAGTTTTTTTTATATACTTTTTTTTTCAATGTCGTGGCTCTTGCTATTGTGCGGCTGCCTTTTTTCTCTTTTTTCTCAATGGCCGAAAGTGTTTTGCTACCCTCGTAAGTGCATAAGCCCAACAATTCAGCAAGGTGTAAACAATATTCAATAAGCAGCGCTAATACAATATAAAAAGCTAGTCTCACAAGATGAAAGGATATAAGTGAAGTGGAGTTCGGACGCAAAAGTTACGATCGAATTACAAACAGTGTACCAATTGAACTCGGATTTAACGAAAATTGAGTCAGTGATCGAATTTAAATTTAGGATTTTTTTGGTTTTTTTTGGAAGGAAACAAGGAACAAGGTACGCAAAGGAAACACTAAGATCAGCACTAAATAAAAAATTCTAATGGACTAAAACCTAACAAAACTGACAAGAAATAACAGATTGAAACTAGGGTTTGGAATTTTTGTGTTGCAATTTTCGGTTTAATGGACTATAGGACAGAAAAACGAAACTAAACTAAGGAAAAAAAATCTCACCGAGTAAACCTAGAATCTGATACCATATGATACGAGGGATGCCCGATCTTCTCGGTGAGGAACCGTGGATAACTGATGAGAAGTAGACGATGTCGCTAGCTGAACACGCGCCAATGCACGAACCCTCAACTCTTTGGAATACGCCCAAAACACACCGGATAGTTGATCGTCGCGAGACCACGAACGACGATCGCCAAGTCCCCAATTCCCAATGGAACGACGGCTTGACCTTGAATTGCGTAATCTAACCAATGGATCTCCTAGTCCTCTCTCAAAGTCCTCGCATGAACTCTGGTTTCGAAAGAACAAGCAATAGCTATGTTTCTATTCTTATGCATAAACTGGTCTGAGGTTACAATAGGGGTCTAACCCTCAATATATAGTGCCCTTTCTCCTCCTCATGGCTGGCCAAGAGGCTCTACTCCTACTCTAATTCGGAATTAGAACTCCTACTCCAATTCCGACTCAATCTAAAACAAAAAGGAAACTCTAATTTTACAACCGTCATATTGTTTCGGTCATATCTTTTGACTCTGGATGAATTTTGGAGTGAGGCAGGATCCATTGGATCGGGCTTGAAGTTAGATTTGCAACAAGGCCAAAAACACCCAAATCGGACTTCGTATGAGAAAGTTATGATCTTTTTACTCCAGACTGTCCTGCTGATTCCGAATCCGAATTTGAGTCTGATTCCGAATCCGAATTGAATTCTGAGTTGATTCCGAGTTTGAATTCGGTTGGTCTTGTGGGAGATCTGAATTAGGCTTGAAAATCTTATCCAAAACTTGAGGTTTAAGTTCTTGGGCTTCTTCCCCTTTTGCTCTCCCACCACAAGGGTTTCTTTCCTCCTTGATCAGCTGCATGGGCTGCTTGACTTTCTCCTTCCCAACCGCTTTGACTTTCTTGTTCTTCATCGCTAGGCAACAAATATGGTTACCCTCCTCCTTGCGCTCCTCCATTACTTTGGCTCCGGTCTCCCTCTCCTCCCTCTCGGTTCCAAAGACTTTAAGTTTATCAAACCTGAGAATGCACAAAGTATTGATTTTACGTAGTATCCAATTCTCATGGAAAACAAAAGGAAACTCATTAAGAAACAAATGCACCTGTTGTTTTAGAAGTTTAGTTCTTCCTTCATGAACAACCTCATAATTAGTAGAGATATCCTCATCAGGAGGGGTCCAAATGAGTGCTTCAAAGTGCTTCGGGGTTTTACATCTCCCCCCTTTCTATTTATAGGAGAGGCTAGGGTTTCACACATGGGACCCACACACACATGGGACCCACTCACACACATCTGTTGAAGCAATCGCCTGCTTCACCACGTGTAGGTTGATCAGCGGCTCTCATCACGTCGCCAAGTCTCTCCCGTCCGAATTCCATCGGAACCTCCCAGAGACTTGCACCGACTTCCGCACCGCCTGATCCAACCAGCTGCACCGAACTACCTGTTCGATCCATCTTGCCCATTCTGCACCATGCTTGAGTCACACGACCTCACCCGTCATCCATGATCGTTCTGGACCTCAGCTCTCCAAGCGTAGTCCCGATCCACCTCACCGTTGACGTCGTTGACCTGCAAGCCACCTGCACAGCAATAGACAAACAAATCGTCTCTGGGAACAAGTTCTTCACAACTTGACCCACATCAGTTCAACAATGCAATATGCAACAATAAAGCATTGAAATTCATACAATAAACACAATCAAACACATCAATACCAAGAAGGCTAACCTCCAAGTGATCGGCGGTCTGACCGCCCCACACAGCCGGTCCGACCGATTTCAGGCCGGTCGGACCAATTCCATAACGGCGGTCGGACCGCCCGAAATGACTTAGCCAAATTTTCATCTTGAAAATCCGAAACCTTTTGGAATTTTCAAATGAATATAACTTTTGACTGGGAGCTCCAAAAATGATGTGACCACATCCAGGAGACTCCCCTTAGTTGCCTACACATCCTATTTTTGGCTCAGCTCCAAAAACCATTTTGAACCAAGACCGGTCGGACCTCCCCACGGGCGGTCTGACCGCCGATGCCACCGGTCAGACCGCCTGTGGTCTGACAGACTGAAGCAAACCCCGAAAACGCGAGAAATTGTAAACCAACAAAGCCATTGCCAATTGACTCATCATCCTAAGATCATGCATATATCCTCACGATATCCACATTTATATTGATTGGCAAGTATGTGACTTGTTTGTTAAATTCTCTATATATGTTTATAACGCCATTCTAAACATCCATGTTCTTATGTCATTATATGGGACACTTATCATTTATGGATCAATACATGTATTGGTTGATGGTCATGTTTCACGGATCACGGATATGAGATATCAAATCAATAATATGAACATATGTTGGAGAACATTGTATTGGATTAATCCGCCTTGAGACACCGCCATAATTTTTATAATCGTAAGTGTCATCAATTGGTCTCATACATATTCTACGTGAGATCCTTAGACCTGAAATCATCATGATTTCCTACATGTGTAATAGTTTACTTAGGGGTTGTGAAACGTTACTCCGTAAATAGGTAATCATAGAGGTAGTTTACTTAGTTGTTCCACCTCTAAACGTGTGATACCGTAGAGGTGTTACTGCGATTGTTGGTACGCTAATTTAGGATGATCCACGACGTACGTAATGAATGCGAAGGGCTGCTTGAGGAGACTTGATAAGGATCCAACTAGCTGATTAGAAGAATCTCGATTGTTGGCCCAATCTTTCACGGTACAACTCGAATATCAATAGCACGTCATCTTCTTCTAGCTTCGGTAGTAGTAGATCAGTAGCTTCTCCTGATGGCACCAGAAGAACAGCAAAGCTTCTTGTCTCGGTGAATAGTTTCCACATGTGAACAATACCACACGTGTAAACAGTATCCAAAACACAAACCAATTGAGTGTGATCGAATTGCAAGAACAACAATGATTTCACAAACCAGCTCGATAGAATTGAATTGCAAGAAGTAGTAGATGCTTTTGGTTGAATAGGAGGGATCTTTTATTGCACCAAGCTGAAACACCAGACTGATCTTCTCTATCATTCTCTCTCCAGAACTCATCTTTCAAACTCAAGAACACATGATATACTCCAAAAGGTTTTTCTAAATTTTATTAACTAAATCATAACTTTTCCCTTACATGGTGCAGACATGAGGCTTAAATATGCTCCCACACAAGCACAAACTGGGATTCAGCCAAGAGACCGAAACGGACTCAACTCTCCCTAAAAACCAAACTCCAACTCCTATATTCCTAAATGCACACAACTCAAACTCTTGAATTTCGGAATTAAAAATCAGCAAAAAAAAAAGAATTTCGGATTTACTAACTAAAACTGAAACTACCTCTAATACTTATCCCTAATTTGGACTCTTCTTAAAAAAACAAAATGCAATTTCAGATTTGATCTCCTAAATAAAGAAAAGGAAACTAGGACTAGAACTAGGATCTGATTGGAACTTCCATATCTCTAGATAATTCTTGCCGAGTTGAACTCAATTTCGGGTTGCAAAATTGAATCGGGTTGCTTGGCGTGTTGGAATAGGCCTTTAATCTGAATTGGGTTGCTTGACGTGTTAGAATAGGCCTATGTTGTTCTTTTTTCTTGACTTGGCCGAAAGCCTGCTCTCCCTTCCCGCATGCCTCTTGGTCACTTCTGTCGAACTTGGGAGCGAAGGATCTCGGATCCTTTATGCATTCCACACAAGTTCTATGATCAGTAGTTAGTATACACAGTCAAACAAAAGGTGATAGCATATCCATAATACGTGATTCATTCATAATAACTTAAGTTCGTTACGAAAGGACATACTATAAAAAAATCTAAATACATCGGAAGCATAAGTAGTAAGGCGGACTACAACGATTCACCACAGACAATCGTTTGGGGGTGTAGCCTAGTCGTCAAAGTTCTCGTCCTCCTCGTAGTACTCCTCATCTGAACAATATTTTATTAAGCAAGGTGAGTACAAATAAATGTATTCCGCGAGTGTGAGTATAAATAAATGTATTCCGCAAGTTACACCCAATAACAAATTATAGTACATGAAGGTGTACCAAAGGATAGCTTATAGGGTTGATTTCAAATAAAGCCAGGTTTTTTTAAAATATTTGTACTAAGTTCAGAAGCAGTTATTCTATAACTACTACTACACAAAGGCTCATCACAGACTCTAAACCATCATCACATACAGTTTTTTGAACTGTATGAATTTATGTGTCTATGATAATAGGTGATCATTAGAGACGGTTTGAAACCGTCTGTGAAAAAAGGTATCATAGACGGTTCTTGTTCAGAACCGTCTGTAATAGTAACAATCACAGACGGTTCTGAACAAGAACCGTCTGTGATAGTTTTTTCTGTTGCAAAAAAAATTCTGATTTTGAGTGAAACCAATCAAAATAATGATTGGCTAGCTCTTTGTGCATCGAATTGTACCTATGGCTAGAAGCCTCCATACAGTAATCAGACTACCATATTTAGCACCGAAGAGAAGAATAGGCAATACCTGAGATTTCAGCAATAACATATTTTTGATTACTTAGCAAACATTGTTCTTTTACAAGATGGTCACAACAACAAAAAAACATACAGCAAAGTAGGAATTTCAGGTAAAAGTGTAGCAGAAGAAGAACATGGAACCCAGCCCGAACCAGAGTGCTGATTTCGTGACATTCTTCCACATCAACAATTCGACGGTCCTTTCACAGAGACCTTCCCACCCAATCTGTTGCACAATGTTAGTTCCTGTGATTCAAAACAAGAACAGTTAGAAAGGAATAGATAGAAAAATTGCCCAGGCAAAAAGAACAAGGGAATAATCAGTGATTCAAAGTAAATGATTTCGTGAAATAAGTAATTAACAAGAACCAACAAGAGATTAGTTTTGCATACTGTGAGAGGCATCGGTACGAGACGGAACCAAAGCCAAGCTCATGTCCTCCTCCTTCTCTGCCACCACCACCATGTTTGCGGCCACCGCCACAGTAGCGGACTTTGGCGCTGCCCTCATGGACTTCCTCCTGCGCACCCTCCTGGCAGCATCCTCCTGCACCCCGATCTCCTTCTCCAGCGTTCAATATATAAGGACAACACCAAAACATTTTGCTTCCCACGTACGAGTTCAAATTTTTTAAAACTTCTGCGCTGCAAATCGCAGACGGTTTCATATAAAAAATCGTATGTGATAATATATCACAAATGGTTCGTATCATGAACTGTCTGTGATAAGTATCTTATCACAAACGGTTCTTAATATAAACCGTCTGTGATAAGTATCTCATCACAGATAGTTTGTATTAAAAAACCGTATGTGACTTGGATTTTACCATGGCACATAATCCTCTGTCGTGGTAGCTAATCCTCTGTCGTGGCACACAATCCTCTGTCGTGACAGCCAATTCTCTGCCGTGGTACATAATCCTCTGCTACAGCACACAATCCTCTGTCGTGGCAGCTAATCCTCTGTCGTAGCACACAATCCTTTACCATGGTAAAATCCAAGTAACAGACGGGTTTTAATATAAACCGTCTATAATCTACGGAGCCATCATAGACAGTTCTTAATAAGAACCGTCTGTGACGTTGTACTATCACAAACGGTTTGTAAATAGAATCGTCTGTGATAATTCACAGACAGTTCTTAACAATAACCGTATTGATCTCTACAATTATCACAGACGATTCTTCTTAAGAATCGTCTATGAATTATCACAGATGGTACTATTTATAAACTATAAGGAACCGTCTGTGATAACTACAACACAGACGGTTCCAAAGAAACCGTCTGTGATGAGGCGTCTAGTATAACTTGTTTTGTAGTAGTGAACTAAAATTTATTTTCTAAATTCTCAAGTTTTATAGCAAGAAAACATCCATATATTTCTAGTGAAGAATACATTCCTATCACATGGCTAACCACATGATTTTCCACAAGGATTAACCATCCTAACACATTTGTTAAAATTCGTTTTAAAAACAAAACCAAAGTCTAACTTTGAGTGGCTTTGTGCAGTATGTCCATGACCGTGGACAAGGCTATTCGAATAGTTTTACACTCTACAGAGGTTGCACAACTTTACCCACAAGAGATAATCATCTTATAATGATACGGCTCCAAGTGCTACTCCAACTTTGCGCAGTGTTGTACATGCACGCGAGGATGTCCGTGGCGAGCCAAGTCACGGAGCTAAAAAGAATTATTTCTACGTGGGTTCTCATATTATTCCAATTAATTGAGTTAAGAGTCTTGTTGTTTATTAAAGATAGTTTCCTTTTATTTTTGGAGAGTCCGAGTGCATACATATTTTGCTTATGGAGTCAGGGTCAAGCACCTATGTGCTATCTTTAATTAGATGAGTTCAATAGTTGTTTTATTCTGTTGTCGACTTCAAGTCGGAGTACGTGTGTAGCCAGCCTATAAAGGCCAAGGCTGTGCCATGTAAAAGGGGAGGTTTTTTAGCATTAAGAAGGAATATATCCAGAAAATCGCCAGATGATGGCGGCATATCGTGTGGTCTTTTTTTCTTTATGATTTCTGATCTAGGAATCGTTGTTGTGGCGTGGGATTTGGTCACCAGATCGAATCTTACGTAACCGATCTACTGATCCCATCTGTCTTTCTTTCGCTGAGGAGTGCTCGGGAGAGAGACGTTTTCAAGTTTGTTGCTGATAGATCAATTCAACACCGGGTGATTCTTTTATTCGGTTGTCTCAGCTCATTGATTGCTCAAATTCTTTATCGCCTCTCATCGCTGCGCTTTCTGTTCGTGCGTGAGGGGAGTTGGAATTTCACATCAGTTGTCAAGTTCTATCACTATTTTTGGCTGGCCGAACATCCCTTGGGCGAACTCAACATCATTTACCCAATTGATTATTGTCGTTCAACAGGAAGCATTAAGTGCTTGGGCTGCTGTTTTCTTTTTTTTAGTCCAGCCGAATCAAGTTCCCAATTGGTTAATGTATGCCCATTAAACATTGGTGCGGCTTGCTGTTTTAGTTGACAAGCTGAGTTAAATATTGCATGCTACTACTACTTCCATAAGAGAGGATTTCAATTGTTATTGCTAAGTTGACTGTTGCTGCTGTCATTGGGAATCGACTGGAGACAGAAGTTAGTGATTTGCAGATTGAGTACCGTGAAAGATCGGGTTAATTCACGGATTTAATCTCATCTCGAGGTTGATCCGCATCATATAATATCCGTCTGACACACTTCCGTAGGTTTGCGACTAAGTGACGATAACAAGGACTTTATAAAGTGCCATCTCAAAGTAGTCATACCCGCTAAGGTTTCATTTCTATTGGGCTAACCACTCGTCAGGAGCCCCCTCTTGTGCTAAGTGGGAATAATGTCTAACCGACACCCACACATCAACATGGCACAACTAACAGTGGAATATTAGAAATTATTTAGCTATGTCCTATCCATATAGGATATGTGGTAGTACGACGGAGCTTTGCAAGATGCGGCTCGAGGACCAGTCCTTAACTGACTTGGTCGACTTCCACATTAACACCTAGGCTTCAATCCATTCTCGAATTCAGCCCGTGCATAAACTTGCACACACCAACCACCCATTTCACCCAAGTACAAACCAACTTTTCCTTTTATTTTAGTTTTCAAAGCATTAGTAATTTTCCATGACAAACCAATGCTACGGATACAATTTTAAACAACATTTGATCTATGGTTGTAAATTCTCAAATTGAATATTTCAGGTCTAAGCATCACTAAACATATTTTTTCCAAAGTGTTCTAGTTCAGACTATTGCATAAACTAGATTTTTATCTAAGGTGTCAAGGTATATTTGAATCAATGTCAAGATTGGTCGTACCAATGATCTAGTCATAACCAAAATTTACAACAAGAATTTAAATAACTAAATATAAATAAGCATGCAGAAATAGTTTAAACCATAAATTAAATAACTTTGAATAGTAGACTTAAATATGATCAAATGATGTAACTTGCCTTGATCAAATGCTTCAGGATCATACACTTCAAATAATTCAGTTTCCCTGGAGGCGTCGAAACCTATACGAGAAAATGAGCCAAAAGTCAAATAATATTCAAATGAATTCAAATGAACTCCACATTAGATAATTTCAGTATATATAGCTATATATTGATTTTAGATGAATTTAAAAATTTGAAACATCGAAATCGGAGTTTGTGTGAAGGAGAACGAACATCCGAAAGTTGAAAATCACATGAAATAATGAAATTGAGAATTTCAAAATTTAGGAATTGATTTTCTAATGGAAAATCCAACAGACAGGTGGGCCCCTTGATCCATGGACCAAGTCCACCACTCGGTCAAAAGTCCATCGTAGACCCGGCTCACGTAACAGCAGCAAGGCTGACGCATGTGATGACGCATGCTGCCACGTAGGTGTGGACACAGGCGAGCGGGCGAGGTGGTGCTGACCTGGCACCAGGTGGCGCTGACACAGGCATGCCATATCGGCCAGAGGATGGCGGCGGCTCAGGTTAGGGCTCACCGGTGAACGATGGCGATGCGGCGGCCAGCGAGGGGGCGTTAGAAAGAGGAGAGCGAGGGGAAGGTGGTGTTCACCTCTTCGGCAGCTGAAAGTGCACGGACGGCCGACGGTGAGAGAAAAAACGGAGGTAGTAGCGGTTTGAAACATCGATGGCAGTCCAGTGGGTTTTTGGTGAAAGTGGAGAGGGCACCATGTAGAACACGACGAGGTGGTGCCGGAGGTGCTCATGGTGTCACCGGTTAGAGAAGGCGCCAAAACCTTATTACAGGTTGTCGAGTGTTCTCGGCAGGTCTCCAAGCTGTTTGTTGGCCGGACAGGTTCCGACCAGCTAACATAGAGAAGTTCAGTGGGACTTAGAACCCGTTGGAATTTCTTCAAATTTATTCTACCGCCATCAAAGTTGTGAGTGGTAATGATAATGTGATGGTAAATTACCAGCCCACAGTCCTTGAGGGGTCTGTCCGGTCATGGTTGCTTAACCTATCGGCTGGATCTATCTACACTTAAGAGCAGCTATGCGATACGCTGATCACCAACTTTTAAGGGACGTACGACCGCCCCGGGAAGGAGGATGATCTGCATCGGATGAAGCAGAAGACCAATGAAACTCTTCGACAATACATCAAGAGGTTCAGTCAGGTTCGAAACTCTATCCCCGAGATCGCAGAATCTTCTGTCTTCCAGGCCTTCAAAGCAGGGCTGAGGAATCTCCAGTTTACTGAGGATATTGCCATAAATCCTCCACGAACAACCGTTGAACTTTTTGTCATGGTGGACAAGTACGCGGTCGCTAGTGAGGCTATCGAATGGTATGAAGCCATTGATCGGCAAGACAAAAATCCCTAGTCAAATCTGGAGAAGCAGGAGAAGAAGAACAAGAAATCTCTCAAGAATAAGAAAAACCGCAAGCCCGACAAAGAAGTTCTTGCGATCCCCGAGAATTTCACCAAGGGCAAGAAAGATTTCGCTGGTCGGAACAAAGCTAAGGCTCTAACCAGTGATTTCAAGAAAAAATAAGAAGTGATGTCCACTTCACCAGGCAGCATGGTATGATTTGCGCACCTATCGAGCCTAGCAAAGTAAGCTAGAGCATTACTACTCTGGTAAAGGACCCTTCCCCTCCGTAACAGAGCTTGGAGAACCAAACTCTAAGAAAGACAAATACGGTGACGAAGAGATGGAGTATGAGGAGCTGTAGCACACGGTAGATATGATCTTCAGAGGATCCTCCTTGTACGAATCGCGACGTCACCTAAAGACCGTGGAGCGGGAGGTCAACCTTGCAGAATCCCCGATCACCATCAAGCCATCAAAGTGGTCGAAAATAGTAATCTCATCCAGCAAAGAAGATTGCCCTATTCCGTCGACCCAACCAGGTAGGTTAACTATTGTAGTTCAACCTACTATTAACAATTGTAAAGTTAATTGGGTTTTATTATATGGAGGTGGTTTTTTAAATACTTTGTTTACGGGAGCATTGGAAGAAATGCAGATCCCCAGGTCAATAGTGAAACCTGTGAAATATGCCTTTCACAGCATAGTTTCTGGTTCTACCACCAAACCGATAGGGCATCTGTCCCTACCGATTACGTTCGGAAGGCCCGACAACTTCCGAACAAAAAAGATTTCGTTTGATGTGGTCTACCTCGAATCCGCATACAACGGAATCCTCGGTCGTCCGGTCTAGCAAAATTCCTGATAGCCACGCACTATGGTTATCAGAGTATAAACATGCCAAGACCGAAAGTTGTCATCACGGTTCGAGTAGATCGCAAAATGGCTTATGCATGTGACCGGAAGTCCTTAGAACTGGTCGATGAGCTTCCGACCAGGGAAATTAATCCATCTACCATGCAAGTCAAGCACTCCATGACAAATATGGCACCAAAGCCTTCCGGCCAGATCAAGGAGGTACCACTCGGCGAAGGCGCTCCTCTGGGAAGCACCAACACACCATCTGGGTCTAGAAGCGCTGATGTGTATGCCCAAAAGGTACTGGTCGGGGCAGGACTCAACCTCAAATAGAAAGAGTCGCTCATCTCCTTCCTCTGAGCAAATCAGGGTGTATTCGCTTGGCAGGTGTCCGACATGCCCGGAGTCCCCAGGGAGGTGATCGAGCACAAGCTAGCTCTCCAGCCTGACAAAAAATCGATCAAGCAGAAGCTCCGGTGTTTCGCACCTGATCGGAAGGAAGCAATCCAGTCGGAGATCGACAAGCTCCTTAAGGCTGGTTTTATTCGTGAAGTCGACCACCCAGAGTGGCTTGCCAATCCTGTAATGGTTAGAAAAACCAATGGGAAATGGCTAATGTGTATTGACTTCATAGACCTTAATAAAGTTTGTTGGAAGGATGACTTTCTCCTTCCACGCATTGATCAACTTGTAGACTCTACTTCCGGGTATGAGTTGTTAAGTTTTTTAGATGCATACTCAGGGTACCACCAGATTAACATGAGTAAAGAAGATGAAGAGAAAACTTCCTTCATCACTCCATATGGCACTTACTGCTATGTTAAGATGTCGTTTGGTATCAAAAATGCTGGTGCGACTTTCCAAAGGTTGATGCAAAAAAACCTTTAATCCTTAGATAGGTCAAAATCTGGAAGCCTATGTTGATGACTTGGTTGTAAAGAGCATCAACGTCGGTGACCATATTTTCGACCTACACGAGACTTTCAATAACTTAATAAGACATAACCTTAAGTTAAATCCAGAGAAGTGTGTGTTCGGAGTTTCATCTGGAAAGCTTCTTGGTTTTCTAGTTTCAGCTAGAGGAATTGAAGCAAATCCAACAAAATTTCGCCATCGACCAGATGCGCCCTCTTACCACAAAGAAAGAAGTCCAAAAACTAACTAGTTGTATGGAAACGCTAAGTCTTTTCATAGCACGGTTAGGTGAGAAGAGACTTCCTTTCTTTAAACTCCTTTGGAAACACGAAAGTTTCGAGTAGACTAAAGTGGCAGACGACACCTTTGAAGATCTTAAGAAGTACCTTACGAGTGCCCCGATCTTAGTCTCTCTGAGATCAGGGGAAACATTACTAATTTACATGGCTGCAATGCTGCAAACAGTTAGTGGTGTACTGGTCGTTGAGCGTGAAAACATCCAACGGCTGGTTTATTACATAAGTGAAGTCTTACATGGACCAAAGAAATGATATCCACAGGTACAAAAACTGATCTATGGTCTCCTTATGGTTTCAAGGAAACTAAGGCATTACTTTCAGGCCCACAAAGTGGTTCTACCAACCGGATATCCCTTGGGTCAAGTCCTTGGAAACAAGGAATCATTAGGATGAATAGCAAAATGGGCGGTCGAGCTTGGGGCATTCGACCTCCATTTTATCTCACGAATAGCAATCAAATCACAGGCAATAGCAGAATTCATTGCTGAATGGACAAACCCTGAACCCACCCAAGGGCCCGAGTACAAACATCACGACGAGTGGACAATGTACTTTGACGATTCCTTGATGCTCAAAGGCCAGGGGGCTGGAGTTGTCTTGATATCCCCTACTAGCGCACACATCAAATACATTATCCAGTTAAACTTTCCCGCTACAAACAATGTGGCAGAATACGAATGTTTACTTGTAGGACTCCAAGTAGCTCGTTCGCTCGGGATTCGCAGATTACTAGTGAAAGACGATTCTCAACTAGTAGCGAATCAAGTCGGGAAAGAGTATCAATGCTCAAGTACCAAGATGTCGTCTTATCTAGCGGAAGTACGAAAACTAGAGAAGCACTTCTTCGGTTTACAGATACAACACATTCCTAGAAAGGAAAACATTTTGGCAGACCAGTTGGCATGGATGGCCTCCACTAGGTCACCGATCCCGTCCGGAGTTTTTCTCGAGCAACTCGATTCACCCTTAGTAGTCGAGCTTTTTGAGGACATAGATGTTCCACTAGAAGTCGTACAAATCGATCCTAAGAACATGGATACTCCACAGATAGTTGATGGTTGGCGCCTTCACAATCACGGTAGAGATTGGATGACGTCGATCTATAATTATCTTCAGCATGACATTATTCCTGACGATGATGTAGAGGCTGATCGTATAGCACGAAAAAATAAATCATACACTTTGATCGAAAGTACCTTGTACAAACGAGGATATCACGAAGTGTTGATGAGATGCATATCTCAAACGGATGGCATTAAGTTGTTATCCAACATTCATGAAGGAGTCTGTGGAGCACATCATTCCTATAGAACGTTGGTCGGTAAAGCCTTCAGGCAAGGATACTACTGCCAACTACCCTTCATGATGCGAAAGAGCTCATGACAAAGTGCATACAATGTCAATTTCATAGTCGACAAGTACATCAGTAGGCACAAGCTTTGCAAACCATACCTCTTTCTTGGCCTTTTGCAACCTGGGGACTAGACATTCTGGGATCTTTTCCAAGAGCACTCGGGGGGTTCGAATTCCTATTTGTCATGATTGACATGAATTCCTAATATTTGTCATGATTGACATGACATGTTTACATGCGCGTGATTCGAGTCTTTGCTTTGCAACGTCAACGCCGCGTGAAGCCAAGCTAATTGGCCGGCTGATTAGGTGAGTTACTGCTTTGACTAATAAAGTGATTAGTAGTAGTTATTGGCTTTAAGCCGAATCAGTACTTGATTAGCTAATTAGTGCACACGTTTGGCTAGAGAAGGATTTAGAACAAGATTAGAAGAAAGTATTAGCGCCTTTAGTCGGGAAAAAAATTGAATAGTAGATTGGTTTAGTCTTTTGTTCTGTGTACGATTTATTCGGGTACCTTAATGACAAACTTTGAAAATGTCATCTACTAGTTAATTGTAGATAATTTCGATATCTTTCTATAGCATATTTTATCATGTCGATCGGACAAGTAGATTTCGAGTTATGATTTTCGGAAGATCGCTGTTTTTGCGGTTGTCGTCTTTCGGCGCTGTTTCGGTAGACTGCAGATTAAAAATAGTAAATAGCTTAATTAGAGTTTTTGATCTACATGAAAGATGTAGATAATTGTCCAGTGGTTCTGTAGAATCTGAGAACGCGTATTTTGGTTCAATAAAACAAAAGTTATGAATTTAGTAAGACTGCTGTTCCGAAGCGGGCAGACCGACTTTCGGGGCTAAATACGGAGGGTTAGATGATTTAATTAGAAGACCTTGTAATCTAAGAAAATGTGGATAATTTTATGAAGAATCCAGAATGGGGTGGTTTGTGGTGATCGGACTTTCGAGTCAAAAGTTACGTTCGTTTTAGTACCAAGTCAGCTATGGGTAACTTTTCGGTACCGGAGTAACGTGGTATATTTGGGGACGTGTAGGAGCGATGTCGATTGATTGTTGTTCTTATGATGCTGTAGCTTGTATTGAGATTTGTGTATTTAATGTAGGAGAGGCGTCGTACTTGTTGCCATCTGCTAGTCAAATTGTGTGTCGCAACTAGTAAAGGCAAGTGCATGGTAGACAGCGATCAATGATCGATCATCGCTTTCTTTATCTTCTATTACCATTACAAAATGGATATTTTATTAGTAAAGAGAGTAGTGTGGTGGCATTCTAGAGTCAATTGTTAAAATAACAACTGAAGCCACTAAGAGGTTCCTCACAAAAAACATGATCACACGATTTGGCATACCCAATCGTATAATCACAGACGACGATACCCAGTTCTCTAGCGGAAATTTTTCGTAATTCTGCGAGGATCTAGGTATCAAGATATATTTCACTTCTGTCACTCATCTGCAGAGCAATGGAGCAGCTGAGCGGGCCAATGGAATTATAATGCAAGAAATGAAACGCTGAGTATTCGACCAATTAACAACACGGTCAGGAGCTTGGGTTCAAGAACTTCCTTCTGTGTTATGGGCCATTCGAACAACGACCAGTCGTGTGACCGGTGAAACTCCATTTTTTGCTGGTTTATGGTGTTGAAGCCATGCTTTCTCCAGAACTACAAATAGGCTCTGCTCGAACTGATTGTTTCAATGAGAACAATCAATTTCAACGAAGACTCAACGACGTTAATTTCCTAGAAGAACGACGAAACCAAGCCCTCGTATGATCGGCGGTTTACCAAAAGCCATGTGAAGGTACCACAGTCGTAAGGTGTAACCTCGCAGCTTAGCTGTAGGTGATCTGGTTCTACGACGAATTCAAAATCTGGCTAATCGTAATAAACTTTCTCCCAAATGAGAAGGTTCTTATACTGTGGTTGAAGTCACCCGACCTGGTTCGGTACGACTAGCTATGTCCGACGGGCGTGTTTTGTCCAACTCTTGGAATATTGACAAATTGCGTAAGTTCTTTGTTTAATTGTATTTTCTATTATTTCAATTTATTAATAAAGATGCATTTCCTTTCCGACGAATGATGTTGTCTACATGTCTATCCTATCATCTAGTTTTATACTATCGTTGCCTAATTGGTCGGAGAAGAATAAATTCTCTCCGATATCCTTTCTAAGGGTATATTACTCTATGGCTACGACTTACCAGTCAAATGCCATAAGGGTCCTAGTCGTGACCATTCAGACAATAGTTCTCACGCGCGACCTACACTCTTTTCTTAAAGAAATATACGAGTAACCGGAGCATCGCACAAGCAACCTCATATAGTACTTTACATGCTATGGATTTCGAGGACTACATTTCTTACCCTCAACAATCTGTTCCACTCCTATTTTGGCTACAGGTCAGGACACAAAAAGCCTCCTATTCGAAGTCTCTCCTTGTCCCCACGTGGTCCTGCCCACTGGAAGGAGCTTCCTAGCGACGGTTCATTTCTTACGATCCTCGCTACCAGTCGAAACCTGAGCAAGAACACGTTTCGCGAGGTACTTTTCATGTCTTCAGTTTTTAGCAACCCTTACGGCCAGTTTTAGATATGATATATAAACAAGTTCACTTGTCATTTTTTGCATACATATTTGCATTCTTTTCTTATCAATCAATATAACTCTCATCCATCTTCCATCCACATAAGGTACTACACATTATTTCAATTATGGAAATGACCTAAGACTAGTCGAAATCACACGCTGGTTCTGACCACATTGATTTCCTAGTGATACTTAGATCATTTTTATAACATAACATCATATGCTTTGTACCGTGGTTGTAGCTATTGCTCGTATTCTTGGTCTACTGCTTCTTTAGTAAAGTTCTTCTACTAACACAAGTAGTCGGGGTCTAGGAAATATATGAGTATTTGGCAAATTTAGGATGACAAAACAAAGACTTCATTGATGATAAAAGGTAATTTTTATTTACAACTGTCAAAATATTACATTCTTTTACCTCTTGGAACCGCTAGACTGATCACTGCATGGAGACCCGACCTCCATTTCCTCTGCAACCTTATGTCCGAGAGGCACCATTTCCTCTAACACTCTAGTTGCTTCTACTTCCGAGCTGTTGAAATCTTCCTCAACAGCTTGAAGATTTATGGAAAGGTCGTGGACTTTTAGTTTTGCCAAAGCAAAACTAACTTCATTCTTAACAGCATTAAACAGGGTTTGCGCATGGTTCTCCTGAATTGTTTTGAGAACACCCCTGAGGCCTTCGAGTTGTTGGGGAAGGTAGTTAATCTTCTCTGTGGGATCTCCTAAATTGGGATCTTGCGTTCCTGATCCCATGTCAAAGAGCATCTTGTTGAAGGCCTTGACCATTTGTTCAAGATTTTGCACGAAGGCTGCCTCCTTGCCGCGCTCGAACTCGAGAGCCTTCTTTGCTCGCCTCAATGCTTGGGTTTTCTCTGGTGAGTAAATCAAAATATAAGTACATACAACTAGCGAAAGAAAGCATACTAGTCGTGCTTACAATTAGTTACCTTGGCACTTCTTCTCGATAGTCTCAAGGACTTCCTCATGTCTGGTCGTCAGATATTCAATCGACCGGTCCTTGTTCTAACATTCTTCTTTAAGCTTGGCAATTATGGTTTCTTTAGCCATAACTTCTTCTTTAAGCTTCTTCGAATCTATCAAACATGATAAATGTGAGAACTAGTTAAAAGAAAAAGAGCTAAATGGTAAAGAAGAAGAGAAGTAGACACTAAAAGGGTGCTTACTTTCTAATTCAGAGTTCTTTTTCTCCAAGCTCTTTATTCGCTGGGTGAGTCCTCCGACCACAGCAAAATTCTCCACAAAATGCTACAAACAATAGCAAACTCCTTTAAATATCTTCTAAGGGAAAGGCTATTAAATGTGGTCGTGGAAGATTATCTCAATTGCTATGTCATTATATTCGGCAAAAATGGAGTCTAGACTTGTCTTTGCTTGACGGTCCAAAATTCTTCTCCAAGCCTCATTAAGATCTTCATCCTTGAAGATCTGCAGGCGATTAGGAAATGAGACTTTGCGAGAAGAACTCTCAGTTGGGTTGGAACATGCTGAGATTCCTCATGGACCACCACCTCTACAGGTGTGGTCGGAACCACCACCTCCGCAGGTGTGGTCGGAGCCACTACGGGTTCCTGAGCTAGTGCTATCACCTGCTCGGGGGGTTGCTTGACCTCTTTAGGAGTTTTCTCCTGAAGGGTGCTCTGGTCATCATCAACCGAAATACCAGAGGATCTATAAACGACTAGAAAAAAGAGGTTCGAGACTCAAAAAGACACCAGAGGTAATTACTTACATAAATCTTTATTTCATGTATACATACCTGGTCGTTTTCTTGGTCTTAATTTTGAATCACGCCGGTGCAAAAATCTGTTGCGCTTACCTTCCTCTTCTTTTCAACAAACTTCATCGGTTCTGGTCCACTGGGGTTGGATAGATTCGCTATGTCCTCCAACCGAAGGCTGGAAGAAATGTTCTCGGCCAATTGGTCGAGAACAAGATCCCTGATCATAGGGTCGGAGGGTGTGGTCTCATTGGTCTCTAGAACAGTTGCCACGGTAGCAACCGGCAGGTTCTCAGCGACCACATTGGAGTCCACAATAACCGCCTAAATTAACAATCAAAGTTAGTTAGGTGATGAAAATCCTTCATCTAGAATAGACATTCTGTTCGGTTACCTACCTCTATAAGACCACCATCTTGAATGGTCGTAGGAGTGGTCGGAGCGTCAATCGGCTCACAACTTTCAGTGGCCTCATTGATGCTCAGTCCAACTGACTGTACATTAAAGAGGGTTTATGGTAAAATCGATCGAAAAACATATAAAGATGAAAAGTGGATGATATTTTTACCCTAAATCTCTCAGCCCTCTCTTCTGCGGAAACAATCGCTAAGATCCGAGGAAAATCAGCCTTTTCGCTAGGCTCTCCGTCGCAGATAATTTTGATCCAGCTTCTGATCTCATCAAGAGATAAAGTTATAAGGGTAAACAAGAGACTTTGGGATCACAAAAATAATTCACTAATGTAGGCAACCGGTCGAAATTCTTCAGAACTTACCCTCTTGGAGTCTTTGGCCGCATCATCACGACCAATATACCAGAGCATCGGATATGCTCGGGCCTTCAAGAGGCTGATCCGGCACATGGAAAAGTCCTTTACTATATGCCAGGACGTTAAACCCCTGACATTAAGAAGTTGGATGGCTTCAACCCATCTCCCAACTTTTCCCTCCTTCTTTGTAGTGGAGCGCCATTCTGGATTCTCGACCGCCTTCTTGCCAGTATAGTAAAGGTTGTCTTTTTGAGTGGCCGTCATGTAGAACCAGCTTTTCTTCTATGTACTCATCAGCTTTCCTGTCGTAGAGGTGCAAGGTGCACTCTCCAGGCGTCCCGGTCGTCCTCCCCGACTTCGTCATCCTGTAGTAGTACTTGAAGAGATCCTGATGAGGACATGACCCCTATGGATACAACCATATTTGTTATGCTTACTATTCTAATTACAAGAGCCCGTACGCTTCACTTAAATTATTAGGTGAGCTCGTTTTTAGGAGTGTATTTATAATATATGAACTATACGATGCTACCTAATGATGAAAATGTATATTTGTGCAGCATCACATCACTTTTTCTCCAAGCTAAGCAAGAGTTCCAGTTGGACACTTTTTGGAATCCAATTCGGCCTCCAGAGATAGCATTGACTTTAAATGCGCATAACTTTTGCAAACGGAGTCCGATTCTGGTGTTCTTGGGCTTGTTGGAAATCTTATTCCGAGATCTTTCCAACAGATCTAGTCTTACCTCCAAATTCCTTCTGTGGACTTCGAAATCGTCAAAAGAAGGTGCTATATCATATATTTGGGCCAATTTGGGCCTTGTAATCGTACCGGACTTGGCCCATACGCTAGCCGGCCAACCAAAGGAGCCATACTGTTTATGTGAACAGTAATCCATATGAATTGTGCCATGAATAGTCCCACCCCTCTTTTGTTAGCTATGTGCGGCTTCCACTTCCCTATATAAGGAGGTCACACCCCTTTAGTTTTCCTCGGGTTTTTCTTAAGAGATTATTCTACTTAGCAGTCTCACCGCATGTTCGGTTGAGGAACCCCAACTTGTGAACTTAATCTTTATTCGCAATACAATTTTAGATTGCATATTCTACTCTCTTGCTTGTGTTCTCGATTCGTTTGCAGGAGATAGCCTTCTTGGCGAGGTCAACCGCGTTCGGCATGGTTGATAACCATCAGAGCAGTGGAGTAGTGATTGCGAGGGGATCGATCTGTTTTGGTCGGAGACTTTGGATCATCAACGTCGTGCTGTCCACAATCGACTTATCAGTACCTTTCGGAAGATCGGGCCGCTGTCACATCAGATGGTATCAGAGCAATGGTTGCCCGTTAGGTAATCACAATTTCCCCTTTTAGATTAGTTTGTGTTCATCGTCCTAAAAACCCTAGAAAAATTAGCCCCACAAAAATTCGAGGTGTTCTTCCACTATCCCATCACCCTTTTGAGCCATTGCAATTTTTCTTTTCAGTTTTGCTTGTTGAATTTTTTATTGCATCGTCATGTCTAGTTGCTGATTTCTAGTTTTAGTTAGAGTCTAGTCGTCATTGTCTAGTTTGATCTTTGTGTTCCTTTGAGTAGATTTATCATTGTGTCAAAACTTCTGCCACGTCAACCCCATCCACTGCCATCCCCTACCGCCGCTGTCTACCTCGGCCGCTGTCCATCTGTTAGTTTCGGTTTGCAAGAGAAGGAGAGAGTTTGTTTTGGTTTGTCCAAATGAAGGAAAAGAAGTAATTGGTTTCAGTTGTTCAAAAAAAAAAAAAAACATAAGAAAAAAAAAAGCAAAAGAGAGAGTCCATCTTTTTTGAAATTTGGAAAGTGCATCAAACCTTCGCCAAAAATAAGGAAAATTAGTGGAGACGTCTTTCATACATCCAAAAGCCTCCACAAAAAATTTGATCAAGTTTAGCCCACGGGATCAAAAGTTATAGCAGTTTCAAGATTTAAACCGAGTCGGTTTCGAGTCCGAGTAGGATTCCGTTTCCGAGACACCTTCAGTAAAACGGGCATAACTTTTTCATACCGTGTCCGTTTTGGACGTTCTAGTGCTCGTTGGAAAGCTAACGACGAGGCACATACTTTTCACTTAATACACTAGGCTACCTCCAGGGGACCCAAAATCGTCATCTTCTGCCCCGTATTCGCATTGCAAGTTTTCGGTTTCTGTTGTTGCCATTTCTTTCGGTCTTCCTTTCGGAATTTGGGCTTTGTCTCTATTGCAAAGTTGTAGATCTCGTCGAAACCTTTCAAACAAGTATATATAAGCCATATAAAACTTTGATATTTCATCTTTTAAGACTAGTTTTTGTTTACTGCTTCAAGTAGAGGGTTGTTTATATTGCACGTTATTCGGGTTTTGTGCTCTACATCGTGTGAACAATCTTGTGCCCCCACAAAGAAGTTAGAGTAGTTAGCGTCTTGATCGTCGACCATTTAATCTTGGCAATAAAGAGCAACCTCATTCTCTCCCAAGAACTCTTTGCCATTTTCCTCTATTTATTTCGTAAGATTGACGTCTTGATCGTCGAGAAAGGTGTTTTTGAGAATTCTTGAGTTCTGAAAAATGGTAGCGCTGTTCTAGCCAAGCAGTACGACCGCGATGTGTTAGTACCGATTATTAGTTGGTGATAGTACCGTAACTTTATGTGTAACGGCTAGTTCAGAGCATTAAATGCACATGAGTCGACCATTTAATCTTGACTGCGGTAGTACCAGTCCTGAACGGCGGTACTACCGAAAATCTTGATTTGTTCAGGATGTTTGTTCCAACGGCTAGTTTTTGTGGTAGGGGCTATAAATAACCCCTTGGCTGGTTGTGAAATAATCTTTGACACTTTATTTCATTCTATTGAGCTAGTGTGAGCTTCTCCTCTCAATTGCGTGTTGCACCTTGTAAGCAAGGATAAAGGTCTCTAGTTGCATGTGTTGCATCTAGAGTTGGATTTCATATCCACTTGAGCTTATGCATTCGTTGCACGTGATGAGAGTCAAGCAAGGGGCTTGACTTATTACTCTTGGAGTTTACTGACTCCTAGACGGTGTTGGAGGGGTCGTGTCAGGTGATCTCTTTAAAGAAGATTGTGAAGATACCCGGCGTGTTGTGAAGGTTGGAGCTCACCTACCCGAAGCGGGAAAGAGTTACCACTAGTGGAATTGAGGTGTTTGTCTTAATTCATGGAGCCGTTCTAATTAGTTTGGGCTTACCTCAACGTGGATTAGGGGAGACCGGAAAGTCTCCGAACACCATGGTAAAAAGTCCTTGTGTCTTTGTGGTTTACTCTCTAGTGATTTACCTTGTACAATTTACATTCCTAGAATTAAATTGCTTTCATGTCTTCGTATATTTGCTATCACTGACATTGTCTTATATTGTTGGTGCACTTAGTGAGACTAGTTGTTTTTATTCCTTAATTGTGCAAAACTGATTTAACTTACTCTTCCGCATTAGAAATCAGTTTTAGCAACAAAAAAGACTTTTAAAACCTCTTATTCGCCCCCCCCCCTCTAGTCGGCCTCCTCGATCTTACAGCTGGCCCATGCATGCATCTTGGCTGGTCATGCCTTAGCCGAAGCCCAAGCTCCCACTCAGCCATCACATGCCTTTGGCTACGGTTTCCTCCACTCGCTTGCCCAAGCTTAGCCGCACACCTCGTAGCTTCTCCATGCGTCGGTCCATGCGCCCACTTGTGCTTCACCTTGCCTCAGCCTGCCTCCCACACCTCCATCTTAGCCATAGTATGATACAATCTTCCTTCAAGTGATTGCAAACTTAGTTTACCTTTTGTTTTGACCGAAAGAGAACTCTCCTTTTTTTTTAAGGAACATTGTAAGGGAAGCCCCCTACAGTAAAAAAATTATAAATAAAAGACACTTAGGACATGCTTTCATATTTGGTTACTTGTCTCAAAAAGCTTATATGGCTCAATTAAGGAACTTGGTTTTTTCCTTCCCGTGGTTTTCTGGAGGAATTAGCGACGCACGAGCTCTATGAGGATTTCCTCAGCTTCATGACATACATACGTACACATCAAAAGTCCAAACACTATCACAAGGTTAAAGCTAAACTTAATATTCATAATTATAGTTTGCTTGAAAGAATGTGACTACAGCTTTGCTTGTGTGAATATAGGTATGATGGACGCCCTAGAAATAGTGCAGGCTAGAGGGAAGAGAGGGAGGGAGGCCCAAGAGAGAAGGAGAGCCAAGAGAGTGCAAGCCCATGCACCATCAAGCCATGCAGCCAAACAAAGGAGCATGCCACCAAGGAAGCAAGCCAAAGCTCACCTGTCCTCAAGCCATGCAGCCAAAGGTGGAGGAGCATAAGCTGAGCCGAAGGGAAGCCCAAGCGCAAGCCAAGCCAAAGTAGGGAGGACCATGCGACCAAGGGAGCAACTCTCACACCTTACATGGGCCAAAGGGAGTCCCACACCAAGCCCATGCTGCTAGAAGCACAAGGATCCAAGCTCCACTCCTCAAATTGGGCCAAAAGAGCTTAAAAGGCTTAATTGTGATTTCTAGCCCGTTTGAGGGATCCAATTGGTTTTACATGATGGATTTATGTGCCATGATTCATAGAGGTTATAATTGGGCTATGTATCTATTTTAGAACTCTTTTACACGTTTTAAAACAATTTAGCTGCAGATTGGGCTTAGAAGCCAAATTGGCCACTTGGGCCAACTAAAGATTGGTTGGGCTTAGCCCATGCGTGGAGCTGGGGAGTATCCCACATGTCCATAATACCCTAGGGAGGGGTGCCGCACCGTACCACCACAAAATTTGAAGAAAAAAATCAGATTATGTCTTGCATCGTTCTAGGGTTTGTGCAAAAACATCGGCTGCCCATGGAATTGTGCAATCCCGCCATTGATTTTCTTGCTTATTCTTGATTGAATTATAGTGATATCATCTCCACTTGGTCGTGTTCAAGTGGATTCAACCATAGCGTGTGGTTCAACGAGTTCTTGCGTTGTAGGTCATTGCATTGGCTTCATCGATTCGTTATGTTTCACGGTGTATCTAAGATTCTAAGTCGTGAAGATCAGGTACCCCATATCAAACTCCTGTTCCCTCAGCCTAAATAATCTCCATGCGTTTGATGAGCTATACACAGGGTTTGATGAGTCTTCCCACGCAACACACACACACATGCAACGCATGCATCCAGGCCTCTCTATCTTTCTTCACAGCCCATGTGTTGCATGCACTCCCTCCTAATTTCTCTCGCACGCATACAGCAGCACAAGCCCTTCCTTGTGGCAACTTCCTCCCTCACCTCCCGCTGGCCACCTTGTAGGGATGTCCTCATCATCTCCTCTCCCTTACAGAAAAGTCATCCTCGACTTTGGTTCATTGCAAAGCTTGACGTTTGGCTTCTCCTGAACTTGTAACATGCAGCGGTGGTGCAACGGCAGAGGGGGAGAAAACAGAGGTGGAGCTAGCGTGGTGAGCAACGATGGCTCAGCAACACGAGAGGCCAAGAGCAAAGCCGAAGCCGACGCGACGCTGGCCAGTGCCAAGGCGATGACATCGAGGCCGAGATGACCCTGAGGCGAGCCGGGGGGCATCAGCGGCTGTGCATAGGCAGCGGCGACAGCTCGAGGTGGCTGAGGGCAGACTATGACGGTGTCGAGGAAACACGATGTCGGCAGAGGCGGCGTCATCAGTGCTGAGGAAGAGCGGTGTGGCGCACGTGGGCGCCAGCGGTGCAATGTAGCATAGCGACGCGGTGGCATGGCGGTAGCAGCGCAGTGGAGCATGGTGACACGTCGTCTGGCGGCAGTGGCATCGAGGCTGGAGCGGCGGTCGAGGGGCCAGCAGCTTGGGCAGCATGGCGCAAGCAGCGCAGCGACGTGATGTGACAAGGCGGCCAGTGTGGCGGCGGCCGAGAGAGAGAGATAGGCTAGAGGCGAGGCCGAGAGCATAGGGCGAGCAGTGAAGATGTGCTGACCGAGGTAGGAGCACACGACGGCATTGCTACCGGGGGTGCGGCGGCTGGCACGACGGTGGTGGACCTGGCCCACCCACCCGGAGGAAGAAAAGGGGAGGAGCAGGGAGCCAGTCAGCTGTTGGAGGAAGAAAGGCAGAGGAGGGAGGATCTGGTGGAGAGAAAGAGGGAACAGGAAGGAAGGAAGGGAAAAGAGAGAAAGGGGCCAAAGGCTGGAGCCGTGCGGCTGTAGGAAAAGAAAAGGCGGAAAAAGAAAGAAAAGAAGCACATATGCCCACAATGGCATTTCTCAAAATCTCCATGATTTGAGTGGCATTTTCATAATTATGGAAAGGGTACCACTGGTCATTTGTCCTAGTCAAACACTTTGACCTGACACCGTAAGGGCTCTAGTACATCGGAGGGTAACAATAGTGGTATTTTTCGAACAAATTTAGTAAAGCAGTGGCATGGACCAAATTAGCCAAAAAAAAATGGCATAAAGTGAAAATGCAATTGAAGCAGTGGCAAGAATAAAAAAATTCAACTTTTTAACCTTTGCATATCTCTTTTACGATACCTTCAAATTGATATGAGTTGTTCAATGTTTTTGATATAATGGATCAGATTAGTTAGAATTAAGTTATACTTGCTTTGATATATTACCAGTACAAATCCCGCGAGGGGTAAAATTGTAATTGCCCCACAGAGTTTGAAATGAACAAATATGGGTGAACTAGTAAATTCCATCGGCGCTTGCTCCGAAAAATCAGGATGACCACAACACCCCGAACGCCGCCCTACACCGCCACCTCTCTAAGCTCCCGCTCCCCTCCACCCACGCCGACCACTACGAGCTCTCCCTCGAGGCCTCCGCGTGGTTCCCACTCCCCTGGTGCCCCGTGCACTACCTCCTCTCGTATGAACAAGACGAGGGAGAAGAAGAGATTGGGGATTGGGTGGGTGAGGAGGAAGAAGAGATTAGGGATTGGGTGGTGAGCACGCAGGAAGAAGAGATTGGGGGAGATTGGATGGGAGGCCTAATATGTGTTGGTATCAGCCTAGCTATCAGATGCGGTAGATAGGAAGATGTGATCGATACATACCTAGATTAGTTTTACGAAGGTAGTCTCGTTATCTTGTGAATGATGAACACAACGATCGGACAAAGGCAAACGCATGTTGTAACTGATGAATAAGACAAAAATTTTTGAAATAATATTTTTTAAAATAAATTTATGAAAATAAATAGTGAGGAAAAATACAAAACAAGGCTACTGTCGCCATTAGAAATGGCGAAATTTTGCCGTCGCTATTCCAAATTATGACAGTAGCCTAGGCAATGGCGACAGAGCCTAGAACAGTGTAGAGAGGTCCCTATAGCCAGTTGAAATGGCGATATGACCCTGTCATCCTGTCGTCATTTCAACTAGCGATAGGGATCTCTGCCTATTTTTTACTGTCTATTTTTTACCACATATTTTATAGAAAAATCACAATGATATTACAAAATATTCAACACAATATCATCACATTTTTTATCGACCAATCACAATGATATTACAGAACATTCAGCGCAACGTCCTCACATATTTATCGACAAATCACATTGATATTACAAAATATTCAGCACAACGTCATCACCTAGTTTTTCGACAAATCAAAATGAGATTACAAAGCATTGAACACTACATATTTCAACAAGACAAACCTTTCTCGTGGCCACGACCTTAGCGTCCTCCAAGTCGATCGCCTCAAGTGGGGCGGTTGGGTGAGGTCCCCACGGTGCCGTCCGGACTGCCGATGTCTTATTCATCCTGTGGATTTCTCATAAGGAATTTCTTGAATGTGTGCCTAGACTCCCTACAAATGGAGCACTTCTTCGTACGAAAGCCAGCTTCTGCTTCATCCATGTCATTCATGACACATTGTATCTATCGTCGGCCAACCTTTTCCTTTAGCCTATCAATGTCCGCGCCCTAGATAAGTTGCTCCTAGGTCAGATGGTAGTGAAATGGTCAACCACACTGTAACCATACAGTTCTGCACTCTAGGTTTGCATCACCATCTTCTTGTTGAAATAATCAGAGAGGTACTAACTAGGATGCTGCGCCACCGTTGAATATGCGGCCATGACATGTGAGTAGGGTCTATACAGAAGAAGAGGCTTGTTGCAAGTGCATACGCACTGAGCGCGGCGTAGCATGCACTCGTGAGTGATCCTCTCACGATTCGCCTGTGGCGTCCTTTATGATGGAAACGAGGTGTCCGATCTTTCAATGAGATTGATAACTATCGATTTTGGTGGCGGTGACTCTCACGATCCGACTACAACCGTACGACGACGCTTGCGCCTTAGCAATCGCCAACCAACTCCAAGTGTTATTGACTCGTTGGAGGCGTGATCAACTGAACACGGTTCAATCCTCGCGAGCAATCGAAGAACTAGCAAGAATAAGACATAGGCAATCGATATTGCGAATATGAAGGAAGCATAAATTGTATTACGAATAGCAAAGATGGGATCCCGGTCGTCTTGACAGTGGTCGCTCGACACAATCAAGAACGAGTTTGCACAATGGCTAAACCTAAACTCAACGAAATCCGGTTCAAGCGAGGGGACGGCTCTCTATATAGGGAAGCGACCAGGTGGCGGCCACGAGGTGGACGACGCCCTAGGGTTACAAGGCCCGGGCCAAAGTAGAGGTGGCGCAGCACCCTTTGACTTCGGACTACGATACGGACTCCTTTGATAATTTCGGCCGGTTCGGATAGAATTTGATGATGAGGTTGGATCCGTTAGAAAGTAAACTTGATAAGCTTTCCACGAAGTCCGTAAACGCTCAAACGGAGTTCGTATGAAGAAGTTACGCCAGCTTAAAGTTAGTCTTGACGCCGTAGTCCGAATCGACTCGAACGAGCCCAACTCGAACTCTTGCTTGTCTTGGACCCAAAGTGACGGATGATCTCCATTATGCCTTCCATACATCTCCACGACTCCGCATGCCTCTCCATGGTCCTTTCCCATATTCCTAAGCACAATTAAATCACTTGCATTAGGTAGCGGTCTATTCTCAGTAGTATATAATCCTAGGAACGAATTCACCTGATAATTAAGTTGGCGAGCACGAGCTCTGTAAGAGGTCCTTGTAATCGTTGTGGTTGAGTTGAGTGTGTAGGCACGGTTATATCCATGGTAGGGATGTCCTCATCATCCTCCCTTCTTGCATTTGAGTCGCCCTCGACTCAAGCTCATCCTCTTCCCCCAAGTATGGTTTCAAATCTGCAATGTTAAATGTAGGACTAACCCCAAAATCAGAGGCGCTCATGCTTGTATGCATTATCATTAATATTTTCTAACACTTTGAAAGGACCATCACTCTAGGCATCGGTTTGACTTTCTCAATTCGGGAACCTATCTTTTCTCAAGTGCAACCAAACAAGATCTCCGGTTTAAAAGTTATGTGTTTTCTCCCGACTACCAAAGAAGTTTATATTTAGCATTCATGCGCTCTATATTCTCCTTGGTTGTCTCGTGTATTTTTAAAATCAGTTCAAAGACGTTGTTTTGCATCAAAGTTCAATTTCTCTCAAGGTGGAAGAAGCATTAAATCAATAGGAGCACGAGGCACAAAACCATAAACAACTTCAAAAGGGCACATCTTTGTAGTAGAATGCAATGACCGATTATAAGAAAACTCAATATGAGGCAAGCATTCTTCCCACATTTTTAAATTCTTTTTCAACACACCCTAAGCATGGTAGACAAAGTTCTATTCACAACCTCGCTTGTCCATCGGTTGGGGATGACAAGTAGTAGAAAATTAGTCCCCAATTTAGCCCATAAAGTTCTCCAAAAATGGCTAAGGAATTTAGCATCACGATCCAAACTATAGTATTAGGCACACCATGCAAGCGAATAACTTCACGAAAGAATAAATCAGAATATTGGTAGCGCCATCGCTCTTATGACAAGGTATAAAATGGGCCATCTTAGAAAATCTATCAACAACCACAAATATGCTATCCTTTCCCTTCTTTGTCCTAGGCAATCCTAAAACAAAGTCCATCGAAATATCTTCCCACGGAATGCTAGGAACGGGTAAAGGCATATATAAACCATGAGGATTAAGTCGTGACTTAGCTTTTTGACATGTAGTGCAGCGAGCAACGTAGCGCTCGACGTCCCGTCTCATCTTTGGCCAAAAGAAATGATCAGCAAGTATGTCCTCTGTTTTCTTCACACCAAAATGTCCCATTAACCCACCTCCATGTGCTTCCTATAACAACAGCAGACGAACGGAACTAGCAGGAATGCACAACTTGTTAGCTCTAAACACAAATCCATCATTAATGACAAATTTATTCCATATTTTCCCTTCTTCACAATTCAACAATATTTCTACAAAATCAGCATCGTGCACATATTGCTCTTTAATAGTCTCTAATCCAAAAATTTTGAAGTCAAGTTGTGATAACATGGCATATCTCCTAGACAAAGCATCAGCAATAATATTCTCCTTTCCCTTCTTGTGTTTTATGACATAGGGAAAAGACTCAATAAATTCAACCCACTTTGCATGTCTACGGTTCAATTTACCTTGACTTCGAATATGCTTTAGAGATTCATGATCAGAATGTATAACAAATTCTTTGGGCCATAAATAATGTTGCCAAGTTTCTAAGGTTCGAAAGAGGGCATATAACTCTTTATCATAAGTAGAATAGTTCAAACTAGGCCCACTCAATTTCTCACCAAGTATGATATAGGTTTGCCTTCTTGTAACAACACACCACCTAAACCAATTCCGCTTGCATCACATTCTAGCTCAAAAGTCTTATTGAAATCAGGGAGTTGGAGTAGAGGTGCATGTGTTAACTTATCTTTCAATGTGGTGAAGGTATTCTCCTGTGCGGTGCCCCAAACAAATGGCACACCCTTCTTGGTAAGCTCATTCAATGGTGCGGCGATGGTGCTGAAATCCTTCACAAAACGGCGGTAGAACCCAAAGAAGTCCTAAAAGCTCTGCACTGCAGTGACCGTGTTAGAGTCGGCCAACTCAGATTGCTTCAACCTTGGCTTGATCAACTTCAATTCCCTGTGGAGTAACAACATAGCCAAGAAACGCGACTCGATCGGTGCAAAAGGTGCACTTCTCAAAGTTACCAAATAGGCGTGCATCACGTAAAACCTTAAAAACAGCACGTAAATGGTCCAGATGTTCCTCTAATGATTTGCTATATATCAATATATCATCAAAATAAACCACCACAAATCTACCAATGAAAGCACGCAAAACCTCATTCATTAGTCTCATGAAAGTACTAGGAGCATTAGTTAAACCAAAAGGCATTACTAACCACTCATATAACCCGAAATTAGTTTTAAAAGTCGTTTTCCATTCATCGCCTAATTTCATGCGGATTTGATGATAACCACTACGCAAATCAACCTTGAAAAAGACAACAGAGCCACTCAATTCATCAAGCATATCATCTAACCTAGGAATAGGATGACGATATCTAATGGTGATATTATTAATTGCTCTACAATCCACACACATGCGCCATGATCCATCTTTCTTTGGTACCAAAATGACCGAATAAAGACAAGGGCTAAGAGATTCACGCACATACCCTTTATCAAGCAACTCTTGAACTTGGCGCTGAATTTCTTTAGTTTCTTCTGGATTGGTCCTATATGGTGCTCGGTTGGGCAATGATGCACCGGGATTAAATCAATTTGATGCTCAATCCCACGGCGGTGGCACCCCTGCGGATGTCCTTTGGAAAGACATCTTTGTACTCCTGCAAAATGTTAGTGACAGCAGGTGGTAAAGAAGAAGGTATATCCTCAAATGAAAATAATACTTCTTTGCAAATTAATGCATAGCAAACAGAATTACTAACATCCAGTTGAGTCATATCAGATTTGGTAGCAAGAAAACAAGCACCTTTCAATTTAATTTCTTTATTTTTGTCATGAATGATTTAGGTTCTTTCTTTTATGTTGCTCAAGCTCTTTTACTACAATCTGATTTTCGCTCTTAGTATTCTCCTTCTCTCTTCTAGCTCTAGCAAGGTCATCTTTAACAATTTGTTCAGGAGTCATAGGATGCAGCACAATTTTCTTTCCCTTGAACATGAGAGAGTATTGATTATTCTTACCATGATGTATACAATCAGTATCGTATTGCCAAGGTCTTCCTAATAATAATGAACAAGCTTGCATAGGAACAACGTCGCAATCAACATAATCATGGTATGAACCCATAGAAAATGTATTCTCACCATCCGTGTTACCTTCAACTTACCATTGTTTGTTGAACCATTGAATATGGTATGGGTGGGGATGAGGTTTAGTCGACAACGCAAGCTTCTCCACCATATCCATACTCGTCAAATTGTTGCAACTCCCACCATCAACAATTATGCGAATGGAACGCTCCTTGACAACGCCTTGATTTGGAATAAATTATGGCGATTACGCTTCGGCATGAGACACTTGAGCACTTAGTACGCGTTGCACTATAATGCTCAAATACTTGTCGGCATCTTCGTCAACATGTTCCTCCTCATGGTTAGATTTATCATCATGTCCTGCAGGTCATTTGCAAGCATAGCATATGTTTCATCATCTAAATCGCTAGCAGAGGAATACCCACCATCATCACGTATAATCAATACACGCTTGCTTGGACAGTTCCGCATCATGTGTCCATAGCCTTTGCAACGATGGCATTGAACGTCCCTCGTTCGTCTCCGAAGGGCGGCCAAGAGGAAGTTTTTGCCGGAAGTTGTGGTGTTGTTTTGGGTGCTTCAAAAACTCTTGTCGCTGAATTTGATGTAGTAGGGCGCTGCTTGTTGTTGGCGGTTAATGGTGGGGCCACCATAGTGGATGAGGAAAAAGGTATACGCGTCCATGAATTTGTGCGACTGTAGAAGAGTTAGATCGTGTTCTCGTCCAAGGCCCCCGCACTTCTCGCTCACTTTGCAAGCAAGATGAAACAATCTAGTCATGGAGTTATAATCTTTATAATCAAGAATGTCCTGAATTTCACGATTCAATCCTCCCAAAAACCTAGCCATGGATGCCTCCTCATTCTCAACTAACCCACAAATAAACATACCAATTTGTAATTCCCGATAGTATTCTTCCACGACTTTGCACCTTGTTGTAAGCGTTGCAATTTATTTAACAAATCACGAGCATAATAGGAGGGAACAAATCGATGACGCATAAGCAATTTTAAAGCCTCCCAAGTGTTAGGTATGTTATTGGGATGTTGACGGCAATGTTCTTTCCACCAAATAGAAGCAAAGTCGGTAAATTCACTAGTAGCATTTCTAACTCGTCTATTCTCGGAAAATCATGACAACCAAATTTTTGATCAACACTAGTTCCCAATCTAAATAACTATCGTAATCATATTTACCATTAAAAGAGGGCATATTGAATTTAACCTTAGCAAAAGCATCTTCGTGGTCACGTACCTCACGTCGTGGGGGTTCTCTTCGCATACCTTGTGGGTTGAAACGCAATTGGCGACGAGCTCGATCGTTGTTGTGGTTAGCTCTACCATCTGCCTCAGAATCACTCACATATTCATCTTATCCCTCTCACACAAATAGGGGAACGATGAGTCAAGCTTGGACAATCTCCTCAAGTCGCGCCATAATATCTGCCAAAGAATTATTAGTAATACCTTGTGCTCTCTCCATCGCAGCGAGCGTTGTGTTTGTCTCAATCTGGGTGCTCTCTAGTTAAGCAAGTCGCTCATTTGTAACTCTGACGTCAGTTTGGCCGTCGGTCTGCGGGTGGCAGGTGGTGGAGAAAAGCAGCTTGGTGCCAAGTTTTGCCCACAAAGTCTTCCAAAAATAGCTCATGAATTTGACATCGCGGTCGGAGACGATCGTCCTAGGCATCCCATGGAGGCGCATAATCTCCAAAAACAAAGTTAGCTACATGGGAAGCATCGTCGATTTATGACAAGCAATAAAATGAGCCATTTTGGAGAATCTATCAACAATCACAAAAATCAATCTTACCCGCCTTCGTTCTAGGTAAGCCCAATACAAAGTCCATGCTAATGTCCTCCCAAGGAGCACCGTGAATGGGAAGCGGGGTATACAAACCGTGGGGATTGAGCTTGACTTCGCCTTGTGACACGTGATGCACCGCTGAACATACCTCCAACATCTCGCCGCATTTTAGGCCAATAGTAGTGATCGGAGAGCATGGTGTATGTCTTTTCCCTTCCAAAGTGTCCCATTGCCGCCAAAGATGAGACTCCTCAGACAAGGAACAAACGAATGACGACTCGGGAATACAAAGCTTGTTAGTATAAAAGAGGAACCCACAGTATGTGGTACTTTTCCCAACCCTTCCCATCACAAAGATTGCGAAAAAGGCATAGAGAAAGCGGGATCATTCGCATATAAATATTTCAACTTTCTAAGCCAAGTACCTTGGCCTCTAGTTGCACCAAAGATGATATGTTTTCTAGAAAGAGCGCTGGCTACCACATTCTCCTTCCCTTTCTTATACTTCACAACATAAGGGAAAGTTTCTATGAATTCACCCATCTAGCATGACGATGATTTAATTTTGATTGGCCTTTAAGATATTTTAAAGATTCATGATCGAGTGGATGACAAATTCTTTGGGCCAAAAGTAGTGTTGCCAAACTTCTAGCACCCTAACCAAAGCATATAATTCTTTATCATACACAGGGTAATTAAGTTGGGCGCCATGTAATTTTTCGCTAAAGTACGCTACGGGTCGCCCATTTTGCATCAAAACACCCCCAATGCCCAACCCACTAGCATCACATTCCACTTCAAAAGTTTGGGTGAAGTCCAGAAAACAAGCAAAGGAGCTTCTGCTAACCTTAACTTTAACTCTTGAAAAGACCTTTCTTGAGACTTACCCCAAACAAAGTTAACACCTTTTTTGTGAGTTCATTCAGAGGGGCGGCAATGGTGCTAAAATCTTTCACAAACCAACGATAAAAACTAGCCAAGCCATGGAAGCTACGAATTTGACTAACATTCAAAGGGGTTGGCCAATTTTTAATTGCTTCAATTTTAGCTTCATCAACTTCAATTCCCTTAGAGGAGACAACAAATCCGAGGAAGATCAATTTATTAGTGCAAAAAGTTGTCGGACCCGGGAGTAACACCCCAGAATCCACTGTGCATTTCTGAACTAGTCCCATGATCAGTAGCTAGTTCACACAAGAAATGATATGGTAACATCCATAATTCGCATAACTTTATTAATAAATGAGTTGATTACAAGAAAGGCTTACAAGCCAACAATAAACAAACACAATGAAGACGAAGAAGTAGTGGAGTCGGTGATTCGCCACAGCAATCGACCGTAGCGGCCTAGTCGTCGAGATCCAAGTCCTTCTCCTCTCAAATTTATTTGCATGAAGCAAGGGTGAGCACAACTACGTGCTCGCAAGTTACACCCAAGAATGAGTTAATGCATGCATGGATATATCAAAGGAAGGTTTATTGGTTGAATTTGCATAAAGCAATGTTTTCTTTAAATATTTATACTAGGTTCCAAAGCGCTTATTTTATAACTAAAATTCATTTTACAAATTCTCAAGTTTTATAGTAGGATAACCTCCATATGAAACATGGTGATGGATACCCTCCATATGAAACATGGTGATGGATACCTCCATATAAAACATGGTGATGGATACCTCCTATCACATGGCTAACCACCCAATTTTACCACAAGGATTAACCATCCTCAAATCATTTGCAAAAATCATTTTTAAAACAAAATCATAGTCTAACTTTGAGTGGCTTTGCTCAAGATGTCCATGACCGTGGACACGGCTATTCGAATAGTTTTACACTCGCAGAGGTGGTACAACTTTACCCACAAGAGATAATCAACTTTTAATGTCCGTCGACACACTTCCGTAGGTGTGCGACTAAGTGATTATCACGAGACCTTTACAATGCGTCATTCCAAAGTAGTCATGCCCGCTAAGGTTTCACTTCCTTTGGATTAACCATCCGCTAGAAGCCCCTCTGCGCGCTAAGGTTTCACTTCCATTGGGTTAACCACCACGGAAACCCCTCTTGCACCAAGTGGGAATACTGCCTAACCGACACCCACACACCAAAATGGCACAACTAACAATGGAACGTTGTAAATTATTCACCTTAGGCTGTCCCATTCCGCACTTGTGGTAGTACGGTGGAGCTTTGCAAGATGCGCTCAAGACCGGTCCTTAATCGACTTGGGCGACTTTCAAAATAACCCCTGGGCCTCAAACCTACCCGGATTGAGCCCGTGCATAAACCTGCACCCACCAAGCATCCATTTCGCCCAAGTACAAACCAACTTTTTATTTTTGCTTTTCAAAGTCATTTGTAAAATCTTCCATTACAAACCAATGTCATAGGCTTTTAAACAATTGTTGATCATTTGGGCCAAATTCCCGGAACTGAACATTTTTGGTCTAAGCATGTCTAAGCATAATTTTTCCCAAAATATTCTGGTTCATACTACTGCATAAACCAGATTTTTATCTAATGTGTCAAGGTATGTTTCATTCAATAGCAAAGTTGGCTATACAATGGCAATGGGAATAACTATAATTTAAAAACATGTATTTAAATTACTTGAATAGAAATAGCATGCAATAATAATTTAAAACATAATTTAAATAATTTGAAATATTGGGATCAAATATGATCAAAGGTATAACTTGCCTTGTTTGGTTATGTTGTTCTCAAATCAAGCGTAAATGCGGATTTCAAGTCGTTAAATCTATACGCAGAAACAATCCAAATTCAAATGAAATCCAAATAAAATCCAAAAATTAAGAAATAAATACTGGAAGTAAGATATCGACTTTATATGAATATAGGAATTTGAATCGATGGAATCGGAGTTCGTATGAGGGAGAACGAAATTCCGGAAGAGAGAGTGAATAGTAGTTTGCATGGCACTATTCATTTTCATGCAACTTACGTGAATAGTGTAATGAGCGGAAGAACTGGCCGTGCAGGCGATAGGAATGGAGAGTTGGGCGACGAACAACGAATATGGAACCTCGGCGATGTACTCTACCTCATGGTAGCAGTCATTTCGGCGACGATCGGTCACATGACAACGCGCAATTAGAAAAACAGGTATAAAATAATAAAAACGGGAAATTACGAAATAAATACTGAAAAATAAAGGATGAATTTAGATAATTTTACGAGCAAGAATCATCGGATTCGGAGTTTGCAATTGGGAGCAATAATTCTTGGAAGGAATAATCACAAGAAAAATAATTGCTACAGTAGCATGACTAATAAGGATGCTACTGTACTTCTTCTTCTTTGCTTGGAATCAACAGAGAAGTGGAAATGGCCATGGCGCCAAGGAGAGGGAAGGGAAAGAGGGCCGGAAAGTTACCAAAACGGATTGCCGACGTCGAGACGGAGCCAATGGAGGTGATGGCGCAGTCGGGGATGGCCGGCGACGGCGGCGGCGGCGCACGGTGGTGGTCGGCCATGGGAGGGGTCGGATGCTCCGGCGAGCTTTTGACGAGGCGAAGATGCACACGCGTAAAGCACGACGTCGCGGTGCCGACGGTGGTGACGAAAGTGGCGGCGCTCCACCGGAGGAGACGCACGAGAGGAAGAACGAAGAACTGCCGGCGATCTTCAAATTGCAACTGTGGCCAAACCAAGGGGAGAGGGGAGGAGAGGTTTTGGGGGTGTGTTGAGGGTGTAGAGGAGCTCCTGGAGAGCACTTTATATAGGGGAGGTGGTGGCCGGATTGGCTTGAAAACGCGAGAGTAAAAGCTTCGGTTTCGGGTGAAATAATGAGACAGAGAAAACTGAAAACTGCTCTTAAATGGGAGGAAGAAACGGCCAATTGATGGTGTAGTGATGTAGGTGACGTTATTACGGACGTGTGGGCACAGACGGCATTGAATTTGATGCTTCGTGTGAGAAGAAACGAGAAAAAGAGTGAAGGTCTGCCATTAATGGAGCTCTCAAGCTCCGTTCATGGCGACGGCCGGCAGGGGCGGCGGAGGCGGTGGCCGGCGGCCGGAGTAGGGGCGGCGGGGTGGTCGGTGGTGGCTGGTGGTGGTGTCATTCAAGTTAGAATGGAGAAAGAAAATTACAGAGAAGATTGCATTCGGTTCTGGAGGAAGAAGATGAAGTGAAATAGGGAATAAAAAGAGAAGGGGAGGACTTCAATCAATAAATAGCAATTGGCCACATGGTAGCACATGCAAAGTTAAGTGAGCTCCTTCCTGGAGAAGGAAAGTGATGGGGCCCCGAATGGGCACCCATTTTCTGATTTTTTTTTTTAATTTTCGAAATTCAAATTAAGCCACAAATTGAACACCTTTTGGAATATAGTAAATAGAGTCCAAAAAATTTAGAAAAATTCCTAAAAATTCCTAAAATTATTTTGAACTTAATAAAAATAATTCCAACTTAAAGTTGGCTTTTATTTTTTTTGATTTTATTTTCTAGAAAATAGGAAAACCTTTTTAAATACCAGAAAATTAATTAAAATTTTATTTTTCAATTTAAATCCAATAAAATCACAGAAAATCAAATAAACTTAATAAACTTTCTTTTTGACATTAAAACCAAGAAATTAAATTATTATTATTATTATTTTACTTTTAACAGTTAAAACTATTTTTAGGTTACATTAAATCAAGAAAATTCTTCGATAGTCAGAAAATCCAATAAAAATAATAACTTTATTTATTTTATTTCGGTAACAGAACTTTGGGATGTTACAAAAGTGCATTTCTCAAGATTAGCAAACAGTTTCTAATTTCTAAGCACCTCTAGAACAAGCCTAACATGCTCAACATGCTCATCCAAGGATTTGCTATACACGAGAATATCATCAAAATAAACAACCACAAATTTTCCAATGTAAGCACGCAGGACATGATTCATGAGACGCATAAAGGTGCTAGGAGCATTGGACAAACCAAAAGGCATAACAAGCCACTCATACAAGCCAAACTTGGTTTTGAAAGCGGTCTTCCATTCATCTCCTACGTTCATTCTAATTTGGTGATACCCACTCTTCAAGTCAATTTTAGAGAAAATGATGGAGCCACTCAATTCATCAAGCATATCATCAAGTCTAGGTATGGGGTGCCTATATCTAACCGTGATATTGTTGATAGCCCTACAATCTACACACATGCGCCAAGTGCCATCTTTCTTAGGGACAAGGATTACCGGTGACGCAAGATGGGCTCAAGCTCATGACATAGCCCTTGTCAAGTAGGGCTTGCACTTGACGTTGGATCTCCTTGGTCTCCTCGGGATTGGCGCGACGCGGCGCTTGTTAGGAAGTGGAGCCCGGAATGAGGTCAATTCGATGTTCAATCCCTCTCAAAGGAGGAAGCCCCGCCGGAATCTCCTCGGGGAAGACGTCCTCAAATTCCTGCAAGAGAAAAGAAAGAGCACTTGGAAGAGGGGGTGAGTTGTTAGTTGAAAGAATAAGGTCCTTGCACACTAAAAAGAGGGGGCATATGGTGGAGTCCCTCCTCACTTCTCTCACATGTGATTTGGTAGCAAGCATGACTAAAGCTCTCTCCTCTCCTTTCTTTTGGCCGCTCTTGTGGGTTTTGTGGTTCTCACGCACCGAAGAGTGGCCCTCATTCTTTACCCTTTCTCCTTGGCAGGTAGCAACCCGTGGAGCATTGTCAGCGATGATCTGGCTGGGAGTCATGGGACGAAGCACCACCTCTTGGTTATGCCACTTGAACTTGTAGTGGTTGGTTCGGCCCTCATGTGTCACCGCCGATCAGACGCCACGGCCTCCCCAAACAGAGGTGGCACACCGTCATGGGCACCACATCACACTCCACCGAGTCGGCGTAGGCTCCAATTTGGAAAGTGACCTTTGTCATGTATTGCACCTTGACCGTGCCACAATCACTTAACCATTGTACATGGTAAGGGTGAGGATGCTTCTCCAATTTGAGTCCCAACTTCGAGCACAGTTCTTGGCTTGCAAGGTTGTGACAACTCCCGCCGTCAATAATCACTTTGATGGATTTTCCTTGTATGCCAGCCTTGGTTTGAAATAAATTGGTCCTTTGCTCGGGCTCATCTTGTTTCTGGACCGTCAAAGTCTTCTTTGTGACAATGAGAGCCGGGCTCATATCAAAGTCACAAAAGAGTGGGTCTTGGGCCTCTTCTTCTTGGGCATCTTCACGGTTAGCAGTCTCATTTAATTTCTCGGCCTCTTCATTACTATCGGATTCATATTCTCCATCTTCGGTCACAATCATGGTTCGGGTGTTTGGGCACTCCCTTGCAATGTGCCCACGGCCCAAACACTTGAAACATTGGATCTCACGGCTCTTGGCGGTGGATCCGACTGAAGAAGACCCACTTGTTGCTGGAACTCGCCGGGTTAATGGGTGTGGGTGCTTCTTTGGTGCCGGTGGTGGTGGTTGGGGCCTTATGCTTGAGGCGCCCCACCACTCCCTTGGGTGTAGTTCTTCTCGAGTGGGCTCTGGATGTTGATTTGTTGCTATAGGTTGTCGCTCAGGCGTGAAAGTTGGATAATCGGGCATTCTTTGAATCTTGTTGCACTTGCCTCTCCGCCTTGGTAGCTTGGTGCACTAGCTCAACCACGTTGTTGTATGGTTGGAACTCGTGATCCTCTTGATGGAGTAGTTCAAGCCCGACATGAAACGGGCCATGGTTTGTTCTTCCGCCTCTTGTATGTTGGCTCGTATCATGGCTTTCTCAATCTCCTTATAGTACTCCTCAATGCATCGGTTGCCTTGCTTCATGTTTTGCAATTGGTCATACAAGTCCTCTTGTAGTGCTTGGGCACAAATCTTGCCCTCATCTCATGCTTCATCTCAACCCAAGACGCTCACGGCCTCTCATTGCGGGCTTCCCTTTGGTTGATTACTGTTCCACCATATGAGTGCATAGTCATCAAACTCAATCGATGCCATTGCTAGTTTCTTCTCTTGAGTAATTATGCATCCAAATATTTTATCCACTTTCAACTCCCAAGTGAGATATGCTTCGATTCGGACCTCCATCAAATTTGGGTATGGTGAACTTTAGCTTCCCAAACCTTTCCTCTTCACGCCATACCGGTACCTTCCGGGGGCCATCACGCGACTCGCTCCCATCCATCATCGTAATGATCGGCAATGCCTTCTACTCTTCTTGGTGGAGGTGGGGAGCTTGGTGATGGTGGGTGCGGTCCCTTCTTGCTTGCCGCTCGAGCCAGCGCTCGGCGGTTTCGTGATCGGTCTCATCCAATTCAACCTCCCGTGCTCCCAACGGATTCGCCGAAGTTCCCTAATGATGTCGGCCACGAGGTTGGTTCGAGAACCCCAATTGTTGGTTGATCTCGATCTCCAAGTCCCTTTGAGTATCGCCATTGTTTCTGGATCTCTTGTCGGGCGCCTCAACGCATTGAGCTGCGCTTGAGTGACACAATCGCCCAACTCATCTCCCCGCCGCAGGTGGCCTCCTCCCGACATGGTTAGTAGCCAACAAAGAGAAACAAAGTTTAGCTTGAAAAGAAAATATGTGAATCTCACTCTCCTCACCTTCCCGCCAACCAAGTCCTTGTACTCCCTCACGGATTGTGGAAGAGGATTGAGAGAGTTCTTTGCTGGAGACCTTGAACACACACACAATTTATGTGGAGCTTGGAAGGGGTGAGTATACAAAAACAAACACAAAACGAATTTCAAGTGAAATAATGCTAAAAGGAATCCAAACTAGATTGCAATAGCCTAGGTGCCGATCCCAAGTTAAATGAACTCACACACTCCCAAAGATGATGGTACTAGAATGCAACCAAAGGTAATGAGCTAAAGCAAAGGATGGAAGTGAAGGTAGAATTAGCTCGTGTTGCACTAGTAAGGGAAGACGCTAGTTCGATTGCAAAGTTGTATGGCTATTGATTGCATATGTCAATAAGAATGCACCAACATGTAGGGAGCGTGCCCGGAAAGGTATTTGAGTTGGCTTTCCCCTTCCCCCTTTTCTTTCTTTCTCTTTTTTTTGATGCCTCGTTGGGACAACTCTCTTAACTTTTCTTTTTCTGCTCTGCTTTGGAGGAAGGTATTTCTTTGTTGCCCAACTCAAATCATATGAATTTCCACGATTCACGCCTATGAATGGATCTAGGTGCACCGATTATTTTACACATGCAAAGCCAAGCAATCATGGATGAACTAGTCTGACTAGGAGCAATGGTATTCGCAAAGGTTCGATAAAGGCTTATAAGGCTTAAAGTCGAGGTTGAAACGCTGCGCTTCCGGAGAGTTGTTGCTCGCTTTCTCCACGGCGGTCCGACCGGTGTGTCCAACAGTCGGACCGTTTGGCACCGGTTCGAACTGTTGGTTCGGCCGGTCGACTGTTTGGCCACCGTCCGAACCGTTGGTTCGGCCGGTCAGACCGATTTCACGAAAGAGCCCAGACCCAGTCGGCCGAAAAAGACGAATTTCTTCGATTCCGAACGACTCCTCGGTCCAAATGGCACAAAAAACACAGGGGAAGTAGATCAAGACATAAGCAAAGTATCTATTGGATCCAAATTAGCAAAACTCAACAATCAAACTCGAATCGGAGCTAGGGTTGTCGATTTGGGGAAGAACACATGAACCCTAGAAACAAAAAGTGATAGATCGATCCTACCGTGGCAACCAAGAGCTCGATACCAAGATGATACGGACACGGGTCTTCACGTCAGAGGATCGAGGGGATAAATAGAGAAAGCCTATTGAGAAGCAAATCTTGGCAACACACTCCAATGAGATAGCCTCCAACAAAGAACTCAATCAACAATCTCTCTAATTGAACGATCAGTGTCCATACATCCGTCGACGATGCTCCTTACAATCCATAGGAAATACAAGGACAAGATGGGGAACTCCCAACCTAGGGATCTAACCCTAGGCAAGAGCAAAACTCAAGTCTTTTCTCGCTCTATCTCTCCCTTTCTTTGTTGGGTGGAGGGCCCCTTTATAGTGGGGTCGAGTTGGGAAGTTCGGTTACGCTTCAGCGTCGGCGGCCCGACCGGCGTGGGCGGCCGGCCGGACCGGCGTCGCGGCGGTCGACCACCCGTTGAACTTGGTTCGCCCGCGCCGGACCGTCCGAACAAAGAGTGACGAATGAGTTGGGAAGTTTGGTTCGCCCAGCGTCGGCCGGCCCGGCCGGCGTGGAGGCCGGTCCGACCGGTCCGAACAAAGAGCACCCTTTGTCTCCTGGCCATCATTCCTCTTGCCATCTTCTCCGCTGTCGATTAAACATACATATGGAGCATGAGGTAGCATCCACTCTCGGAGATATCAAAGCGAGACTCGAGTAAGAGCGACTTCACCTCAATGTTAAGTTGTTGCGCCGCTCTTGTCATTGGTCCCTTGGGCGTGATGGAGGTGACTTGGCCTCGTTGGAGTTGATGGAGTTGGTGTCGATGTCCTCATCAATCCACCTAGAATGGTTACACTTATCCACAACTGCACAATAGACTAAGCCTTGAATTGACAGTTTTGTGTGAATAAGTTTCACTTAAGTCCTTAACTGATACTAGGCTGCCAGTGTGACATAGATATACTCGTAACCGAGAGACGGACAAAGCAGCAGAGAAGTGTTGGTGAGGTCGCTGTCGCCATGGCGTAGTGGACGCCGTGGTAATAGTCGTGCGCTTGATGTAGACGTAGCAAAGAATCAAAAGAAGAAGAAGCGGCGAGCAATCGCGCGAACGCCTAAAACCTTATTCGCCCGCTCGCCGCAAGCCTTCAGGGACGAGGCTTCAAGGCCTCGCTCTCCGGTTTGACGACCAGTACACGTGCCTCGCGGGATGGAGGCGTGATCAACTCAACACGGTTCAATCCTCGCGAGCAATCAAGAACTAGCAAGAATAAGACATAGGCAATCGATATTGCGAATATGAAGGAAGCATAAATTGTATTGCGAATAGCAAAGATGGGATCCCGGTCGTCTTGACAGTGGTCGCTCGACACAATCAAAAATGAGTTTGCACAATGGCTAAACCTAAACTCAACTAAATCCGGTTCAAGCGAGGGGACGGTGGCTCCTATATAGGGAAGCGACCAGGTGGCGGCGGCGAGGTGGACGCACGCCCTAGGGTTACAAGGCCCGTGGGCCAAAGTAGAGGTGGCGCAGCACCCTTTGACTCGGACTCTGATACGGACTCCTTTGATAATTTCGGCCGGTTCGGATAGAATTTGATGATGAGGTTGGATCCGTTAGAAAGTAGACTTGATAAGCTTTCCACGAAGTCCAGAAACGCCCGAAACGGAGTCCGTATGAAGAAGTTACGCCAGTTTAAAGTTAGTGCTGACGCCGTAGTCCGAATCTGACTCCAGAACGAGCCCAACTCGAACTCTTGCTTGTCTTGGACCCAAAGTGACGTGATGATCTCCATTATGCCTTCCATACATCTCCACGACTCCGCATGCCTCTCCATGGTCATTTCCCATATTCCTAAGCACAATTAAATCACTTGCATTAGGTAGCGGTCTATTCTCAGTAGTATATAATCCTAGGAACGAATTCACCTGATAATTAAGTTGGCGAGCACGAGCTCGGGTAAGAGGTCCTTGTACTGGTTGTGGTTGAGTTGAGTGTGTAGGCACGATTATATCCATGGTAGGGATGTCCTCATCACTTTATCCCTGCACAGTAACTCAAAGCGAAGCTCCCTTGTGCCCATCTTGAATGCTCGGTGCATCTCACCCTTCTTGCTCTTCTCCTCTATGTACTTGGTGGTCATGGCGGAGTATAGTACTCTATCATTTGCCGTGGTGAGTGACGCGTTGTTGCTTTTGTCAATAAAGTAATTTGTGACACCATGAAGAATTGCCTCCACAAAACCAACCAAAGAGAGGCACCTAGCGCCGCGCATGACGCAATTGTACACCTCGATTAGATTGGTTATCATGACACCATATCGATCACTACCCTTGTCATGTAGCAGCGACCACTTCTACTTAGGCTCATACTCAATCCAGTTCGATAAGCATTTCACTTCTGAACCCGTCTTTCTCGCCACACTAGGACTATATGTCAGTAGCGGTGGCAATGCTTCGAGGGCTTAGTCAGCGTTTGTAGCAGCCTTTTTCGCTGCCTCCCTTCTGTGCGTTTGGACCCACTCATCCAAAATCTTCTAGAGTGCGTCAAACTTTCGCTGCTGATTCTGGTTACACAGCCGCTTGAACAGGTTCATCAAGTCTTTGTTGCGGAGCTTCTTATAGAAGTTTGCACCCAAGTGTATCATGCACCACCTGCTCTGCAGATCCACCCATGGAAATGTTTCTCTCTCCTTGTTGTAGCTGAGTTATTGCACTCAGCAGGCTCGCATGTCGATCATGTATGACACATACGTTAAGACGACCATGTACAACAGAAATTCTCAAATTCCTCAGGAACCACAACCAGCTGTCCGTGTTCTCGCTTTCAACAAATGCGAATGCTATAGGAAGAACTTGATTTTTCCCATCCGTCACTATCGTAGTTAGTATCTGACGTTTGTACTTTCCAGTCAAGAATGTGCCATCCACGCATAAGATTGGACGGCAGTTTCGGAATGCATTGATGCATGAACCAAATGCGAAGAATGCTCACTTCAGTACACTCTTATTGCCCCACTTCGAATGCGTGGAATCTTGAATATCGACATAAGTGCCGGGATTCCTATCTTGTATGACTCGGAGTTGGTCGGGGAGGTTATGACAGGAGTCCTCGAACGTACCGAACCTTGATTACAATGCCTTCTATTTTGCCCCCCACACCTTGACATAGATAACTGTGTACTGAAACCTTGCCTCAATCGCCTGAATGATGGATCGTGGCTCAAAATTAGATTATCCACGATCTCACCGTACATGATGTTCGTGATGAAGCCTGATGACAGGTTCTTGTGGGACTGCACTAACTCAGCAATGACATATGTGTGAGGGACCACTATAGAGCATTTCTAGTAGGTATCTCACTTAGGCTGAAATAAGTGCACTTCATGTCGTAGCATCTTGGGTTAGACTTGACAACTGTGAATTTACGTCGCACCGACAAGGCCCAGAATTTGACCGCCTCCTATATGGCCTCCTTGCATTTATACATAGCTCCTTGTCTAACTTCGCTCTGGTCCTACTCCCACGGCACACGGGAGCCTTCGTTAACGATGAGGTTGTTAAGCTGGTATGTGTTCCACTCGGATGGAACCGTCTGCTGTTCCACAGCATCCTTGTCATCCGATCCTGTATCTTTTGATAATGCCATGTATCCCTGGTCTTCGAGATCCATCATTTGGACTAGAGCTTCCAACTCCTCACCCTCGTCAACAAACCACTAGCTTGACTGACTGAGGGAGCACCTTCCACATGGTCTTCATCGACAGCATCGGTAACTCTCGGGCCTTCGGCTATTGTGTGTACCACACTGTGGCTGGAGTCCCTGACCTCTTTGGCGTCGCCACCCCCTTCTTGTTCATCCGCCGATGCAGGAGTGAGCTTGGAATATGCCTAGGCTAGAAGGATCAATTCCCACCATTCCACCCCTTGCCCTGAGTACATATAACTGCACTAACTCCCAATATGTGCCCTGTGGTGCTCAGTTGGCAAGGCAACTAAATATCTGATCATAAACAGCATGGTACAAATCGAATATGTGGAACAACCACCGCATCACAGCGTCCAATGTACACTACTCTGGTCTTGTCGGGGTCACGGACACCGATTAGGATAGCTCAAATCAACCCCCTCTATACCCTCAAGAATAGTCTCTTAACCGTAGTAATTTTTGAAGTTAGTGGCATCCAACATATTTGACAAACAACACCATAAACAAGATTTCCACGATTAACCATATATCTAAAACTAAACTACCCACTAAAAAGGATTATGTACAATACACTACACTACGCAACCGTACAACTAAAACTATGTAATCCATTCGGTTAAAAAAATTACCTAAAAGGTGGACGACCAGATGGGCAGCTTTTCTTTAGCTTCTCTCCTCCCCTCTACTCCTCTCTCTACTCCTCTCTGCTCCTCTCCCTTCCCTCCCCTCTTTCACTTTTTCTCAATAAAAATGAGTTATTCCATAATTTTGGGGTCTTATAGATTGTGCCGCTATTTGAAATGGCGATAGGCACTTGCTTGATCCCTGTCGCCATTTGAAATTGTTGTTTTCCTAAATTATAATATTAAAAAAATTTAGGGACTCGTGGGCCAGTTGGAGTGGCGATAGGGCAATGTCTCCATTTCAACTGGCAACAGGACCTCCCTGCACCGTTCTAGACTCTATCACCATTCTCTAGGCTCCTGTCGCCAAATGACGATAGGACAATTTCACCATTTCAAATGACGATAGTGGTCTACTTTTGTAATTTATTTTTTTTGGCTATTTATTTTTTATATTTCTTTTGAAATAATATTATTAAAAAAATTCCGAAGAAGACGCAAGTAGGAATTTTTATCTGCCAATTAACTGATAAGAAATATTCTTATTCTTCCCCGTTGACTTCACAGTTACAATTATATTTCTTTGTTGTACATCACACTAATCGAATTCCTTGAAAAATGATATTTCATACAATTGTTTCATGAAATCACAATCTGATGAATATATGAGCATTTTTTGAATTACTTTAATCCAGAAATATACTAGATGAATCATGAACAATACCCTAGCCTTTTTCATAAGGCAAGTAATCACGAACACCATAGTCATACGAATTTCTAGAAGAACAGAAACTAGCATTCCTATCTCAGTGTTCAAGACAACAACAGATAATAAAGATAAACAAACAACAAGTGTGAGATAGATATACTCAGAACCAGTAGACGAAAATGCAGCAGCAAAAGTGTTGGTGAGGTCGTCGTTCGCCATGGCATAGTGGACGTCGTGGTAGTAGTCGTGCAGTTGATGTAGATGTAGCAGAGAATCGAAAGAAGAAGAAGCAGCGAGCAGTCGCGCGAACGCTTTCAAAAACCTTATTCGTCCTCGCTCGTGCAAGCCTTCAAAGACGAGGGTTCTGGAGGCCTGCTCTCTCGGTTCGACCGTGCACGCGCCTCGCCGGGATGGAGATCGCCAGATCCAACAGCAACAAACTCGAGGATTCTTTCTTAGTCTCTCGTGGAGTGAATTGGAGAAGCAGCCATTCACGAATAGTTCACTGTTCTTTTAATAGCCAAAAACAAAGAGGCAGAGGCCAGAGGAAACGGTCGCCATTGATTTGCCATCAATCAGTGCTAACTGCGGCCATTACTCACTAGTAACTGAACCGTTACTACTGGCCGTTCGTTAATGCCATTACTTTGCATCGGTGCGTTTTAATTTTTTGAATAGATAAAGAAAAACGTGTCTACACCCGACATGCTCGTGCGCACAAGACACACGCACGCACACACACGCATCAAGACGACACGCGGATAAAGACGGCGCGGCTCGCTGCGAATGGCGAGCGGCGTGTGTGTGTGTTGGCTCTCTCCAATTCCACAAGGAGGCTACCACGTTCCACCTTATAAAATGGTGTAACCCCCCTTCAATTCTCCATGTGGGATAAACAGTTTTAGCACGTGCACATGGGCCTTTGAGATTTTTCAGGAGTTAATTAGAATTAAAAATTGGGCCTAGCCCGTATTAATTCCAACAATTCCCCACCAGATCCCAAAGGCACATGTCAAATGCCATGATCCACAGTATTATTTTAATATATCAGTGTTTCAATGGAGACCGATTAAGGTTGAACATCCATGATACGGATTACCGGGTCTTCACGTCGTAGGATCGAGGGGGATAAATAGAGAAAGCCTATTGAGAAGCAAATCTTGGCAACACACTCCAATGAGATAGCCTCCAACAAAGAACTCAATCAACAATCTCTCTAATTGAACGACCGTGTCCATACATCCGTCGCACGATGCTCCTTACAATCCATAGGAAATACAAGGACAAGATGGGGGAACTCCCAACCTAGGGGATCTAACCCTAGGCAAGAGCAAAGCTCAAGTCTTTTCTGTTCTATCTCTCCCTTTGTTTGTTGGGTGGAGGGGCCCTTTATAGTGGGGTCGAGTTGGGAAGTTCGGTTCGCCCAGCGCCGGCGGCTCGATCGGCGTGGGAGGCCGGCTCGACCGGCGTCGCTGCGGTCGACCGCGCCGCTGAACTTGGTTCGCCCGGCCGGACCGGTCCGAACAAAGAAGTGACAATGAGTTGGGGAAGTTTGGTTCGCCCAGCGCGGCGGTCTAATCGGGCGCGGCGGCGGTCGACCGGCTGGAGGCCGGCCGACTGGCCCGAACAAAGAAAATTTCTTTGTCTCCGGCCATCATTCCTCTTGCCATCTTCTCCGCTGGTCGATTAAACATACATATGGAGCATGAGGTAGCATCCACTCTCGAGATATCAAAGCGAGACTCGAGTAAGAGCGACTTCACCTCAATGTTAAGTTGTTGCGCTCGCGCTCTTGTCATTGGTCCCTTGGGCGTGATGGAGGTGACTTGGCCCTCGTTGGAGTTGATGGAGTTGGTGTCGATGTCCTCATCATCCCCTTCTTGGAAAGGAGTCGCCCTCGACTCAATGTGTTCTGCTCCAAGAATGGTGATAAGTCCGCCACATTAAAGGTAGAGCTCACCGCGTACTTGTCGCTTGGAAGGTCAATCTCATATGCGTTGTCATTGATCTTCTTGAGCACTTTGAAAGGTCCGTCGCCGCGTGGCTTCAACTTGGAGGAGCGCTCGGTGGGGAAACGGTCTTTGCGAAGGTGAATCCATACCAAGTCGCCGGGCTCAAATAGCATTTGCTTCTTGTGCATGTTGGCCTTCTGTGCATAGAGGCGGGTTTTCTTTTCAATTTCCTCCCGGGTTTTGAGGTGAATTTTCTTCACGAAGTCGGCTCGCTTGGAGGCTTCCATGTTGACTCGTTCTTGTAGCGGTAGTGGAAGAAGATCAAGCGGTGTAAATGGTTTGAAGCCATACACCACTTTGAAAGGGCACATGTTGGTGGTGGAGTGAACGGTGCGGTTGTAGGCGAACTCCACGTGAGGTAGACATTCTTCCCACTCTTTGAGGCTCTTCTTGATCATGGTCCTTAAAAGACTTGAAAGTGTGCGATTCACGACCTCGGTTTGGCCGTCGGTCTCATGGGTGGCGGTGGTGGAGAAAAGCAACTTGGTGCCAAGTTTTGCCCACAAAGTCTTCCAAAATAGCTCATGAATTTGACATCGCGGTCGGAGACGATCGCCCTAGGCATCCCATGGAGGCGCATAATCTCCCGAAAACAAAGTTAGCTACATGGGAAGCATCGTCGCATTTATGACAAGCAATAAATGAGCCATTTTGGAGAATCTATCAACAATCACAAAATCAATCCTTACCCGCCTTCGTTCTAGGTAAGCCCAATACAAAGTCCATGCTAATGTCCTCCCAAGGAGCACCAGAATGGGAAGCGGGTATACAAACCGTGGGGATTGAGCTTGACTTCGCCTTGTGACACGTGATGCACCGCTGAACATACCTCTGAACATCTCGCCGCATTTTAGGCCAATAGTAGTGATCGGAGAGCATGGTGTAGGTCTTTTCCTTCCAAAGTGTCCCATTAAGCCGCCAAAGATGAGACTCTGCACAAGGAACAAACGAATGCATTTACTCGGGAATACAAAGCTTGTTAGTATAAAAGAGGAACCCACAGTATGTGGTACTTTTCCCAACCCTTCCCATCACAAAGATTGTAAAAGGCATAGAGAAAGCGGGATCATTCGCATATAAATATTTCAACTTTCTAAGCCAAGTACCTTGGCCTCTAGTTGCACCAAAGATGATATGTTTTCTAGAAAGAGCGTCGGCTACCACATTCTCCTTCCCTTTCTTATACTTCACAACATAAGGGAAAGTTTCTATGAATTCGACCCATCTAGCATGACGACGATTTAATTTTGATTGGCCTTTAAGATATTTTAAAGATTCATGATCGGAGTGGATGACAAATTCTTTGGGCCAAAAGTAGTGTTGCCAAACTTCTAGCACCCTAACCAAAGCATATAATTCTTTATCATACACAGGGTAATTAAGTTGGGCGCCATGTAATTTTTCGCTAAAGTACGCTACGGGTCGCCCATTTTGCATCAAAACACCCCCAATGCCCAACCCACTAGCATCACATTCCACTTCAAAAGTTTGGGTGAAGTCCGGTAAAACAAGCAAAGGAGCTTCGGTTAACCTTAACTTTAACTCTTGAAAAGACCTTTCTTGAGACTTACCCCAAACAAAGTTAACACCTTTTTTTGTGAGTTCATTCAGAGGGGCGGCAATGGTGCTAAAATCTTTCACAAACCGACGATAAAAACTAGCCAAGCCATGGAAGCTACGAATTTGACTAACATTCAAAGGGGTTGGCCAATTTTTAATTGCTTCAATTTTAGCTTCATCAACTTCAATTCCCTTAGAGGAGACAACAAATCCGAGGAAGATCAATTTATTAGTGCAAAAAGTGCATTTCTCAAGATTAGCAAATAGTTTCTAATTTCTAAGCACCTCTAGAACAAGCCTAACATGCTCAACATGCTCATCCAAGGATTTGCTATACACGAGAATATCATCAAAATAAACAACCACAAATTTCCCAATGTAAGCACGCAGGACATGATTCATGAGACGCATAAAGGTGCTAGGAGCATTGGACAAACCAAAAGGCATAACAAGCCACTCATACAAGCCAAACTTGGTTTTGAAAGCGGTCTTCCATTCATCTCCTACGTTCATTCTAATTTGGTGATACCCACTCTTCAAGTCAATTTTAGAGAAAATGATGGAGCCACTCAATTCATCAAGCATATCATCAAGTCTAGGTATGGGGTGCCTATATCTAACCGTGATATTGTTGATAGCCCTACAATCTACACACATGCGCCAAGTGCCATCTTTCTTAGGGACAAGGATTACCGGTACGGCGCATGGGCTCAAGCTCTCGCGGACATAGCCCTTGTCAAGTAGGGCTTGCACTTGACGTTGGATCTCCTTGGTCTCCTCGGGATTGGCGCAGACGGCGGCGGTTGGGAAGTGGAGCCCGGAATGAGGTCAATTCGATGTTCAATCCTCTCAAAGGAGGAAGCCCACGAATCTCCTGGGAAGACGTCCTCAAATTCTGCAAGAGAAAAGAAAGAGCACTTGGAAGAGGGGTGAGTCGTTAGTTGAAAGAATAAGGTCCTTGCACACTAAAAAGAGGGGGCATATGGTGGAGTCCTCCTCACTTCTCTCACATCCGATTTGGTAGCAAGCATGACTAAAGCTCTCTCCTCTCCTTTCTTTTGGCCGCTCTTGTGGGTTTTGTGGTTCTCACGCACCAAGGGTGGCCTCATTCTTTACCCTTTCTCCTTGGCGGTAGCAACCCGTGGAGCATTGTCGTGATGATCCGGCCGGGAGTCATGGGACGAAGCACCACCTCTTGGTTATGCCACTTGAACTTGTAGTGGTTGGTTCGGCCCTCATGTGTCACCGCGATCAGACGCCACGGCCTCCCCAACAGAGGTGGCACACCGTCATGGGCACCACATCACACTCCACCGAGTCGGCGTGAGGCTCCAATTTGGAAAGTGACCTTTGTCATGTATTGCACCTTGACTGTGCACAATCACTTAACCATTGTACATGGTAAGGGTGAGGATGCTTCTCCAATTTGAGTCCCAACTTCGAGCACGCTTCTTGGCTTGCAAGGTTGTGACAACTCCCGCACAATAATCACTTTGATGGATTTTCCTTGTATGCCACCTTGGTTTGAAATAAATTGGTCCTTTGCTCTGCTCATCTTGTTTCGGACCGTCAAAGTCTTCTTTGTGACAATGAGAGCTGCTCATATCAAAGTCACAAAAGAGTGGGTCTTGGGCCTCTTCTTCTTGGGCATCTTCACTGTTAGCGCTCTCATTTAATTTCTCGGCCTCTTCATTACTATCGGATTCATATTCTCCATCTTCGGTCACAATCATGGTTCGGTGTTTGGGCACTCCTTGCAATGTGCCCACGGCCCAAACACTTGAAACATTGGATCTCACGGCTCTTGGCGGTGGATCCGATCAAGAAGACCCACTTGTTGCCGGAACTCACGTAAGGGGTGTGGGTGCTTCTTTGGTGCCGGTGGTGGTGGTTGGGGCCTTATGCTTGAGGCGCCCACCACTCCCTTGGGTGTAGCTCTTCTCGAGTGGGCTCTGGATGTTGATTTGTTGCTATAGGTTGTCGCCTCGGCGTGAAAGTTGGATAATCATGGGCATTCTTTGAATCTTGTTGCACTTGCCTCTCCGCCTTGGTAGCTTGGTGCACTAGCTCAACCACGTTGTTGTATGGTTGGAACTCGTGATCCTCTTGATGGAGTAGTTCAAGCCCGACATGAAACGGGCCATGGTTTGTTCTTCCGCCTCTTGTATGTTGGCTCGTATCATGGCTTTCTCAATCTCCTTATAGTACTCCTCAACAGCACGGTTGCCTTGCTTCATGTTTTGCAATTGGTCATACAAGTCCTCTTGTAGTGCTTGGGCACAAATCTTGCCCTCATCTCATGCTTCATCTCAACCCAAGACGCTACCGCCTCTCATTGCGGGCTTCCCTTTGGTTGATTACTTGCTCCCACCATATGAGTGCATAGTCATCAAACTCAATCGATGCCATTGCTAGTTTCTTCTCTTGAGTAATTATGCATCCAAATATTTTATCCACTTTCAACTCCCAAGTGAGATATGCTTCGGATTCGGACCTCCATCAAATTTGGGTATGGTGAACTTTAGCTTCCCAAACCTTTCCTCTTCACGCCATACCGGTACCTTCCATGGGGCCATCACGCGACCTCGGCTCCCATCCATCATCGTAATGATCGGCAATGCCTTCTACTCTTCTTGGTGGAGGTGGGGAGCTTGGTGATGGTGGGTGCGGTCCTTCTTGCTTGCCGCTCGAGCCAGCGTTCGGCGGTTTCGTGACGGTCTCATCCAATTCAACCTCCTGTGCTCCCAACGGATTCGCCAAGTTCCCTAATGATGTCGGCCACGAGGTTGGTTCGAGAACCCCGAATTGTTGGTTGATCTCGATCTCCAAGTCCCTTTGAGTATCGCCATTGTTTCTGGATCTCTTGTCGAAGGCGCCTCAACGCATTGAGCTGCGCTTGAGTGACACAATCGGCGCCCAACTCATCTCCCGCCGCAGGTGGCCTCCTCGACATGGTTAGTAGCCAACAAAGAGAAACAAAGTTTAGCTTGAAAAGAAAATATGTGAATCTCACTCTCCTCACCTTCCCCGCCAACCAAGTCCTTGTACTCCCTCACGGATTGTGGAAGAGGATTGAGAGAGTTCTTTGTCGAGACCTTGAACACACACACAATTTATGTGGAGCTTGGAAGGGTGAGTATACAAAACAAACACAAAACGAATTTCAAGTGAAATAATGCTAAAAGGAATCCAAACTAGATTGCAATAGCCTAGGTGCCGATCCCAAGTCAAATGAACTCACACACTCCCAAAGATGATGGTACTAGAATGCAACCAAAGGTAATGAGCTAAAGCAAAGGATGGAAGTGAAGGTAGAATTAGCTCGTGTTGCACTAGTAAGGGAAGACGCTAGTTCGATTGCAAAGTTGTATGGCTATTGATTGCATATGTCAATAAGAATGCACCAACATGTAGGAGCGTGTCTTAAAGGTATTTGAGTTGGCTTTCCCCTTCCCCCTTTTCTTTCTTTCTCTTTTTTTTTTGATGCCTCGTTGGGACAACTCTCTTAACTTTTCTTTTTCTGTTCCTGTTTTGGAGGGGAAGGTATTTATTTGTTGCCCAACTCAAATCATATGAATTTCCGACGGATTCACGCTCTATGAATGGATCTAGGTGCACCGATTATTTTACACATGCAAAGCCAAGCAATCATGGATGAACTAGTCTGACTAGGAGCAATGGTATTCGCAAAGGTTCGATAAAGGCTTATAAGGCTTAAAGTCGAGGTTGAAACGTTGCAGTTTCCGGAGAGTTGCTGTTCTGTTTCTCCACGGGCGGTCCGACCGGGTGTGTCCAACGGTCGGACCGGTTTGGCCACCGGTTCGAACCGTTGGTTCGGCCGGTCTGACCGGTTTGGCCACCGGTCCGAACCGTTGGTTCGGCCGGTCAGACCGATTTCACGAAAGAGCCCAGACCCAGTCGGCCGAAAAAGACGAATTTCTTCGATTCCGAACGATTCCTCAGTCCAAATGGCACAAAAAACACAGGGGAAGTAGATCAGCACATAAGCAAAGTATCTATTGGATCCAAATTAGCAAAACTCAACAATCAAACTCGAATCGGAGCTAGGGTTGTCAGATTTGGGGAAGAACACATGAACCCTAGAAACAAAAAAAGTGATAGATCGATCCTACCGTGGCAACCAAGAGCTCTGATACCAAGATGATACGGACACGGGTCTTCACGTCAGAGGATCGAGGGGATAAATAGAGAAAGCCTATTGAGAAGCAAATCTTGGCAACACACTCCAATGAGATAGCCTCCAACAAAGAACTCAATCAACAATCTCTCTAATTGAACGACCGTGTCCATACATCCGTCGCACGATGCTCCTTACAATCCATAGGAAATACAAGGACAAGATGGGGAACTCCCAACCTAGGGATCTAACCTAGGCAAGAGCAAAGCTCAAGTCTTTTCTCGCTCTATCTCTCCCTTTCTTTGTTGGGTGGAGGGCCCTTTATAGTGGGGTCGAGTTGGGAAGTTCGGTTCGCCAGCGCCACGGCCCGACGGCCGGCGTGGGGGCCGGCCCGACCGGCGTCGTGGCGGTCGACGACCGCCTGTTGAACTTGGTTCGCCCGTCGGACCGGTCCGAACAAAGAGTGACAATCGAGTTGGGAAGTTTGGTTCGGCCAGCGTCGCGTCGGCCGGCGTCGGCTGGCCCGTCAGAACAAGAAAACCCTTTGTCTCCGGTCATCATTCCTCTTGCCATCTTCTCCGCTGTCGATTAAACATACATATGGAGCATGAGGTAGCATCCAGCTCTCGGAGATATCAAAGCGAGACTCGAGTAAGAGCGACTTCACCTCAATGTTAAGTTGTTGCGCTCGCGCTCTTGTCATTGGTCCCTTGGGCGTGATGGAGGTGACTTGGCCCTCGTTGGAGTTGATGGAGTTGGTGTCGATGTCCTCATCAATCCACCTAGAACAGAAGCTACACTTATCCACAACTGCACAATGGACTAAGTCTTGAATTGACAGTTTTGTGTGAATAAGTTTCACTTAAGTCCTTAACTGATACTAGGCTGCCAGTGTGACATAGATATACTCAGAACCAGTAGACGGAACAGCGCAGCAGTAGAAGTGTTGGTGAGGTCGTCGTTCGCCATGGCGTAGTGGACGTCGTGGTAATAGTCGTGCAGTTGATGTAGACGTAGCAAAGAATCAAAAGAAGAAGAAGCAACGAGCAATCGCGCGAACGCTTCCATAAACCTTATTCGTCCTCGCTCGTGCAAGCCTTCAAGGACGAGGCTTCCGAAGGCCTGCTATCCCGGTTCGACCGTACACGTGCCTCGTCGGGATGGAGATCGCTAGATCCAGCAGCAACAAACTCGAGGATTCTTTCTTAGTCTATCGTGGAGTGAATCGGAGAAACAGCCATTCACGAATAGTTCACTGTTCTTTTAATAGCCAAAAACAAAGAGGCAGAGGTCAGAGGAAACAGTCGTCATTGATTTGCCATCAATCAGTGCTAACCGCAGCCATTTCTTTGAGTTGGTGCGTTTCAAATTTTCGAATAGATACGCACACGCACACACACGACACAGCTCGGCGAGCGAGCGAGCGCGCACGTGTTGACTCTCTCCAATTCCACAAGGGGGCTACCACGTTCCACCTTATAAAATAGTGTAACTCCTCTTCAATTCTCCATGTAGGACTAAATTCTCCATGTAGGACTAAATAGTTTTAGCATGTGCATATGAGTCTTTGAGATTTTTTAAGAATTAATTAGAATTAAAAATCAGACCTAGTCCGTATTAATTACAACACAATCAACCCCGCGAGCGGAAAATTCACATAGGAATAAAAGTTATGGAACAATTTGATGGAGATAAGATAGGATTATTATCGGAGGGCTTTGGGCACCCCGCGGGAGGGCTTAGGGCTAACCATGCTCTTTACTTTTGATATGATTTAATTTCATTGCAATTTAGCCATATTTTAGTTAGTCACAGCATTTCTGACCCGCCACTTCTTTTGTTTCCCTAAAGTTTGTCTATTTGATGTAAGTGTTTTCTTAAAAAGTTTGTTCTGCAATAATTTTATATTTACTTTTAAAAAATTTACCCTTATTTTTTGTAGCCAAGTTAGTAAAATGTACTTGCAAACACAACCTCTGTGTGAACCGCTCGTTGGCCCTATTTATTTAGGTTTTTTAACTTTAAAGCTAAAAATCTAAGCCAAAACAAAAAAATATTTTTTTATTTGGCTTAAACTATTTTAAACCTATAAATCATAAGTAGTGTTTTTTTTACTTTTACATATTAAAAATAACCATTTATCGCTGAGCTTAGTCGAAATTACCCTCGATCCTCTCCTCGTTTGTCCTCCCCTCTCACCGAACCGCCGCCTCCTCCGCCCGCGGCGAGAGCTCTGTCCGGCCGCCGCCGCCCACGAGCTCTGTCCAGCCTCCCACCGGCCGCCTCCCCCCTCCGCCTCTCCCTCCTCTACCGGCAACCCCATTCGCGGCCGGCGGATCCGCTCCCTCTCCGTCCGGCCGCCGCTGCCGCCCGCCGGATCCCCACCGCCGCCCACGAGCTCAGTCCGGCCACCCGCCCGCCGCCTCTCCCTCCTCCGTCGGCAACCCCATTCGCGGCCGGCGGATCCGCTCCCTCTCCGTCCGGCCGCCGCCTCCGCCCGCCGGATCCCCACCGCCACCCACAAGCTCTGTCCGGCGTCCCGCCCGCCGCCTCCCCGCGACCGACGCCGTCTTCCCCAGGCCTTCGAGTCATCCTTCTTCTCCCACAGGCCACCGCCGTCCTCCTCGTCCGCACACGCCACCTAACGCCCTTTGCTTTGTAAGATTCTTGTGGAGTATTGATTTGCATGGAGGATGATTGGATCTAGTAGAAAAATCAGCAACATCTGCTTTTATAACTAAGATGTTCGGATCCAATAGAAAAATCAGCAACATCTGAAGTTGAGTTCTTGTGGAGGATGCTTGGATCCAATAGAAAAAAACTGACGTTGGCTCCGCTCTTGTTGATGATGCTTGAATTAATAGAAAAAACCATTAACATCTAGATCCCTAAATCCCCGTTCAATTGGTTCAGTTATTGATGTTTGCAAATGAAATCAATATTTAAAGGTTGTTCAGTTTTTGCTGTTTGTCAGTGAAGTCAATGAAATCAATATTAGTAGTGTTGTGTGCTTGTGTACTGATGCATGGATTAGATAGAATTTGTTATTTCCTTGCCTTGGTGAGGCTTCAGCCACCCAAAATCCATGCACTTTCAGGTGTTTTGTACTGATATTTCAGATGTAGTATTTTTTTAATTGTGTGGTTTTGATAATCTGGTGACCTATTAGTTTATAGGGGAGGCTTGTTGCAATTATTTGTACCGATGGATCTCCTCTCCGCCGCCTACAGCGCCACCTCTGATGATGATGCTGACGGCACCGAAGCCATCCCCGCTGTCAGCTGTGCCGCCATGGACTTCGCCTCGGCCACCCCACCTCCTCCGAAGCGGCTGCGATGGGAGCCTAGCCCATACCTACCTACTCCCGACGCTATCCCGCAACCGGCCACGTCCCATGCAACGCCGCTGCTGGCCGCACCCACTGGTGGCAGGTACATCTCGAAGAGGGAGCGTGCCCTCCTGGCAGTATCGCAGGCTCCTGTGGGCTCCGCATCACCACTTCCTTCGCCAGTGGCACCAGAGTTCAATTCTCCTGGTGAGGAGTCTTGGCCCCCTTGTAGCAGACATGGTAAAATTTGGATAAGTCATTTCAGGTTTCTGATTCTGGTCAGATTGGAAGCAGGGATATGCATTGTGACCAAATGTTTAACTGGGTTTAGGAGAGATTCTTGTGTGATCCGTATTGAGATAAAATTGAATTGTGAATAGTATAATGAATTTTTCAGTATTGAGTATGGACTTGATCTTGCCTATTTAGATATCTCAAATGCTTGATCTTTCTTATTTGGATATCTCAAACAGTTGAACTAGAAACTATGTGGAGAATTGTGGTTCCTTGCTCATGTGCTATATGTTTTTTATTTCAGTTGTTGGATCTATTACTGATTCAAATCTTCGAGCTGATATTTTGCATTCTTTACGATGCCAACCGAAGCCTGGATCAACCAGAAGTTCACCTTTGAAGCTCTCTGTTTCTTTGACGACTCACACTAATGCAGTCAATTGTGTAGATTGGTCACCAAGTCATGGTCAGTAGTCAATCTTACATACTACTACTTTACTTTTCAGTTTGACTTATATTTGTCAAAAAATAAGATAGTTATAGTATGACCAATTGCGTATGAAAACATAATATGAATCTTGTATAATTACTTGTCAAAAAGAGCAAGTGAAATGTCCTAATATTATCATTGCCAAAGTTGATGATATGAACCTGGCAAAGTATTATCTATAACTTTCGGCCATGAGATAAGACACTTTCCAAAGCTACAAGGAGATGGCAACATTGTCTTTCTTCGACACACAAGTATGAACCTCTCTAGCGATTTACTTGACAAGCCTTTTGGGAGCACTGTTGACGTTTTCAACAATCTGGGTACTAGTAGATGAGCATTAAAACTAATTAAACTCAATGCGTCAATCATGTCGTTTTGTAAAATGCTTTGGCAACATTGTCCATCTAAGAGGACTAAAAAAGTTTTCATGATGTACGAAATGTTTGCATGGTTGTTAGAAAAGACCATAAACACGTTTTCAACAATCTGGGTACTAGTAGATGAGCATTCAAACTAATTAAACTCAATGCGTCAATCATGTCGTTTTGTAAAATGCTTTGGCAACATTGTCCATCTAAGAGGACTAAAAAAGTTTTCATGATGTACGAAATGTTTGCATGGTTGTTAGAAAAGACCATCAACAGTGTCCTGAACAGATCTGAGTGCTGTGCAAGCCGTGGTGTGCCAGCTCTATTAATCCCGTGCTCTTCATCTTTGATTTTGTATTTCTGCTGAAGTGCTTACCATTCATGTTTCTAGCTAAATAGGTATTGAGTGCCTGAACATGAAAATATCACATTTAGGCCTAGCATTTATCAGTAAATCAATAGAAGTCTGGACCTTGCTTAATCTCTAATCAGAGATGAGATGACACCTTAGCTAGGTCAAAACTGCAATTTGACTACGTGATAGGTAAAATCAATGGTGATTGTGGTTGGATTGAATGGAGAACGGGTCCATGCTGGCAGTTGGGAACTGGGATATTGTCAAACTCAACTATATTTGGTGGAGATTTTGGGAGTGATAGTGGAACAAGTGGGAGTGGTTGGAGGGATTGCACTTCAACAGACAACCAGGGAATATGGTCAGTGACGTGGGAGCTGGCTTTTTGCCTGATGGGAATATGTGAACATTTGAGTGGACAGACAAAAAAAACTATATTCAACATAAAGCCATTTTTTTACTATTGCAGAGAAATTACATCCTGTTGGATTCGAATAATTCTGTTAGCTGAGTAAAATGGACATACTACAAAATTCTTTAGACTATGTAATTTTAGAATATAATATTTTTCTTGAATTATAGACTTATAGTCAAAGAAGCACTCCATTATTCCTTTCTTTCCCCTCATAAGGAACAAAATTGGATCGTGTTTTATTATTTGCAGGAGTCGTGCACTAAGCATTCTTGTTATACAAATATTTCAAGTAAATATGTTGATTTGTTGTTGCTTAACATATATAACAAGATTCTTCCTTTGCTATGGTGTTTCACTCTTAATTAATGTTTTTAAATGTGATGCATCATGCATGTGATGAATTGTTGGTAAATTCTTGTAGGTGTGGCAACTGGCAAGTAATATATCTTTTCGACGTACACAATTCCCAAGAGGATTTTGCTTGTTTTTTGTAGAATAAGATTATTTCTTTGTTATGGTGTTTCACTCTCAATTAATGCTTTGAAATGTGATGCATGAGATGAAATGTTGGTAAATTCCTGCTCCAAATTTTGTAGGTGTGCCAAAAAAATCTATATCTTTTTGACATACACAATTCCTAAGATGATTTTGCTTGGCTTTTGTATAATAACATTCTTTCTTTGTTATGGTGTTTCACTCTTAATTAATGCTTTTAAATGTGATGCATGAGATAAATTATTGGTAAATTCCAGCTCCAAATTTTGTAGGTATGCCAAAAAAAATCTCTCTTTTTGACGTACACAATTACCAAGATGATTTGCTTGGTTTTTGTTATATTTAATTAGAATATTATTAAGTCAGTAGATACTGACAAATAAGAAAACTCACAGGTCATCTTCTTGCTTCTGCTGGAATGGACCATACAGTCCACGTATGGAACGTATGGAACAAAGGGAGTACTGCTGCCCGTGTTTTGAAATATCATAATGCTGCTGTAAAAAATGTGAGGTGGTCCCTTCATGGACCCTCATTACTTTCTGGAGGGTTTGATTGTTCCTTACGACTAGTTGATGTTGAAGAGGGAAAAGAAATAAGGGTATTCAAGGAGGATCAAGCTGTGGAGGTCATCAAGTTTAATCCAAGTAACTCCAATCTCTTCCTGTCTGGTGGGTCGAAGGGTTCTCTTAGAATTTGGGATATTCGAAGTGGTTTGGTAACAAAAGAATATCATAGAAGTCTTGGCACTATCCTTGACATTGAATTCAGTTCTGACGGGAAACAGTTTATCTCTTCATCTGACACAACCAGAAGCAATATTAGTGAGAACTCTATAATTATATGGGATGCCCTGCGACAAGTTCCTTTATCTAACCAGGTAAAGACTGCTGGTTTATATTAATTATTATATTAATTAATAGCTATGATGCACTACGCGATACCGGTATGGCGGTACGGATACGGCGATACCCCATTTCCCCCAAAAAATACCGATACGGCGATATATATATATATAATAGTAAAAATATAAAATACGATACTTATAAGTTTCAGTCAAGAATTTACCTATGTATGAGTGTTAATTTCATTGAACATAACACTTATAAGTTTCAGTCAAGAATTTACCTATGTACGAGTGTTAATTTCATTGAACATAACACTGAAGAATTTATTAGCTTATCCTATACTATGACCAACTGCAGAAGTTCGAGTTATAGTGGAGATATCAATTCATTTTTCCTTCTTACCAATTTACTCATCTTTGTACGCAAGGACACTAAGCCCTCATTTTATTCTAAGCATCTCTATATCATCCACAACTTTTATCAACAGACAAAACCTAAAAAGGGTTCAAAAAACATTGTGCTGTGAACAAGATTGGGACTTCAATCCTGTTGATGGTTTGAGATCGAGGAAAGGGAATGTTGAACATAATTTAGGATATAGTGTTAGCAACACAAGTGTCAATCTTTTATCAAGATCACTTTGGAAGTGATCCTGAACATAATGATCACTCGTTTTCAATAAATTTAGGAAATCCTAAGAAAAAAGCTGTCAAGTGAAACTAATTACACATATCAAAATTTGGAATATGATGGATACTCGGTAACTCTAATGAAGTAAGTTCTAATTATTTCAACAAACTTTGATAACACACACTAGCTCATAATTCATGTCTGAATTTAACAATTGCATGCTAAGGTTGTGGGCTAGGGTTAGAATAAGTGGGTTGGGTTTGAATTGTAGGCTATAAAAATGTTCTCAATACTTCCCGGTATGTATCAGCGCCATATCAGAGCCATACCCGTATCTAATACGTATCGGGATACTGGTACGCTGTTGGTTAGGAGTATCGGTGCATCAGAGGTCTCTATTCAACAATTTATGTAATTTTTACTTGTATAGCTCCTTTCTGATAAGTATAACTTCAAATATAAATGTTCAGGATATACATGAGAGAAGAAAAACCTGTCTGAAACTCCGAATTTGCTACCTTACTAATAGGACTTGACAACATGTTCTCTAGCAACCACGATAATTGTTGCAATATTATAGTACCTTGAAATAGGACAGTTACAGTACATATGTAAGGGTTGAGGAGTTGCTCATGTTGAATATCAATGAGAAAATTGTACTGTAGGTCTCTGAACTTGCGAGGTTACACATTTAGCTCTCTGAACTTGTATTTTACTTTATCAGCCCCTTGAACTTGCGAGGTTGTATCATTTAGCTCCCTGAACTTACGTTGAAGCGAAGTTCGTCGGATGCGATGTCGGCGACTTCGTCCCTTTCGAGTCCGGTGGACTCATTGTCACCCCGTTTCGGCCATATTCATTGTCTCCGTCACCCCATGCCTACAAAAACGGATTCTTCGGCCTTGGGATCGCAACGTGCTTGCGTCTTCGCCGGAGCTCTATCGTCGCCACCCTCGCCTCATTTGAGTCGTCTGGTGCTGAGAATGTACTCTCTCTCACGGCCGACTCAGAGGAGGCGAGGGCAGTGGCAAGCTGCGACAGTGGAGCTCCGGCGAAAATGGCAGCACGGTGCGTTCCCGGGCCCGAAGAATCTGTTTTTGTCGGCGTGAGGTGACGGGGACGATGAACATGGCCGGGGCGGCGACGAGTCCATCGGACTCGGAGTGGACGAAGTCGCCGGCATCACATCCGACGAACTTCGCTTCAACACAAGTTCAGAGAGCTAAGTGCCACAACCTCGCAAGTTCAAGAGGTTGAGAAACTAAAATACAAGTTCAGGGAGCTAAGTGACACAACCTCGCAAGTTCAGGGGGCTGAGAAAGTAAAATATAAGTTCAGGATGCTAAGTGATACAACCTCGCAAGTTTAAGGACTTACAATGCAATTTTCTCAATATCCATTTGGTACCTATTTCTGGAAATTTTGATATGCATTTACGATTCTTTGTCTGGTTTGGATTCATAACCCATACTCACATGGAAAACGGTTCCATCATGTCCCCCAAATTCCAATACATGCCTGACCTATTCGTATAGGTGCCATGTTAAGTCTTGTGTAACGGAAATTTGTAGTACTGTATCTGTATGTCAGCTTATGAGTTATGATCATCATGCTAGTATGCTACTTGCTGTGTGTTGCATACTAATAACGCGTAATTTAGAAACCATGAAGGTCTATTGTTTTCTGTGGACTAAGACACTCCTTTTTTTATATACAGTGAGTGTATATACTTCAGGTGACTAAAATTTTTGTATCCATCAGTTACATTTTCTCACCATTAGATCAACATTCAATGGGGCAGATTGTGTATATCTAAAATAGACAAAACTAAATGTAGGTGAATTCTACAAATGCAAAAAAAATTCTAAAATAGACAAAAGTAAATCTAAGTGAACCCTACAAATACAAAAAAAAATATAATTAAAAACTACAGTAAAGTTATGTTAAAATTGCACATCACTTAGTACTATAATTTAGGTTTAGTACCGTGTAATTATTGGTGACGGATAGATAAGAAAATTTTAGGCAACTGAAAATTAGCAAATTCGTTTTATATATTGATGGATCTCGAATTAGTAGTGAAACACTGTTAGTTCAGGGAATAGATTTTGCAATACTATGAACTGGATATGTATTATTACACTGAAACATGACGCAAATCACACTTTATATCACAGGTTTATACTGAAGCTTTCACCTGTCCTTGTGTAAGATACCACCCATATGAAGCTTCTTTTGTTGCGCAGTCCAACGGTAACTATATTGCAATTTTTTCAGCAAAACCACCCTTCAAGTTAAACAGGTATATGCGGTACGAAGGACATGGAGTGTGGGGTTTCCCGATAAAGTGCAATTTTTCTCTGAGCGGGAGGGAACTTGCATCTGGTTCATCCGATGGATGTATTTATTTTTATGATTATAAATCCTCAAAGCTTTTGAGGAAAATAGAAGCCTTCAAAGAAGCATGCACTGATGTTGCGTACCACCCTGTAATGCCTAATGTGATTGCTTCATGTAGCTGGACTGGTGAAATATCTGTTTTTGAATGACACACGCTAACGCTTACAGTGTTTTTCCAATTCTTACTACAGATAGCCTTGAGCTAAAAACACGCTACATTATGGTCCAAGATTAGCTAATTTGTTGGAAGTTATTTTTAATATTGCATCAATGTGCGTTCGTTATATATATATATATATATATATATATATATATATATATGGCTATGAAACTGTTGCATATACGTTTTGAATTATAAGCATGTGAGCGACTACCCTTGATCTAGCTTAATTTCGTCCTCCAGTCTGACCTTGGGGAAAAAAAGTCGATGGCAGCTTGTCCCCCAAGATATAATGCATCACTGTTAAAAATTTGTCAGTGGCAATCAAAATATCAAAGCAACACGTTCTTATTCCAAAAGAACTCAATACTAACGTTGTGGAAAACAGCCGTTAAATTAATCAACTGTAGGTAAACCGTCGTGTATAATGTACTTGCAGGGCATATAGCGCTCTTGAACGACTAGTTGACAATTCTCCCCTTATTAGTCTTTTCATTAATTATCCTTGTTGCCGTTTAATTGTCGATCATTTTTGTTGCTTGTTGGTTACAACGGATTGGTTTATGATATTGTGTGATTGCGTAAACAATGTATGTTCCATATCTATGGAGTGTAAAATAATAATATAAGCCATGACTAATCCTGTTTATGTGGGTGATAAGTTATTATAATGTTGATAAATAGATTAAATTAATTTTAGATATAAATAAATATATTATTCTGAACGTATAATATGGTTGCGTGTTAAATTCCGAATAACCAGTCACTTACCATTAATCGTGTGGTCGTACCTTTCCTCTGACGAGAGGATACCCTCTTTGAGTTTTTTATGTTATTTTATTTAACCGTTATTTATTTATTTATATTAATAACACCGGACTAACTTATTTCCAAATCTATTACCTTTGGACATGCCAACACTTGTGCGGTAGTGGTGTTGTTTGGCCATACGCTATGGCATGGCCAAGTGGCCATGCATAGGGTTGGGAAAAAAGCTCGTTAGTTGGATTAGTTGGTTTGGTTTAAAATTGTTTCAATTAGACTTGTTATTTAGTTAAACATTAAAATGAATTAATTTCAAATGAAATTGGATTTCACTCTGATTTGGCTTGTTGGCTCGGTTCTAAAAATACTTTCAAATTACAAATAAAATGATACTAAATCAAATTATGTTAATTTTGAGAAAAGCTCAGTAAGATAACTATCTAACTCGATATTCACGCCTAGCCTTGCGCTACGCTACCGATGGTAACGTAATAAAAAGATTTGAAAGTACTTTAGACAAAAAGTTATTAATAAAAATAAATAAATAATATTAAATAGTAAAAATTGTCCACCCTTCTTTATACTAAAGGTCCGTTTGGTACCTAAGAAACTAACAACATACGAATATGTAGGAATGGAATGTGATATCATCTGGAATCCTATTAAAACTGAAAAACAAAGGAAATTTTAGATGCCACATGGGAATTCAAGACATAAAAGGGGAAAAAGCATGAGATCTACACATGTTAGTTTTCTTCGAAAATTCCTATGGAACAGCCTAGTCCATAGAAATTTCAAATGAGTTCTTAAAAGAAATTCTTTTGTTTTAAACACCTTTCTAGGAAATTACCCCATAGGAATCCTCCAGAATTTCTCCACTTTTCCTCTGCTTCAAATGGAGGAAAGGTGGCCTCGCCTGTATCCGGGCGTCTTTCAAACATAGAAAACAAAAAACATAGGAATAGGAAAAACACATGAATTCATTGGCATATATAGTGCAATCCTACAGGAAACAAAAACACATAAATTGCTCACACGAGGTGTTTGGATGCTTTACAGGAAAAATACAGAAATTTTGGAACTAGATGTTTGTTAGTAAGAGAAAGAAAGGAGATAGAGAAAATACATTGAAACTCTCAAGAGGAATTTGTAACATGAGGTTTGTTAGAATTCCTCCGAGATGTGTAGGAAATTTTTCTGCCCTTTGAAATTTCTTTGAATGAATCCTACAATCTAAACACCCCCTCAAGGATTTGTTTTTCTTTGGATTGGATTCCTTAAATTTTTTCCCCTAAAATTCATTTGCTCCAAAAAAAAAAAAAGACCCTGAGTGGGCGTACCCGCCGTTGACTGACGCCGACACGACAGCTTACGCAGAGATGGCAAGCCACGCCACCGCCCTTTGGATTGGAGAGCTCCTGGAGGCTAGCTACAAGCAACACGTACTAAACTAATGGCGATCGAGGAGAACTTTTATGGAGTAACAAATAATAAAAAAAAATCAAACATGCATTTCACCGGTTAGCTCATATTCGAATTCGGGACTATTTTAATTCTGTTATGCAACAAAAATTTTAAAAATAACTTCTATAATTCTAAAATTCTAAAAATAAGCCTCTCCTTGTACTTACTGCCGTCGGGGAGATGCTGCCGTCAGATGCTGCCCCTCGTGGGGCCCGCAGCAAGCTGCAGCCCCACTCGAGGCAGGCGGCAACCATACAGGCCGCCACGTGGCGGCACAAGAAGACTTTGTGTCTTTGCCGCCACACGCTGGCGCCGGGCGCACCGGCCGCGGCGCCACGCAGCGTGGCGAGCGTGCAAGGCACTGGCCGCTTGCACGCGTCTATAAAGGGAGCGTAGAGAGAGCGAGCCGCTCGCTCCCTCACTGGCTCCTGCGACGCGATTAGGGGGTAAAATTTTTGCAAAAATTCCACGAGCGGGAAAAAAATTCAGGCGCAAGAGCGAAGGAAAAATTTCACGAGCACCTAGAAAATAAATTGTGTGGCCTGCTACGAGCACCTAGAAAAGGTAAGTGTCATTCGCATCTGGCTATTATTATCGCTAGTTTTAGCAATATGATTAAGATGCAATTAGATGAATTGTAGCAACGGAGTAGTTATAGTTGTGTAGTTAGTTTATTTTGAAGACTCAGTAGTTAGCAATGTCATTAGATCGTAATTAGTTGACTTAACAGACCTGTTGTTAATAGTGTTGTAAATTTCATCTCGGCTATTTGCATAGTTCGTGAACTTGGTCATAAAATAGCAAAATATTTGGAGGTCGTTAAACAAAATAGAAATAGACCCACTGAACGCTTTGTATATGTACTCGGTGCATGCACTACACAGTACACCGCTAGAATGAGAAACTTGCTGCACCTCTCAGTAAGCTTTTATGTTCGAAATTTAATGAAAAAGAATACTGTGTCGTAGACCCCGCATGTCTTTGGTGTAAGCTAGGTCTAACTCGGGTATGAAAACGTACAAATGCAATAAGAATTTCTGAAGTGAATTATTTTTTCACGTAATATCGAACTAGTTAAAAAAATTCATAACTATATAAAAATTTAGGGAAATCAGTTTTATTGGTTTTCTTTTTGATTTAGTACCACAGGAAATTTCTGAAGTGTAACATAGAATAGGCTACAGATTTTTTATACTACAAATAATATTAGCTTGGACATTTCATGGATAGAAAAATCATACGAACTCCAATCGGGATTGAAAACATGTATGACAAAACGCTCGTGTATAGTGGGCATAACCAAATTTGTAGAAGCATTCATTCGGAAAAAATCCCACAAATAATTCGATGGTTTCAAATGCACATGTGTTAGGTACTTTATGGCGGAAATTCAAGATATGTTCGTGTTCCACGGGGACGCTCTCGTACGCGACGGACCGTACGGTGCAGACCTGTCAAATTGTCACCGCACCGTGATCCGGGCGCCGGCTCTGAAGGACATGAGCCTCTCGGAGCTAAGGCGGTGCGTGCGTTCCGCGTTCGATCGCGCCACTGGAAGGAAGAAGCTACGCATCGAGGCGTTGTATGCCTCGGCAGTGGGTGGTGCAGACGAGACCGTTTGGCAACTTATGAAGGTCACATGTGACGCTTCATGGGCCAACTACATCGGGGTTGTTTGCAACCCCGCTGCTGCGATATATGCGCGGCCGATGGTCTACGTTCAGTTCTTGGAGAGAACGAGGACATCCGGCGCGGGTGGTTCCGGTGAAGGCGAAGCTGTTGGTGAGGAGGAGCCTCCGTTGGTCTTCGGTGTTAGAGGAGACGTGGGCGATGGAGACCTGAGGAGGCGTGCGGTCAATTTCGAGCCCAACGAAGGAGCGGAGAGATGGTGGTCAGCCCGTATTGATTGCCACGAGTACCTGACCGACCAGGTGGATGAGGTGGAAAGCGAGGAGGACGTGGAAACTAGTTCGGAAGATGACGAAGACGGAGAAGCTGCCGCGGGAGGAGGTGCAGTTGGTGGTTTTGTGACCACTAACATTGCTTACGTCCCTCACGATTGGACGACGTTGCGACGACATCGCTGGTTCTGCCACGTCCGGAGGGTGCTGAGTGGGGGTTTAATGAGGAC